>CM033112.1:3668606-4268606 GCA_019321725.1 Paulownia fortunei
TCAGTGTTTCGATTTTCTTCAGGTTTGAGGATTACGTACTTATTTTCATCCTTGGTAGTTAGGTGTTTCCATCTAGTGAGAACTGCACGCCAAGCTTTAAGGTGTGATATTGAACCTCCTTCTCATAGGTGATCCATTCCAAAATCTCACCAAGTAAATGTCTAGGGACCTACTTTTATACCAATTGTTAGAATCTATTATCATAATGAATTCAACTTGATTTAATTAGACTAGTTATTATGTTAAATATAAAATTTTAACAGGCATACAATTTTTATTGTGCTTCAGATATAATATCTTATATGTACGATGTCATACCCACAGAAAAAATTATTCACTAATTATAAATGGTTACAAATACAATAATAAGACTTAAACTATAAAAAAATTCCTCTTTTATTTGATGTCATTCATGTATCAACTAATTTTTTGAACTTGCTTTTGTGAGATCTCACTTAATCTACACTGTTCAACTTTCTTTAAGGATATATCCCTTCGACAACATATCACCAAGATTTCACCTTCTTCCACCCAAGAATGTTGAACAATGATACTGAAATAAGGTTTGCAACTTGAACCGTACCTCCTTAGTAGACGTTGAAATTCGTATAGAATCAGCTCATACAAAGTATTACTAAGAGACTAAAATTTGCTCGTTTTTCTTTTGAAGTGCTCAAAACTCGAAGCATAAACAAGCACGATGGAACTATATTTGTATATGGTTGCATCATACTAAATCACTTAGATTTTTTGAGATATTCTTAAGATCTTTTCCATATCCACAAGATTCTTTCATTCTTATCTCTAGAATTCTTTCCATATTAATCTAATCTCTTACAATCTGTGTGATCTTCTTTATCTCAAATCCATCTTGTAACCTTCCAAGTTTATCTTCATCAAATCTACACAATTTTACCAAAGTCACAGTTAAATAATTTACCAATTAAACAAAATACTAGCAATGTTACAATATGGCAATTTCAACCCCCTCCATATTTGTACCATACCAATTCATACACAAAATTTTTTAACCACACTCGCCATATATACGAACAACTACTTAATAGTTAGAAATGTGAAGAGAATGGACAGTATATCACTGAAAGAACCACTGTAATTGCATAAATTCATAGATGAATATTAGAAGTTACAATATCAGTAGAACTCTTTCTTCTCTTGCCATCGTGTTACCAATGTCTTGTAGTGAGCTAAATATGCACAAGTTGATCAATAAAAAAACCAAAAAAGTTAACTACCACACATTTCATTATACTTTTATAAATCAAGGGGAGCATTAATATTGATAGAAGCATAATTAAGTATAATTAAGTATTAAATCTACCAAATCTCCAAAAAATTGATAGAAGCATAATTAACAATAAAATCTATCAAATCTCCAAAAATATACTTATAGCATTCAAGAATGTACAAATTGATGTTAAATAAATCATATCTACTAGCATATTTATGTAATCTAGGCATCCTGAATTATGCTTGACATTTTTTCATAACATTAAACTCATTAATAATTGAGTCAATACTAAAAGTTCGAGTAATTTCTTTCTCAATGTATATTATTAATGAACTGCCAAAAGGTCTTCTTTCATCTTATTCTTCAATCTTGTCTTGCCAAACTTCATAGATGAAAATGCACGCTCTATTGTTGCAATAAAAACTGAAAGAGTCCAAATAAGTTTAATCAATCTATCCACAAGATAGTAGTTCATTAACTTCCCTGTCTTCGATAATACTTGACACAACTCTACAAGTGTTTGACACATTTCGAAAATGGATATTACGTCGAATATCAAGTTCAAAAAACTCAAACTGATACTTTATATGCAATTTCTCTTAACTAGTGATATCACTAGAATAAAATTTCTCAACAAGTTTGCAAATATCATTGATGTTGAATAATTTATATCCATCTCTTATATCCAAAGTTGAGCTGAGTCTGAGCAATTATATTACATTTTTATCAAATCGATAACTTATCTCTTGTAATATAGAATCTATTGTCCTAATAAATATATCAATTTGATAATAATGTTCCAAGGTAATAGGACTGCCTTTATGAAGTCAGCCTCTAGTTGATCGACGATGAGCATTTATATTTGGGACATCTATCTCATGTTTCTCACAAAAACTCTTCACTTTATATAATAAATGATCTCATCCATTCTCCCTAAATTTCTGAACAAGTTCCTTTATATTAGCAATTGCATCCATTGCATTCAAAATGTCTTGAAACTTGCATTGTAAAATTTTACAAAGATCATCTATCATTTTCAGTCATTTAACCATAAAATGCAAGATAAACACAAATTCAAATGATGTCATTATATCATAAGCTTCATCAGCTAATGCTTTGGTAGATAAACTACTTTTGTCATTGATAATCTCACTTAAAAGAAAAAGAATAGGATCAAATATATCAAGTAAGTTAAGAAAAGACCTCAAGTGAGAGCCCCACCGTGTATCCCCTAGACATTGTATAGTCCCAATTTGATTTTTTCCCTTTTTAGTTTCAAGCTCGTTGGTAAAGATCAATTCTGAAATTCAGATAACATTAGCAATTTGTAGTTGATCATGTCGTTTAGTAGACAAATCATCTAAATTCACAATAACAGCCAAGTGTGAAAAAATTACTTGATATGTATAAAACTTTAAGTTGTTGCTACTATTATTAATTGTAGACAATGAGCAAAGCAATGAACATAATATGCATATGGACACTCAGTCAAAAAGAGAGCCTGTAAACTATTCCAATCTTGTTGCATAGTACTAGCACCATTATACCCTTGTCCTCGAATAAAGCCTTTTTTGTCTACAAATCTTAAAACAATGGCCATTTGCTCTCTTTTTGACTCATTTCTAGATTCATCTATAATAAGATAGTATTTTGTATCACCAATTTTTTCTCTAATGAATCTTTGAATTCTACTCGCATAAAGTGATATGATTTCTATTTGAATTTGAGGAGAAGTATATGAAGCATTTTGAGAAGCATTTTCCAAAATAATGGATCTCACCTCATCATTGTAAGAAGTTGTGCGTTTTATAATTTCTTATAAATTGCCACAATTATGTGAGTCTAAACACTCATTTTGTGTCACAAGTGATTCTTTGAAACTAACTCCAATGGTTGCTTGTTAATAACTTTCTCAATATACTGCAATGGGTTCATCAAATCAAAGCAATGTTTTACAGCTATCTTGCATGAAAAATGGAAACCATTTCCTTCATAGATCATAAAAAAATAATTTTTACCATTATTCACTTTTTTTCAAAATTGAAATCCATCAGTGGTAAATCCATTTGCCTTGAAATGTGCAGACTGCTTAACAAAAAGATAACATGGAAGGTAATATGTAATATTTTTTTAACAAAAATATTTCAACCAATCAGGAAATAGTTTGAACCAAGAAGGTAAAAACCTCCTGCCATACTTATCTACATATTTTGAGGACTTTTTTTGGGATGCCTTGATAAGGGTCGGCAATTAGATAAGCATATCTAATGTCATCTCTTTTATCTATTGGATAATCCTATATAGACTTACGTAATCCGGGATCTCGTTCATCCGGGATCTCGTTCAATATTAGGACAATTAGAACTTTGATTAATTTTTTGAACTTTTATTGGAGAAGATTCTGGGATAGAATATTGATATTCAAAAATAATATTATCCAAATTGATTGTTGAAATCTCAGCATCAGGAGAACTAGCACTATCTTGAAAATTTCGTTTCTTGTTACTCGTAGTGTGAACCTATATGAAAAATTATCAATTTTAAATTATGACAAACAATAAAGGAAAAGACTATACTAAATTATTTCACAAAATAATATTCTCTAAACTTTTTTTCAAAGAAATACAAAACTAAATTGCACAAATAATGAAAAGAAAACTTATATTGGAGTCTCTTCTCAATCTAGGTAACATCAGCCTAACACTCAAATAATATTTAAGAAAAGAACAATGAACATAAAGTTAATAGAAAAACAAGAAGAGAAGTTACCTTAGTACTTGTTGATGTGAAATATTGAAAGGATGAAGAAAAAAGATGAGAATTTGAGAAGGGGAATGAAATAGAAAAAAAAAATTGGGAGAATGTGAAAGAGATGAGAAAGATGGATGAGAAATAAAAAAAAAAAAAAAAACGTCCTAGTATAGAAAAGAAATTTCTATCAATATGAAGGACAAATTAGTTATTTTAGGAGGATAAATTTTTAGATTTTAATAAATATATATACATAATTTAAATGTATAAAGATTTGAGGGGGGCGGCTAGGCCTCAGCCTCTGACAGAGTTTTTAGAATTTAACTAGAGAACATTAGGTGCCACTGTTAAAGAACCTGGATAGAATGTTGTTTTTGATGTACATGGGGATGGAAGATAATGAAACTGGAAAGAGAATAAGAGATTGCATGCAAAAAAGTAAATTGTCAAGAAAAAAAAAAAGAGATTTTTTCGGAGGAAAATAGCTGAATTAACTAGAGAAAGGTCTTGCAAAATGTCAATTACCCTGTTTGGAGGATTGCTTTTATTAAGTTCACATAATCACAGAATAGTATACGCAACGAAATAAAATATATATCAATGTATAAACATATCCCGAATCTGTTGCGACTATTCTATTTGTATTTCTGATTGCACACTTAATAATTAAAATAAAAATTTCACAAATTATATGCCTGAAAGCACTCCTACTGATGTAGGGTATGAAGTAATTCAAATTGCTACCTCCTCCTGAACTTTTCACAGGAATTCCCAAATGATTGGAATCGTCAAGCCCAAATCAAAAATAGCTTCGCCTGAGGCTCCAAATGTATCCACAATTAAGTCAAGTTCACGAATCTTCAATCCTTGCTAGTGAATTAAAGTCCTTTGTTTCTAATCTAAAATTTAGAAGTGCAACAAAAATTCTTAAATCAACTAGTGATATAAAAATTATGTTGAATCAAAAAGGAATGGAACTTCTTTGATGGAAAAGATATTTTCTTGGGGAGAAGAAAAATATGAGAAACTAGAGAGAGGAGGCCGATTTTCTTGCTTGTAGAAGCTTAAAAAAAGTTGGCCCTTATAGCTTGTGTATATATATACACAAGTTCATTCTTGCCTTAATAGAATTATGGCTCTTGTCTTTCTTTTCTTGTCTCTTTTTTTTTTTTTTTTCTATCTAAGACTAGGATTCTATATTTTGCTTTCCAAGACTCCTAGAAGGGCCTTTCCTACATGCCCATAAGCTTGGCTTGGACTTTAATTATTAATCAACTCCAACTTAATCCAATCAATTATTTTTAAGCTACCTAATCAAATTAGAATCAATTAAATAATTATTTAATTAGTTAAATTAATTTAACTCTATAATTTAATGGGTTAATCTTACTTTATCCCTTTCTATTTTCATTAAGTATCACTTTACCTTCTTATACTTTCAATTGTATCACTTTACCTCCTTGTACTCTCAATTATTATTACTTTACTCATTTGTACTTTTATTGTATTATTTTACCCCCTTATACTATTAGAAAATTACTTAATTATTTTTACCTATTATTTTTAGTTCAATTACTTTAAAAATATTTAAAATTACTAGACTTGGATTTAATTTTAATAATTATTTAAACCTTTATTGTACATCAAATTTAATGACTAACTTTTTAATTTAACATATTTTTTTATAAACCACTATATAGTAGGATATTTGATTAGCTAATATATTTTTCATATAAGTTTCTTATTCATTATAAATCTAAAAAATGTAATATATTTTAAATAATATTTTATTAAATGTGTTAAAAATAATAATAAATTTCTCATCTTTAATGGAATACCGTAATTTCATAGAAACTATGTTAAATCTATAAAAATAGTCATTTTGGTGTTTAGTTTATTATTAATAAACAAGTTATAAATAATCCTATTATTTTGATTAATAAAAATTATGTTAAATTAAAAAATATTCATTATTATATTTAACAAAAAATAATCTCAAATAACTATTTTTAACTTAATATAGTTTTTATTAAATTATGATTATTCAATTAATAATTGAAAAATTACTACTATTTCACATATTTAATAAAATATATCTTAGAAATATATTAAATATTTTTAAAATTTGTGATGAATAAAAAATTTATAAGTCTAAATGTATTAACTAATAGAAAATATTTTACTATATAGTAATTTATATTGAACTATATTAAATTAAATAAATAGTAACTAAATTTTAAGTACAACAAAATTTCAAATAAATTTAATATTAAGTATTAATTAATCAAGTTAAAAAAATTATTAAAGTATAAATATAAGTCTATTAATTTTAAAATATTTTTAAAGTAGTACAAAGTATAAAGTGATACAATAAGAGAGTACAAGGGTGCAAAATGATACCAATTAAAGTACAGGAGGTAAAGCGATACAATTGATAGTATAAAAAAGTAAAATAATACTCAATGAGAGTAGATGAGAATAAAGTGAGATTAACCTTAATTTAATTTAAGTTTATTTTAATTAATCGATCCAATCAATCAATTCATTCACTCTTCATGAGCCCCAAATCTTAATTATATATAATTATAATAAATTAATTTAACTTTTTAAATTAATCTTGGCTATAGTTAAAAATCTCCATTAATTAACTTAGCCTAACTCATTGGATTACTTTCTAGATTAGAAGTGGGCTATTCTAATTTAGTTTAAATTTATTTTAATTAATTGAGTCAATCAATTAATTCATTCACTCTTCATGAGCATCGAATTTTAATTATATCTAATTAAATAGTTTTATTATTTAATTAAATAAATTAATTTAACTCTTTAAATTAATCTTAGCTATAGTTAAAAATATCTATTAATTAATTTAACATAACTCATTGGATTACTTTCTAGATTAGAAATAGGCTATTCTAATTTGCCTTTGACCCTTGTATTCACAACTAAACTAGTAATAAACTTGTAGTTGTTGCAACTTACTGAATTAATATTTTGATTAATTTAATCTAATCAATTAATTATTTTAGAATTAACTTCTTAATTCTAATAGCATTACCAAGTTATAGGAAACACCTAACAGTGCATTATGACTACCTAATTTTTACTCCAAT
Source organism: Paulownia fortunei (assembly GCA_019321725.1). Lineage (NCBI taxonomy): Eukaryota > Viridiplantae > Streptophyta > Magnoliopsida > Lamiales > Paulowniaceae > Paulownia > Paulownia fortunei. The sequence continues at coordinate 3,675,723 of CM033112.1, forward strand.
TGGACTTCATAATTCAATTAGATCTAATTAATTAATTTAATTAGTTAATTAATTTAATTTATCCAATAATTGGATTAATCCCAATAGCAATAACTGAACTTGTCCAAGTATTGACTTCTTATATTTACTAATAAGTTAATAGTGGACTCACAACTCTTATACTTAATCAAATAATATAATTATTTCAATTAAATATGTTAATTAATTAATCAACTTAGAATAATCCCTTTGATTCATAGAACTCACCAATCATAATTAACATCTAGCAATATATCATGAAAATCGAGATATAGCTGAAGTAGCGAACCATTTCAATTACGAACACCGTGCAAGTACGGTACTTTCATCAACTAATCGTTCGATTAGATCTATTGTATGAATTATTAGTCGAAAACTAAATAACCTAATTATATTCATTTCTAGCTACATGACTTCACAATGAAATTATAAAATTATTTTCTAACTTTCATTCAGCCTTAGTCAAGGACTTGCAAGTCAAAAACTATAGAAAATGTAGAAGATTTATTTATTCATTTGTTGGTCACTCATTAATTTCCACTCATTAACCTGTCATCGGAGAATAAATCAAAGTATAATAAACCATGTACAAGATTACTATGATGCCTCAAGTTAAAATACTAATCTTGTACTATCATAATAAGAAATTTTATATTCGACAACAATATTTTTAATTTGGATTTTCGAGCGAGGTTGTTTAGTATACTTGTTTTCTAACAACCACCCACATAAATGTGCTAGTGTCACTATACCGATCCGATAGAACTAGACATCCTCCTTACGAGCTTGTATCGTGTGTACAAGTTTCAACAGCATCCCTTGAGTTGAACGTATTAAGACCAATGCCATAAAAACATATTTTGTGATGTCAAATAGCTTCATATGATCTTGAGACATTATCTAAATTAAAATAAAATCAATAAAAATAAAAATTTATCATTAATTGATATTAATGTGAAAAAAAATATTTATACAAGAACATAAAAACTGTCAATCAAATTATCTTGACACTACTATTCTAACAGCAACATCCATATATCATTCCTCAGTAGAATGCCGTCGATATAAAATACAAGAAATATCACCAAGCTCTTACTCACCTTCTAATTTACACATTGTTCATTTTTATTTTTAAAAGAATCGAAGGTTCTGATTGCCTCGTCAATTAGAATTGTCCCCGCCCTCCACCCCTAATGAATGCTTCCTTTGTTCTGCTAACTAATTAATTTAATTAATTTTCTAAATGTAATAAAGCTAATATGAAACACATGTCGGCCACAAACCATATTATGATATAATACAACGTTTATTTAATTAGATTTTCTATGCATATCCAGGATATGGTTTCCCTTTCCCACGTCGCTCGCACAAAAGTTTTTTGCTGTCTTTAATAATTTTTCCAACTTCCAAGAGGGGACATCATTTTTGTTTATAGGATCAAGAATCATTTCAGAATCTACTTCCAGAGTTGTCCAAAATATGGGATATCACGGTACATAATAATAATTAGTACAACCTTCTCCACCTTTCTGGTACTGTCCCATCACAACCCCTCATAAATCACATGCCAATCTTCATTTTATTTGACTTTAATCTTTTAATTTTCACTAGTTTATCTACTTCAATTAGTCTCTGGCTTCAATTTAAATGTACATATTGGGATTCACACAAGATTTATATATATATAAAATTAAATATAGTAATATTTTTTTCTTAATTATTTAATTAAATGACGTTTTGTACATCAAACTTTAATCTTTTGATTCTCTTTTGCTTTCTCTAGTTTATATACTTCAATTAGTCTCCCATCTCAATTTAAATGCACACACTTGAATTCACATGAAGTTTTAAATATATAAAATTAAAAAAATAATATTTTTTCTCAATTATTTGGTGAAGTCACGTTCTGCACATGACCACTCGTCATTTTATTTGACTTTAATATTTTAATTCTCTTTCGTTTGCTTTAGTTAATGCACTTCAATTAGTTTTGGTCTCAATTCAAATGCACACATTTCAACCTCAATGGTAGGTTTGCATTCGCTTATTAAGAGGCTATTTTTTTTATTTTTATTATTGTTTGTTAATGTTCACAAGAGATAATTAATTATTGATTCGGGGTATATAAAAAGAGAATGACTCATTTTATATTTTAATTTTTAATTCTACAATGGAGCCCACGACAATTCAGAGGACGGGTCCACCAAAAATTATAATTTCTGTACATAATTGAATGTTTTTTTTTTCTTGCTAAAGTAATTGAGACATCTACAAATTATATATTATTTTCTAAAATTACAAAAAAAATCAAAAAATTTATTTCATTTAACGAAGCAATGCAGTAGAACTTTTTTTTTACTGCTTTTAAGGTTAAAAATGTAAATTATCTAAGTTTTTCACTTTTTCGCCATTTTGCTAATTAAACCTAGCTCAATGACAATTGTGAGGCTCCAAAACTCTGAAATCTTGACTCTATCAGGACGGACGGAGAGACACGTAAATTTTGTTTTATTCTTGTTTTTGAATTGTTTTTACATGCAAAACTACATCTTCATACTTTTTTCAACGATATAAGGTTTTTTAAGAGTATATTTGAGTTCTCACGTCTCAAATATAAGACTTGACAATTTTAATTCTATATTTACAATATTGATATTAAAAATAATAACTGTGAGTCAGTAATACCATATTTTTCTTCTAAAACAGAATATTTTTATCAAACATATTTTAGGAATCGCATCTTATTTTCGGACATTCAAAAAAAAGAACAATAAGTTTGGGAAGGAAGAAGTATAATAAAAAGTTTAACACTAGGGCTATTAGATATGATAACTATGAGTCAATAATATCATATTATTATTATTATTATTATTTTCTAATTAAAAACATGCAAAAAGTGAGAAAGTGTAATAATTTTTTTTAAAAGCACATAATAATATAAAAAAATCTTAGCTTTTGGAATTCATAAATTTTTAAAGTATAAGTCAAATTCTAAGCCATATTTACTAAAATAAAGAGTGTAGGTTAACTTTAATATGTTTAAGATAAATACATAATTTTCAAAATATTAAGAGAAAATATCTTTTAAAATGCATTACTTTCATAAAATGTTAGTTCAAAATTTAAATTATGAGGTTCAACAATATATAGAATACATATATTATTTATCATTGAGAAAATAATGCATATTATTTTAAAAACATTCTAATTATTATATTACTCAACGATGGGATTTGTAATTATGCTTAGGTCTCTTGCTTTAATTTGAGAATTTGTTAACCATTTATAATAACAAAAATTATGATTGTCTTTTATGTATAAAATTTAACCTAAACTCTGTCTATATTTTAGAGAATTTAAAGTTTAAATTTTGGAAAATTTAAAGAACTACAATTAGTCTTTTGAAAAATTTTCTTTTTATTTTTTTTTAAAAATGGAGATAGTGGTAATTTGGTTTTAAAATAAAATTTCAAGTGAATCTTTCACTGAAAAGTAATAGAGGAAGGCATTTGCCAAAGATCAAAACCTCAGGGGAGGTGATGCGAAAGCCAAAACTTTAGAGAAATGGGTGCAATTAACCTGTAAAAAAATTAGCACTCCCTTTGCCCCATTTTTGTATATTCATTTAGATTCACCATGAAAATTTAAACGAGAATTGAAAATTAAAATATTGTGTATGCTTATCTTATTGTCCTTAAAAAGTAATGATTTAAAGTTGATCCGGCAGTTTTGGTGTGAGTTAAAAAGGCCAAAAAAAAAAAAAGTATCTTCACAATTTTAAATTTAAAGTTATGGTTCAGAAGTGGTGGTGTCTGTTAATATTGTAATTAAAAAAAGGTTTTTCGTAAAAATTATTTCATTTTAGAACACAAAATGTTATTTTGAAATGTTCTAAAAAATAACTAGGAGCTATATCATTTACTTTATCTCTAACTTTATTTTATTTTGTTATTATTGTTAATTGTGAATCTTAATAATTATTATTTCAATCTTGATATTTACATCATTTGAATGTATTTACTAATTATTATTTTTTCAATCATTCGCTAGCAGTTGTTTGCATCCTCTAACTACCATCTATTATAATAACTCCTTCGAATTCTGCTTACAGTAAAAATTTTAAATAGATTAATATTATTCCTAATTTATTAGTAAAGTTCATAAATAATCTTATTTATATTATCTGTTTAACCATATGTTTGTTTTTTTATAGGTATGCCTCCTAAAATGATTGATGAGCAATCCGTTATTAATCGAGCTACTTCTGGCATTCTGATGGAGAAGGGTATATCCGATGGTTTGTTTTATTTTTTAACTTGTTTTATATTATAATTATTTAATAATTATGTTGAACAGTAATCTAACACATTTTTTACTGTTGCAACTTCTACGTAGAGGCAACATTGAGATACGAGAGCCGCACATGGTGACAAACTCTGACGTTATATAGAGGAGATGGGGAAGATACCAGTTACATTTCACAGAACTTATGGTCGTCCTATAGGGCAGTGTGCATCCTCCTTTATGACAGAGCTCGGTGTAGGAGTGAAGAAGTTTGTACCATTACAAGTTGCTGATTGGAGGCACATTACAGAGAAGCAGAAGAGGCCCATATTTGATCGGTTGTCGGTTACTATAATTAACTATCTTATTTATCGGTTTACTTTCTCTTTGATATATTAAATGCTTAACATATATTTTTTTGTAGGCTATGTTTACTATAGACTTTGACACAGGTCCAGAGTCAGCTAAGAAAGAGACTGATAGGCTGATGAGTGCTCGATACAGAGATAACCGCTAGAAAATGCACAAACACTACAAAAGTCTCACAGCCCTACACTAGGATGAGTGATTGAAACATATGCTTCATGATTTCTGTGAGACTCAGACGGATTAGGAGTATATGTGCACATTATTCGAGTCAGATGAGTTTAAGGTAAATTTAATAATAAATTTTAGCTAATTTATTTAATGAAATTTTATATTTATTAATTTAATCTTATGATGTTTACTGCTTTAACTGTTTGTTTGTAGAAACGGTCAGCGACGAACTTGCAAATCGCGCACAGTTGCCTTATAATCATCGTGGAGGTTCAAAGTCCCTTATGCAGTGCAATTACAATGGTGTAAGTATATAAAATCTTAAGTTTCATTTAAATAATTACTTTATTTGTTAAGTAACATATGGCATATGTTATTTCTAGACTAACAGAATTAGTAGAAAAGATCGGATTACTATTTTTAATGAAACTCACTTCAGTACAACGAAGGGTTAGGTAGGAGATAGAGCTCAGAGCGCATATGTAAGTAATTAATCCATTCAATTGTTTCTTTTCAATTTATTTGAAACTAAATATGTTGGCATTTACTAATTTTAGGATGAGATGGTGCAACTTCGAGATAAGTACAGAGAGTCACAGACTCATACAGATATCAGGGATGATGCTCACGCCTTAGAAAACATACAGATTGCAGATAAAGTATGTGATCAGGTTTTTGGTACACGTTTGCGGTATGTGTTTGGGCTTGGAAATGGGCCCAAACCTTTCAAGTCGACTATTTCTGATGTTACATCATCCAGACTGACTAATGCAATGCTTAGAGATCAACTTCATATAACACAGGATAAGCTAGCAGACATGAGGACCGAGCTAGCAGACACCAAGACTGGGCTATTTGTTTATAAACATAGATTGCATCTCATGGAATCACGACAAGTCATGATTCTGCAGTTTCTTGATAAGGTGTCTGCCGGTGCATCGCAAGCAATACAATTGCTGAGCCAGCAGCAGTCATCCTCCTCAGCTCAACCCCGGCCTCCATCGCCTCAAACTTAATTTTGTGTAAATGTTTCTTAACTTTTTTTAATGGATTAATTGTTATGTCAATATTATTCATATAAGTCATTGCTGCTGTTTTGATATATACGATTATGTTTAATATATAGTATTGATTTATTTTTAATTATATCTTTGGTATGTTATTCTGTAGTCATGGCTAGAAAAGCACCTGAAGATTTTTATTTGGATTCTCATTTAGGTGCATTAGACTTCTATCTAATTTGTATATGAAGATATTTTATTTTTAATATTGACTTTTATAGTGATTTGTTTAATGATTCATTTATATGATTTGTGTATATGAAGTTTTCTTTAATATACGATGAATTTTCTAATGAAATATCTTTTAGTTAATATTTAGATTGTTGGAATAATAAATGTCTTGTGAATGACTATTGGGGTTGTTGAATGGTTGTTGGGGTTATTGAATATTTGTGAATGGTTGAGATAAACATGTTGTGGATTTATTGTTTAAAACATAGTATAATTTGAATTTGTTGTTTAAAACAAGATAAAGAGATCGAAATAAAAAAAATTAAAAAATCTAATTTTAGCCGAATTTCCATAATTCGTTGCTAATATTTTTCTATTTTTTAAATATTTTATTAACTTATCAACGAAATTTCGGCATTCACCGCAAAAAAAATTCATATTTTTTTTAAATCTTATTAATTTAGCGACGAATTATGTTTTTCGTCGCAAAAGTTAGCGACGAATAGTTCATATTCGTCGCAAATATTAGCAACAACAGGTCAAATTTCGTAGCTAAAATCTTTTCATATTTTTTTGAAAATATTTTTAATTTAGCGACGAATTTGTTTTTTCGTCGCTACTCTGCAACAAATATGAACAATTCGTCGCTAAATATTAAATATTTAAGTTTTTTTATATATTATAGCGATGAAAGTTCTTCCGGATTGCGTCGCTAAGTGAATATTTAGCGACGAAATTTTGGATTTTTGCAACGAAAATGTTCATCAATAAACTTCGCGACGTTAGCCAAATTTTCGTCGCCAAAAGTTTTTACGACGATCTTATTACGGCAACTTTAGCCGACAAAATTTTTTCGTCGCTAATAAATTTTAGCATTGAAAATGTGGTTGTTAGCGATGAATTTTTTCATTGCTAAAATACAATTTTCTTGTAGTGTGGGGTGACATGGGTCAGGTGATTTGTGTTAAAAGTTGGTTTCGAGTTAAACCAAAATTAATTACTTTATATTGGATCAATTTTCAGGTAGGATTATTAATGGCATCTATTGCCTAATTTTTTTTTAAATCTTAAGTATTGTAACAAAATGTTGTAACATCTAAATAGAACATGCAGAGAAAATAAAAAAGATAACACTAGATTTTTTTACGTGTTTCAAGTACTAAGTACTCTACATGCATAAGGTCACATTCAGAGAAAGAGAGAATCCACTAATTAGTAATAGTATAAAGAATACAATTCATGGAATTAAACTAATCCAAAGACTATCTCTTTAATGAAAACTATCATATGTATTCTATTAATTAGTTATTCCTATAAGCATCTCTTGACTTTTATCAGCACTGCTGGATTCCTTCCAACTCTGAACTCCTTCGGTTAGCTGATCTGGTCATTTCCCAAATATCTTCACATTCTTCTCTCAAAAAACGTATGTGAGTCATTAACACTGTTAGACTCTTTCCAACTCTGAACTCCTGCAGATTGCTGATGCGGTCATCTTCCAAAGACCTTTCACTTTTTTCTCCCGAAAAAATATATGTGAGTAAAATTCATTTAACCCTTGAATTACTTTCTTGGCACTACACAGTTCATCTACTTGGTTTCTTCAATGTTGAAACTTGGTATATATGCAGTCGTGTATTTCAATCCAAATTCTCTTGAAATCGAGTGTTGATTGCTTCATATATGAAAGAGATTGATTTCTTGATTTGTTGTCTTATTCATAAGATTTTCAAAAATTTTCTTACCTTATTAAAATAAATCAAAAGTATCTTTAATTTCAATACATTTATCACACACGTAACATTACGATAATATTTTAAAAATTTCTGAATTATGAAAACCTGCACATAGTAATTCTAATTAATTAAATAAATCATATTCCACCAATGTTGCAACATCTCTCACAATATTTCCTGCAATACCTCGTTTATGTACAAAGTTCTATCTTCCACAAATGTCAATCTTTTCTGACACTTACAATTATCCTACTTGAAAACTCGATAATCAAAATACCCACCCAAAAATTAAAATGAAAATATATATATATATATATATATATATATACACTTTTGAAAAAACCCTGAACATTCCTTATATCCCTCTAAACTCTGATACAATTGACTATTGAGGATTGAGGAGTGAAGCCAGACTGCCATTGGCCCACAGCCCATGGTCGGCCACTAGTCTCCACTCTCCTTCCATACCCGAGTCCGCCGACGGCCAGCCCATTTCCCAAGCTTTCTCCACCCAAAATCCCCAAAGATACTTTTATGTGGCTGAGTACCACTAATAAACACTGGCATACTAAATTGATTTATACATGTGATCGTTTTTGGGCCAATAGTAAGTTGACCAAATTATATTATCTCTACTACAAATTTAATGTTCTAATTTTTTTTTAGAAGTTTCAAAATAAAGTTTTTTTTTTTCAAAAATACCTCTCATTTGAAAGAAATAATAAATGTGATACTTTTAATTCTCAACCACTATTTCTAAAGAAAATCTACAGTGCTTTTGTCAGGATGATGCACAACATCATTTAATCCAGTATCATCAGTAAGGCTGCTTATCTTATCTTCCTTTGAGAAATCCATGAAGTCATTATCAATCACAATACTGGAAGATTCTATAACAATGCAAGTTCTCATGTTGTACACATGATAAGCTCATTTGTTTATGGAATACCCAAGAAAAATTTCTTCATTGCTTTCAACACCAAACTTACCTAGCTGCTCATGATCATTCAGATATGGCATGCACGTCCAAACAAATATGAAAATGACTAAGATTGCTTACCTTTTTAGATTTCATATGGAGTTTTTCAAGTACCTGGCCTCAAGTACACACAATTGATGTTGTAACATGCTATGCTAATAGTTTTTGCCCAAAGTTAAGAGGTCAATCTCTTTGAGTTCAACATGACACAAGTTATTTCCTAGAGATTCTTCTTTCTTTCCAATACACCATTTTGTTGTGTTGTCCTGGGAGTTAAAACTCATGAGCAATACCATGCTTATCACAATAATTGGTAAAAAATAGAATTTTCAAATTTCCTTCCATGATCACTCCTTGTTCTGATTATTTTACAAATGTTGTATTTTTTCTTTCTTTCAATCTAAAACATAATTTTTTAAACACTGGAAATGTGTCAAATCTTTCACTAATAAAATCAACCCAAGTAAACATAAATAAATTATCAACTCACTCAAACTTATATCTCTCACCTCCTATGCTTTTTGACTGTACTGGCACTATGAGGTCTATGTGTAGGAGTTCAAGATTTTGTATTGTACTAGTATGTTGCAACACTTTTTGTGACACCCTTCTTTGTTTTTAAAGTTGGCACGGACCTCACACTCCAAGGCTCTCCTTGCTGAGTTTCGGTACACCAAGGATAACACCTACATTCATAATTTTTTTAGACTTTTATTGTTCAAATATCCTAACTTCTGATGCCAAAGTTCCCTTTAATGCCTCTTTGTGTTGTAACATGTTAGTTCATGTTGCAACTTATAGCAGTTGTCCTTAGACCTTGAACCTATCAAAATACACCTATTAGTTTTATTAAATACTTGACATGTATCTTTAGTAAATCTTAAGAAAAGATCCTGATCACAAAGTAGACTAATGCTTATCAGATTCGTTTTTGGACCCTCTACATGTAGCACATTTTTCAACTTTGCAAGATGATGCACATTAAGTATTTCTTTTCTAAGGACTTGTCCCTTAATACCACCACCAAAAGTGACATGTCCTTCCTCCAAGCTTTGGCAATTCTTCAAATTCCCTTCGTCACCTATCATATGCCTAGAAAATCTACACTCAAAGTATCAAGAATCAATCGTATTCATGGCATCTAAGATTATATTTTCTTATCTAGATTCTATGACTAGTTTCATTTTTGAAGTCAATCTTGATCTTAAGTACATGTTTTGGTGCATGTTGCAATATTGCAGAGTATGTTGGGTTGATTTGCATACCATTTATTAAAGTCTTTTCATACTTAAAACACATAGGACATTTTTTTACTATGAAAATTACAAAAGTGACAAATAAGTACATATCTTTTTAGCTCAACTTCTACATGATAGGATTCTTACTAGTATTGAAGATTAACTATGGTGTTGTTGTTTTATTCACAAACACAATCTTAGAGTTTGAGCTTTCACCACTCTGTCCCACACTATGATGATCTCCACTTTACTTTTCGATGGACAGAATTTGATCAAGCTTTGCTTTTCGGAGTTCAATCTCTTCATTGATTAGTGGGTATTCTCCAATTCTAGCATAGTTATATGTTAAGTACCTTGTCATTTTCAATAGTGAGAAGTTCATATTTGATTAACTTATTTTTATAGTTTCCTTCTCACTTGTCAATACATCAATTTGCTCATCCAATAACTTGTATATTTTATGAACATTTGTAAATGTGTTGGATATTATCTGCATTGGGCTCTTCTCTATTAATACTCCATTCAGAATATGTACTACCCAAATCATCTCGAGGATATTCATCATTTGTTGTTGATGTTGTAACAGGACTTGCAACAGGGTAAGATGGTATAACAAAATGACTGGCAACATTACACTTTCGAGATTAAGACAACCAATGCTTGGTCATGGTACAAAAGGCTACATAATTGCCAATGTGTTCCTCATCATCCTCATGGCTGCTCTCTAACTTTTCACAACTCCATGTTGTGTTGAGTGACTTTCCTATCTTCTTGAATGTTTTGACACATTCGGCTTGAATATGTCCATATCCTTCACACTCTCAGTATTGTATTTTCCTGTTGCTCATGAAATCAAAATACAAAGGATTAGTAGCAATTTTAGATTTATGAGAATTGGAACTTTTCCCTAATTTAGGTGGCTTGTTTCTCTTATTCATTTTCTTCAAAAAAACTTCCAAAGTTCTTAGTCAGTGGAGCTAGCAAGTCTGGCATTCCATCATTGTCATCATCTTCATCAAGTTCGGTTGGTTTTTGAACATCAACTTGAAAAGCAAACCTTTCGGGCAATGACCTTAATGTTTTTCTTACAAGTTTGAGGTCTAAATATTTCTCCCCAATTGTATGTGCTTCATTTGCAATATCACACAGTTTGGCATTGAAATCTGCAATCAACTTATGGTCAAGTATCCTAAGATCCTCAAATCTTCATGCCAGCATCTGCAATTTGGAAATTCTTAGTGTCGTCGTCCTTTCATAAGCCACTTGTAAGATGTCCCATGCCTCTTTGGCCGACTCACATGTAGAAATTAACTTGAACTAGCTCGCATCAACTAGTTTGAAGATCATACTTAATACTTTTGAGTTATCAATGACCAATCAATCTTCTTCAATGTTCCAATTTTCTTCAGGTTTGAGAATTACGTACTTGTTTTCATCCTCGGCAGTTTGATATTTCCATCCATTGAGAACCACATACCAAGCTTTAAGGTGTGATATTGAACCTCCTTCTCAAAGGTGATCCATTCCTACGACATAATAAACCCCCAAAATCTCACTAAGTAAATGTCTAGGAACCTACTCTGATGTCAGTTGTTATAATATGTTGCCCCATTTTAATTAATTTCAACTTGATTTAATTAGACTAGTTCTTATGTTTAATGTAAAGTTTTAACACGCATATAATTTTTATTATGCTTCAGATATAATATCTTACATGTACGAGGCTATGCCCATAAAAAGAACTATTCACTAATTAGAAACGGTTACAAATACAATAATAGGACTTAAACTATAAAAGATTGCCTCTTTTTTTGATGTCATTCTTGTATCAACTAATTAGTTGGACTTGCCTTTGTGAGATCCTCTCGATCTCAACATAATCTACACTGTTAAACTTCCTTTATGACTATATCCCTTCAAACAGCATATCGTCAAGACTTCACTTTCTTCTACCCAAGAATGTTGAACAATGATGCTAAAATATGATTTGCAACTTGAATCGTACCTCATTGGCAGACATGAAATTCATGTAGAATCAACTCATACAAAGTATTACTAAGAGACTAAAATTTGCTTGTTTTTCTTTTGAAGTGCTCAAAACTCGAAGTGTAAACAAACACGATAGAATCATATTTGTATAAGTTTGCATCACACTAAATCACTTAAATTTTGTGAGATATTCTTAGGATCCTTTCCATATCCATAAGATTCTTTCATCCTTATCTCTAGAATTCTTTCCATATTAATCTAATCTCTTGCAATATGTGTAATCTTCTTTCTCTCAAATCTATCTAATAATGTTCCAAGTTTATTTTGTACCATACCAATTCATGCACAAATTTTGTTAACCACACTCGCCATAAATACCAACAACTATCTTAATAATTAGAAATGAGAAGAGAATGGACATCACATCACTGATGAATAAGAAATATTTTAATTGTTTCAAAAATATTTTACTTACTTTTTAGATTTGTGATGAATAAGAAATTTATAAGTATACATGTATTAGCTAATAGAAAATATTTTACTATATAGTAATTCATATTGAACTATATTAAATTGAATAAATAGTCACTAAATTAAGTACAACAAAGTTTCAAATGAATTTAATATTAAACATTAATTATTCAAGTTGAAAAGACTATTAGAAAATAAATACAAGTCTATTAATTTTAAAATATTTTTAAAATAATACACAGAGTAAAGTGATATAATAAGAGAGTACAAGGGGGTAAAATGATACCAATTGAAAGTACATGGGGTAAAGTGATACAATTGAGAGTACAATGGAGTAAAGTGATATTCAATGAGAGTAGAAGGGAGTAAAGTGAGATTAATCCTAATTTAATTTAAATTTATTTTAATTAATTGATCCAATTAATTAATTAATTCACTCCTCATAAGCCTTAATTTAACTTATTAAATTAATTTTAGCTCTAGTTAAAAATCTCCATTAATTAATTTAATCCAACTCATTGAATTAATTTGTAGATTAGAAGTGGACTATTCTAATTTGTCTCTGACCCTTAGGTTCACAACTAAACTAGCGGTGGACTTACAGTTGTTGCAACTTACTGAATTAATATTTTGATTAATTTAATCTAATTAATTAATCATCTTGAAATTAACTCCTTAATTCTAAGAACCTCACAAGTTATAAGAAACACCTAGCAGTGCATCATGACTACCTAATCTTTGCTCCAATCTAATTAATCATCTTGGAATTAACTCATTAATTCTAAAAACCTCACAAGTCAGTGCATCATAACTATCTAGTCTTTGCTCCAATTGGACTTCCTAATTCAATTAGGTATAATTAATTAATTTAATTAGGTAATTAATTAATTTAAATACAATATATTAGTTAAATATAATAATTTATTTATTTAATCTAACCATTGAATTAATCCCAATGGCAAGAAATGAACTTGTTTAAGTAAGTATGTGATTCATTATACTTACTAATAAGTTAGTAGTGGGCTCACAACTCTTGTGACTTAATCAAACAATGTAATTATTTTAATTAATTAATCTACTTAAAATAAATTCTTTAATTCTAAGAACTCACCAATCATGATTAGCATCTACCAACATGCCATGAAGACCTAAATAGAAGTAGCGAACCATTTCAATTACGAACACCGTGCAAGTACGATATTTCCATCAATTAATTTTTCAATTAGGTCTAAGGTATGGATTATTAGTAGAAACTCAAATAAACTAATTGTATTCCTTCCTAGCTACATAACTTCCCAATGAAAATTATTTTTTAACTTTCATCCAGTTTTGGTCAAGAACTTGCAAATCAAGAACTATAAAAAATATAGAAGATTTACCTATTCCTTTGTTGGTCATTCATTAACTTCCATACATAATTATATTGTACCAAAAATATTCTCCTTGCGATTAACCTGTCATTGGAGAATAAACCAAAGTACAATAAACCATGTATAAGATTATTATGGTATCTCAAGACAAAACACTAATCTTGCACTATCGTAATGAGAAAATTCCATATTCGACAATAATATTTTCAATTTAAAATTCTCGAGCGGGTTGTTCAATGTATTTGTTTTCTAACAAGCACCTGTATACATGTACTAGTGTTACTATACCGATCTAATGGAACTAGGCATCTTTCTTACGAGCTTGTATCATATACGCAAGTTTCAATAGGATCCCTTGACTTGAACATAAATATATTTTGTGATCGACATCTTATGCGCAACCATGTCATGTTGGTATGTATGGTCTTGAGACATCATCTAAACTAAAACAAAGTCAATAAAGATGAAGAATTGTCATTAATTGATATTAATGTAAAAAAAATATTCATACAAGAACATAAAAATGACCAATCAAATTATTTTGACAACACTACCCTAATAGCAACATCCATGTATCATTCCTAAGTAGAATGCCATCAATAGACAATACAAGAAATATCACCAACCTCTTACTCACCTTCTTATTGGAGTACACCACACACAAAGAAAAAGAAAAAATAGTCAAAAATAGGGGGTTGTGAAATGAAAGCCCCCAATCTCATTCTTGATTTTTTGGCATGGTGTCAAATAATTGTCCCATCCTCTTGCCTATAAAAAGGCTTGAGGAGGAGTTGTAAAAAATATAACAATCCAAGAGAAAGAGCTTGGATACAAGATAAAGAGAAAAAATAAAGAGTAAATGTAAACATCTAGGGAGAGCAATTTGTTAGAGTTAAATTGTGGTAGGTGTAGGGAAACAGTTAGGGTTTTTTCTCTTGGGACAATACAAAGGAATTGAGAGAGTTTTTTGGTAACTTTGTACAAGAGTCTTCTGTTCTTTAGTTTGGGCATAAAACTCAATGATGTATTTTTCTTGTACCGAAAAATTCTCTATTAGTAAAAATGGGAACACTCATGGACATAGGTAGATTTGCCGAACCACGTAAAAATCTTTGTACAATTTTATATTCTATCGGTATCTTTTTTTTATCGTTATCCTGTTGGTGTGATTTTCTAAATATTCCTAATAAATTAAATCTCAGATTCTCAATTGCTTCCGTTGTACCCAACAAGTGGTATCAAAGTCATTTAATTGAGGCTAATATTGAGATTTAATTTATTAGGATGGACGGCGTGTCAATGGTAAATCCATTCAAGGTGCAATAATTTGACGGTAAAGAGAATTTTACTCTTTGACAAAAAAGGGTGAAGGATCTCTTAATTCAATAGGGCCTAGCAGTAACGTTGAAGAGAAATGAAGGAAAACCAGAAAGTATGAAAGATGCACACTGAGAAGATTTGGAATTGTGCTATGTCGACACAATCCGACTTTGAATTGTGGACAATATTTTTAATAATGTTGTCGATGATAATTCTGAAGATTCGGCACTAAAAACTGTGGGCAAAATTGAAGAACTTGTATCTCGGGAAAAATTTATCTACAAAATTATTTCTAAAGTGGCAATTCTATAGGCTGAAGATGCAGGAGGATGAGAGTCTTATAGATCTATGAACCATTTTAACGGATTAGTGGATCAACTATGGAAAGTTGATGTGAAAATTGAAGAATAAGATAAAACTCTTTTACTTCTTACCTCACTCCCTAATTTATATGATGGTCTAGTGACGATGTTGTTGTATGGGAAAGATACACTGGACTTAGAGTATGTTAAAGAATCATTGTTGTCCCATGAAAAATAAAAGTAGACAAACTAGGAGATAGAATAAGAATATGCTTTGGTTACTCAGGGCATGAATCAAAATGGAAGAAAATATAGTGGTGGATCTGTGAACAATAGGTCAAGTCCAAAGGCCAGGGAAAAGGGCAAACGTCTGCTTTGAATGCCAAGAGGATGGTCACTTCGAAAATTGTCCTTACAGAAGGAAGAACAGAAATGGTGAAAGTGGCAACAATAATTTGGCAATAATAGAGATATACGATGAAAATATTCTCATAGTCTCCTTCTTTTCAAAATGGATAGATTTTAGATTCGAGATGCGTAATATATGTGTGCTCCTTTTAAATATTATTTTGATTCATTTCAATTGAAGAGGGCAGGTACTTTATCCTTGGGTGATAGTTCTACTTATAGAATCATGGGATTTGGAGTGGTAAAACTCAAAATGGTTGATGGAGTGAATCGTACTTGAGTTGATGTGACATATGTCCCAAAAATGCGAAGGAATCTAATTTCTTGAGCCAGTTAGATTCCAGGAGCTGTAAGTATTCAGTTGGAGGTAGAGTTCTGAAAGTCACATGTGGTGGAATGGTTCTATTAATAGGAGAGAAGTATGGAAATTTATATCGTCAGGTAACCTTAAAGGATGACTTGAAGTGGAGCATGTCAAAAGATTTTCAGAGAACAAACGGGTGTGAAGGAAATCTTGTTGGGCGAGAGGATGGATCGAGGTCTTCCTCTCGTCAGTCAACTAGTGGTGTTGATTGGACTACATATGTGCATTGGCCGCCTTAAATCAGGTGGAGTTAGAACCCTACTGATTCGGCATGTGCAATGAATTCATTGAAAACCAATTATATTTTTGATATTTTAGTTTGCTGACAAAAGTATTTTATGGTAAAAGTAGAGAATTGTTTGAGTCCACCACACACAAAGAAAAAAAAATAGAGTAAAAAATGGGGGGCTGTGAAATGAAAGCCCCCCAACCCCATTCTTGATTATTTGGCATGGTGCCAAATAATTGTCTCATCCTCTTGCCTATAAAAAAGCTTGAGAAGGAGTTGTAAAAAATATAACAATTCAAGATAAAGAGTTTGGATACAAGATAAAGAGAAAAAATAGACAGTAAGTGTAGACATCTAGGGAGAATAATTTGTGAAAATCAAATTATAATAAGTGTGGGAAAACGCTTGAAATTTTTCCTCTTGAGGTAATACAAATGGATTGTGAGAGTTTTTTTTATAAACTATTAGAATGGTTGTATAAAAGTTTTTTATTTTTTAGTTTGGGTATAAAAC
The DNA here is from genome assembly GCA_019321725.1 of Paulownia fortunei. Classification (NCBI taxonomy): domain Eukaryota; kingdom Viridiplantae; phylum Streptophyta; class Magnoliopsida; order Lamiales; family Paulowniaceae; genus Paulownia; species Paulownia fortunei. The sequence continues at coordinate 3,692,713 of CM033112.1, forward strand.
TTAAGAGTGTATTTTTTTGTATCGAAAATTCTCTATTAGTAAAAACGGGAACTCTCGTGAACGTCAGCAAATTTATCGAATCACATAAAAATTTCTATACCATTTTATATTTTATCGATATTATTTTTTTTATCATCGTCATGTTAATATAATTTTTTAAATATTTTTAATAAATCAAATCTCAAAATTTTAATTACTTGCTTGTGTGCGCAACACTTCTCATTCAAACATGGTTCATTTTTTTCTTTAAAGGTATCAAAGGTTCTGATTGCCTCGTCCATTATAATTGTCCTGCACGTCCACCCCCAATGAATGCTTCCTTTGTGCTGCTAACTAATTAATTTAATTAATTTTCTAAATGTAACAAAGCTAATATGAAACACGTGTCGACCACAAACCATATTATGATATAATATAACGTTTATTTATTTAGGTTTTCTATGCATATCCAGGATCTGGTTTCCCTTTCCCACGTCGCTCGCACAAAAGGTTTTTGCTGTCTTTAATAATGTTCCAACTTCCAAGATGGAATATCTTTTTTTTTTTTTTTTATAGGATCAAGAATCATTTCAGAATCTACTTCCAGAGTTGTCCAAAATATAGGATATCACGGTACATAATAATAATTAGTATAACCTTCTCCACCTTTCTGGTACTGTCCCATCACAACCCCTCATAAATCACATGCCAATCTTCATTTTATTTGACTTTAATCTTTTAATTTTCACTAGTTTATCTACTTCAATTAGTCTCTGGTTTCAATTTAAATGTACATATTGGGATTCACACAAGATTTATATATATATAAAATTAAATATAGTAATATTTTTTTCTTAATTATTTAATTAAACCACGTTTTGTACATCGAACTTTAATCTTTTGATTCTCTTTTGCTTTCTCTAGTTTATATACTTCAATTAGTCTCCATCTCAATTTAAATGCACACACTTGAATTCACATGAAGTTTTAAATATATAAAATTAAAAAAATAATATTTTTTCTCAATTATTTGGTGAAGTCACGTTCTCCACATGACCACTCGTCATTTTATTTGACTTTAATCATTTAATTCTCTTTTGTTTGCTTTAGTTAATGTACTTCAGTTAGTCTTTGGTCTCAATTTAAATGTACACATTTCAACCTCAAAGGTAGGTTTGCATTGGCTTATTAAGAGGTTATTTTTTTATTATTATTATTGTTTGTCAATGTTCACAAAAGATAATAAGCATTTAATTGTTGATACTGAATATATGAAAAGAGAATGACTCATTTTATATTTTAATTTTTAGTTCTACAATTGAGTCCACGGTAATTTTGAGGACTGGTCCACCAAAAACTATAATCTCTGTAAATAATTGAATGCTTTTTTTTTTTAAGTAATTGGGACATCCATAAAATATATCTTATTTCTAAAATTACAAAAAAAAATCAAAAATAATATTTCATTTAACGAAGCAATGTAGCAGAACCTTTTTTTACTGCTTTTAAGATTAAAAATGTAAATTACCTAAATATTTTACTTTTTCTCCATTTTGCTAATTAAACCTAGCTCAATGACAATGGTGAGGCTCCAAAACTCTGAAATCTTGAAATTTAATCTCACCATTGACTCTAATTCTTTGCATCGCTATACAATTGATTCTATCATGAGGAGAGATGCGTAAATTTTATTTTATTCTTGTTTTTAAATTTTTTACATGCAAACCCACATCTTCACGCTTTCTTAAACGATGTAAAGTTTTTTGACAGTATTCGAGTTCTCACTTCTCAAATATAAGACTTGACAATTTTACTTGTACATTTACAATATTGATATTAGAAATAATAACTGTGAGTAAGTAATACCATATTATTATTTTAAATCAAAATATTTCTTAAAAAAAATATTTTAGGAATCGAATCTTATTTTTGAATGTTCAAAAAAAGATCAATAAATTTGGGAAGGAAGAAGTATAATTAAAAGTTTATCAATATTGCTATTAGATATGATAACTATGAGTCAGTAATATCATATTAGTATTATTATTTTCTAATTAAAAATATGCTAAAAGTGAGAAACAAAATTCAAACTTTGGAACTCTCTTCACTTGTGCACAATACATGATAAAGTAATATATATAAAAGAAATAAGAGACCAATGTTTTAATTTATGGCCATCTTCAAAAATATGAAAAATATTGATTAACTTTGATGTATGAGAACTACTTTTTAAAATTTAAAATTCTTTTAAATGAATTTTTTGAAAACAAAAGTCAGACAAAATTAAAATTTACCATCTTCAAGAACTAAAGAGAACATAATAATTAAATATGAAAAAAATGCATAATAATTATAAAAAAAACTTCGCTTTTGGAATTCATAAATTTTTATAGGTAAAAGTCAAATTCTAAGCCATATTTAATTTTCAAAATATTAAGGGAAATATTTTTTAAAATGCATTATTTTCATAAAATGTTAGTCCAAATAATGAGGTTCAACAATATATAGAATACATATATTATTTATCATTGAAAACGTAATGCATATTATTTTAAAACGTTCTAATTATTATATTACTGGCATTTGTAATTATGCTTAGGTCTCTTGCTTTAATTTGAAATTTTGTTAACCATTTATAATAACAAAAATTATGATTGTCTTTTATGCGTACATTTTTAACCTAAACTCTTTGTATCATTTTAGAGAATTTAAATTTTGGTCTCACTTATTTATTCTCTTCCAAAAATTGTCTTAGAAAAAAGAACTACCAATTAGTCTTTTGAAATTTTTTCTTGTTATTTTTAAAAAGATATGGAGATAGGGGTATTTTAGTTTTAAAATAAAATTTCAATAGAATCTTTCACTAAAAAATATTAGAGGGAAGGCACTAGCCTAAGATCAAAACCTCAGGATAGGTGATGCCAAAGCCAAAATCTTAAGAGGAGTGATAACCTGAAAAAAAATTAGTACTCCCTTTGTCCCTTTTTGTGTTTATTCATTTAGATTCAACATGAAATTTTAAATGAGAGTCGAAAAAGTCAAATATTGTGTATACTTATCTTATTATTTTTAAAAGTAATGGTTAAAAGTTGATACTGTGTTTTAGGTGTGGGTTTAAAAAGTTAAAAAAAAAATAAGTATGTTCACAATTTTACCTTTAAAGTTATGGTCCAGAATTTGTGGTGTCCGTTAATATTTTAATTAAAAAGGTTTTTGGAAAGTTTAATTTATTTTAGAAAACAAAATGTTATTTTGAAATGTTCTAAAGAATAAATAGGAGTTATCTTGGATCAAGTTTTGGGGTGACATGGGTCGGGTGATTCTGGTTAAAAGTTGGTTTTGAGTTAAACCAAAATTGATTCCTTTATATTGGATCGATTTTCAGGTAGGATTATTCAATCCGAAAACTCGATAAACAAAATACCCGCCCAAAAATTAAAATGAAAAAATGAAGAAAATATATACACTTCTGAAAAACCCCTGAACTCCATTCCTTTTATCCCTCTAAACTCTGATACAATTGACTATTGAGGACTGAGGAGTGAAGCCAGATCGCCACCGGCCACCAGTCTCCACTAGTCCGCCGACGGCCAGCCCACTTCCCAAGCTTTCTCAACCCAAAATCCCCCAAGATTCTTTTATGTGGCTGAATGCCCCTAATAAACACAGGCAACTAAAATGATTTTTACATGTGATCACTTTTGGGTCAATAGTAAGTTGACCAAAATATACTATCTCTATTTTAAATTTAATGTTCTAATTTATTTATTTTTAGACGTTTCAAAATAAAATTTTATTTTTAAAAATACATTGCACTTGAAAAAAATAATTGATGTGATATTATTAATTATCAACTACTATTTCTAAAGATAATACTATTAGATTATATAAGACTTTCACTTTTTCAGTTATGATCGTTCATATGAAATCAAATTACACCTATACATATGGGACGGAGGAAGTACTACATATTTTGAGTAAAACTTGGTGTATTGTGCAATGTAATAAACATGTATATTTATTGTTATTTTAAGGAGAAATTGCACTTCACCCCCTTAAAAAAAGTAGCTATAAATAGGCGTATGGACTCTTCAGTTTGATCAAGCTAAAGTCCCTCTAGCAATAAGAATTAAGAGGCTATTTCTGTCTATTTTAATTGTTGTTTCAGAAATGGAGAACGAAATTAACCCACCACCACAACCACTTCCAGTTGATCAGGACAACAGCAAAATAAACCGTGACGATTTCCCCAAGGGTTTTGTCTTTGGAACTGGTACATCTTCTTATCAGGTTAGTGCTTCACACTTAAATATCAACTATGTTCTTTTTGTCAATTCTGCTGTTTTCATTTTCTTGGTTTCATGTATATTTTCAGGTTGAAGGAGCTGCTGCAATTGGTGGTAAAGGCCCCAGTGTGTGGGATGACTTCACCTTGAGGACTCCAGGTATATAATAATATATATGATATATGTACAAATTAAGTTCGTCCAGCATATAATTTTAGGCTGGAGTTCTGTTTAAAAAAAGGCTCGTATGTAATAATTAAGACAAATTATACAAAGTTCAAGAATTCTTTACAAATATGTGTATATGTACTATGTATGTGTGTGTGTGTGTGTTTGTCCTTAATTGTCCAATGGCAATAACTGGATTTAATATGAGTGGCAGGTGGAATAGCTGATGGATCCAATGGAAATGTGGCTGCTGATATGTATACTAGATTTAAGGTAATTAACTTTCTATATATGTAATTGTTTATGGATAGGTTGCATGCTTATTTTCTTTATGCATATTGCAGGAAGATATTAGGATGATGAAGAATATGGGTTTTGATGCCTATAGATTTTCTATTTCGTGGCCAAGAATATTGCCAGGTAAGATTAAGAGAGGTTAAAATTTGGATAATCGTTTTACAATAAGCAAGAATATTTGGTGTCCATATTAATCGTTTCCATTAATGTTGATTATTTCGAAGCATTATATATGTCCAACCCATTAACTATTTGATGTGGGTGAATAGGTGGAAGATGTTCAGCTGGTATTAATAGGGAAGCACTCGATTATTATAATGATGTTATTGACACTATTATCGCCCACGGTTGGATTTGAATTCTATATAACTCAATACTTTCATTGATTTTTATTTTGTTAAACATAATTATAAGTGCATGTATCACTTTGATATAGAGATGGAGCCTTACGTAACCCTCTTTCACTGGGATCTTCCTTATTGCTTAGAAAAGGAGTATGGTGGCTTTTTAAGCGAAGAAATAGTGTAAGTCATTATATTTCCACCCATTCTGAATTTCATTATATTGTATATTTCGGGTGTTTTTTTTTTTTTTTTTATCTTTCGAAATTTTACAATTGATGCATTTTTCAATGAAATGCAGGAGTGATTTTTGCGAGTTTGCAAAGTTATGCTTTTGGGAATTCGGTGATCGGGTGAAATGGTGGGCCACCCTAAACGAGCCATGGACTTACGCTGTTAATGGATATGTCAAAGGCATTTTTCCACCTAGCAAAGCTTCATGTCCTCACAACAGAGTTTTGAAAAAGCTCCCTGCTCACAGAAGTATTCAAGACCCAGATCTAACCACACACGCAACCAAAAGCAACTCGAATATTAAGTACAACAAGTCTGATCCAGCCAAAGATGTATATACTGTGGCAAGAAACTTGCTTCTTGCCCATTCAGCTGCTGTTCATTTATATAGAACAAATTTTCAGGTTTGGCTACTCTACTGAGAATTGCTACGTAAACAAATTTTCAAGTTTTCAATTTGCTGAATGGGGTTTATGACACCAGGAATTTCAAGAAGGCCAAATAGGAATAGTACTTAACTCCCATTGGTTTGAGCCTTTGAATAAAAACTCAGATAAAGACAAAGTTGCTGCTAAAAGAGCCGTTGATTTTATGCTTGGATGGTATGTGTACTAAAATCTTCTTTTTTAGCTTTCTTTCTTCATTTTAACTATCTCCAATTCTCCATCCATATATAATTAATTGAGTTGAATAAACAAGATCAACGTACATCTTTATATTTATTTACCTTGTAGTTAAGCAGTTTTTGTTGAAGTTGACTCACATGGTCCTATACACTCTAGTACCACGCATAGTGTTAGATAAGAGATGGCAATTAATCCAATTGGAAAATATTGAATTTAAGAGAACAATCATTAACATTATAACTCTAAAAAAGCACTTTCAAACCCCTCCCTCCCCTCCACAAACAAAAATTGTTACAATTTCATTATATATTTGTGGTTTAATTTCAGGTTTTTGGATCCTATATTGCGTGGTCATTATCCAGAAAATATGACAAATTTTGTTCATCCAAAAAATCTTACACCTTTTTCACGCGACGAATCCAACATGCTCAAAGGTTCCATTGATTATGTTGGTTTGAATTATTACACAGCAGCTTATGTTTCCCATGATTCGAACTCTGAAGGTGTAGGCTACGATATAGATCAAAAATGTGAATTTCACAGTAAGTTTTTTATTTATTATGAAGTTCAATATTTGTAATTTCTTATTAAAATAAAATTAATATACCTCTTGCGTAATTTTTTTTAATTTTTTATTTAGATGAGAGAGACAACACACAAATTGGAAGATCGGTAAGATTCTGAATTCATTTATCCATGTGCACAATCGTTAAGTAGTACCAATCATATATATTATTCTATGGAATTAATTAACTATTCTAATCTTTCTTTTTTTCTCATTTGACATTTAGTCTGGTTCATCATGGTTGACCATAGTTCCAAGTGGAATATATGAGCTTTTGGCACATTTGAAAACTACATATCATAATGTCTTGCCTCCTATATACATTACTGAAAACGGTACAATTTAATTACTAATATCCTACATAAATTATTTTCTATTTCGAATATAAGTATGAAATTTTGTGACAAATAATTATAACTACTTCGGACATAGGGGTTTCGGACAAGAATAATTTCAAGCAGACAGCCAAAGAAGCTTGCGCAGACATGATAAGGGTTAAGTATCACCAAGACCATCTTGCGAACATCCTACAAGCAATTAAGTAAGTTTTAATACAATCCTCTAATAAACCATTCATATTTCTCAAATCTCTTTCCCCTCTTCGTTTATGAATTCTTAAATTTCAAAGCATTATCTATGAGTGATCATCATGATTATTTAGCTAAAATTTGTGTGATTATGTTGCTTGCAGTCAAGCAAAGGTGAATGTGAAGGGCTATTTCGTTTGGTCATGGTGTGATAATTTTGAATGGGTTGAAGGATACACGGCTAGATTTGGTATAACTTGTATAGACTTCGTCAATCATCAGAAAAGATACCCAAAAAATTCAGCTGTGTGGTTTGCCAAGTTTTTAAAGAGCAAGATGGAGGAGAAACCACTTCCAAACAAGAGACAAAATGAAAATAATTTAGAGAATGGGCACCAGAAAAGGTTGAGAGATGTGGAAGACTAAAGTTTGTGCTCAATTGGGGAATCTTAATTCTCATGTGGAATTATGCACTATGTACTTTTATTTTTGCTTTGATCATGAATAATAGTGAAGGCATGGCATTTCACGCAAATAATTCACTTGTGTTGTTATTAGAGGTTTGGTTTTGTATCCCCTTAGATCTATATGCCCTTTTATTAATAAAAGAGTAGGTGTTTTGCCTACCTACACTCTTTTATTGGTTTTTAATTTTCCAAAATAAATTAGTAAGTTTAGAAATTTCAAGAAATTACTATCATATTATATATTTGTTATCTTTCTTAAATTATTGAAAGATTTAACGAATATTTCAACATGATTCTTGTGCTTTATTCAGTCGATTAGCTATATATTAGCTTTTAAATTACTAAAAGTCAATAAAAGATGTAACATTCTACATGAACTTTGATGGTTATACTTGTGCACCATCTTGAGTGATGTAAGATAACATGTGTTGAATTTTATTTATTTATTTTTTGTCTTTTTTTGAATTGGGACTAAAATCAAAATTTCGTAAATTGCGGAACTAAAACTTCATACTCCAAATCTTATGGGATAAAAAGTGCAAGTTTTCTTAACTTTTATGAAAAATTTGAAATCAATTATTACTCAGGTACTATTGTGTTAAATCTGTCTGATTCAATTAGGTATTGTTGTTATGTTGTGTCTTGAGGATTCAACACGAGTATTGTTGTATTTAGTCTTAAGTGGCCGATCAACTTAGGTATTGTTGTAAAGTGGTCATTGAACCCCTTATTTTCATTCCTAAGTGGAACCTTAGCTCTACTTTTGCTAAGGAGTAGACTAGGTTTAAAGTGAACTTTAACTTTATGATGTTGTGTTTATGTTGACTGATGGCTTTGTGTATAATTCCACATTAAAACCCACAACTATTATTAACTCTATTATATATGATGAACTTAAGTTGTCGAAGCCAAATATGATTACTTATTAAGAAATGCCTAATATATCAACGTCTAAACTAAGATCTTCATTGTATTAAATAAATTTTTTACCCCCAAAACTACCATCTCAAACCTTTTTTTTTTTTTTTTTTTGGCAACTCAATTCTTGAAACAAAGGAAAAGAGGGGAGGGCAGGATTTGTATACATGAAGTCATCTTTATGAGGTGATATCAGATACCACCATTTTTAATGAGTATTAACTCTAATTATTGCTTTAAGAGTGATGCGTAAAAATACTTAAAAGTTTTTTTTTTTTTAAGTTTCATCTAAAATTTTGTGTTGGATTTAATTAGAATTACTTTTCCATAAAAGTGCGTATGCATTTTAAGCAATGACTAGAAGAATGATAGAGTTATATATCTTTCGAAAATATGGTTAACAAATATGTTGGGAGCTCATGTACACCATCTATCTTCATATTTGTATGATATTATCCACTATGGGACTAAGTTTTCATGATTTTGTTTTTAGGCTCTACCCAAAAAAAGGCCTCATACAATTTGAAATATTATCCACACTTATAAATCATGATTATCTCCACTTTTAGCCAATGTGGGACATTGTTCGAACACATCTAATAATCCTCCCCTCGAACAAAGGACCACTGAGCCTCCCCCAAACGATAATCTGATCCATGGTCCATATTTTACTCCATCGAGTTAGACTACTCATCTTCACCGCGTTCGAGGCACACACCTTGTATAAAGTAGCTGATTACCGCTTACCTCAATAGCCCGCTCTATCTGGTCAACTCCACCTGCCTAATAGAGCGTAACCACAGATCCCATAGATCACATAGGGCTCACCATATTTGCACAACACTAAGAATTTCCACCACATGACTAAGTCGGGGAGGGGGGCTCACCATCTTTTTTAAATCCCATCATTTGCTTGAGGCTCACCATCTTTGTTTGACATCGATAATTTTTTCCACATGGCTATGTCTGGGATATGGCTCTAATACAACTTGTTGGAAGCCTATGGACACCACTTATTTCCACATTGGAATGATATTATCTATTTTGAGTATAAGCCCTCATGCTTTTATTTTTGGGCTCTATAAAAAATGTCTCATACCAATAGAAATATTATTCATACTTAAAAATCATAACAATCCCCACTTTTAGCCAAGTGGGATATTGTTCGCACATACCTAACAAAATATTTTGCATACTTCAAAAGGGATATTTAAAAGAAAAATTGTTACAACTTTAAATTGCAAACCCAAGTACAGATTGTGTCAAATAATAAATTTCTCGAAAATATGAGGTCGATCCATAAAGAAGTTGCTTGAAGTTTTCAGAATTATATTTTTTAAAAGAAAGACTTTATATGATTTAGAATATAAAGAAAAATTTATGCTATAATTAAGAAATCAAAGTAATAAAAATATTGAGGATTAAAGATCCGTTCTTGAGTTTTGGATAAAGAAATAATTATTTATTCTTTTTACTTTTTTTAAATATCACTATTGTAATCTATACATAATGAAGGTTTCAATGGAAAAATATTATCAAATGGTTCATGCATTAAGGTAATCATGATATTGTTTTATTGTTTGTAATTATCTTCTAACACCAATTTTTATTTATGGGATCAAGTATTTATACATACCTTTGTTTATGATAAATCAAGTTTTACGTTAGCAATCGGTGGAGTAAAACCGTACAATAAGAAAAATGAACATAAGTATTTGTTGTGTCATTGGAGATACATAAAATAAGAATCACCACAAAACAAGAAAGGTTTTAATGCCAACACTTATTTATGGAATCAATTATTTATGCACACCTTTATCTAAAATAAATCAAAATTTCACATTAGTAGTCTGTGGGATAGAACCGCACAATAAGATAAATAAACTCAAGTATTTGTTGTGTTATTTAAAATACATAAATCAAGAATTACCACAAAATAATGAAGGTTTCAATCAAAAATTAAAATAATAATACAACACACCTAAACATTATCCATCTTTATAACCGCTCATCTTCCTCCATCAATAAGTTCACCATTTTTTTTCAACTAAATAAAATTTAGAAAGATATAATAAAAGTAAAAAGGACTAAAAATAGAAGAAAAACTAGAGAATATATTTCTATTCTACTAGAAAACTTAGGCTAAAAAAGATAACAATAAAATTTTATTTTCTCTTTTAAGGGTTTTTGTGTGTCTTGAATGTCATCCAATAGTCCCTATTTATAGTAGAAGAGTACCTAAATTGGCATTTCCAAATTCACTCCAAATGCATTCCAAATTAACTTTAAATGTACTATAAATTCAGATGTCCTTTTTAGATCCGAATTTTATCGTGTATTTTCTCCATGCAATCAGCTAAATTTGTCTGTTAGCATCATTTTTCAACCTCAATCACCTAATTCCATCTACTAGGGAGAAAGTTATAGTTGATTTAAGGAGAAGTGTCAGCATAAATAGATCATTTTCAATTCATACACTTGGACGAATTGTGTGTTATAATTAAGGCTGAAATTGATTGAACTTCCAATAACAAATTTGCAGTTATATCTCTTGACTTTCAAATGAAGCAAGACTCAGGTCCATATGGCTTTTGATTATACCCAAAATACGAAAACTGTACAAGCTTGAAAGCATGCTTATTTTGAATTTAAAGCAAGTCCAATAGTCATTTGTAAAGTTCAAGTAATTTTTTGCATATATTTTAATGTACACATGATAAATTTAAGCAGAAATGACCATTTTCTTCTAATTGTAATGCTTATTTGGTCCAATAAAATATTATCTCCAAGTTACTCACGAAACGTATTATTTTCTTTAATTTTATTTTATTTTTCTTTTATCTCTTTTTGTTCATTGATTCTCTAATACAAAATATTAATAAAACTATAATATTAATAAGAATAAAATAAGTGAAGTATAAAGAACTTGATATAAAAATATATCAAAATATGCATTTATCAAAAATATTTTGAAAAAATAAGCAAAACAAATGCATTTTCCAAGTGTAAAAGCCAAAATGGTTTTTGAAAATGAAAGCAAATATAGCATGAAAGTTTTGGAACTCCTGTTGATGGAATCAATTCAATGACCTTAACCTTCAAACACAAAAAGTCTCAAGCCCAGAAAACTCCAATGGACCCTCCTCAACCAAACGGCCTTTGGACCACTTCATGAACCTCATATCCACATAAAAAAACACAGAGCCAAAAGCAATTGCTTGCAGATACAGCTACTACTGCTTCTCTTGCTACTAATACTCCAAATATCATTGAAATTGATGACGGACCAGAAGGGACAAGGGAGAAGCTGCTATGACAATCTAGAGCTCGAACTGCCAAGGGATCGCCTAACTAGGCAGATAGAGCTCTCAGGGCATTGCTGTTGGACAATAAACCCGACATCCTCTTCCTTAGCCAAATGAAAACTAACCGTCTTTCTTCCCTTCTCTCCATTCTCTCCTCCTTGCTTATTTCTTGGGTCGGGGCTCTTGGTATGTACTTCGAATTTTTTGTTTTTAATTTAATGTTTTCTTTCTGATGTGGAGGGAATTCGTCCCACATCGTGTGTATAGAAAGTGACTTATCGTGTGTATAAGGAATGACTTATGCGCATATAGAGTGGAGAAGATTCCTTCCCCTGCAATAGGTCTTTTAAAACTGTGATGCTGAAATGTGGTCATTCGAGGCCAGATCAAAGCGAATAATATCTTATAATGAGGCACCTAATCACTCCGTGTCGCATCATTGGTGCCGTCTGTGAGAATCCCAATTGCGGTACCTCTCCCAGAAGACAGGAGATGTAGTTGATGTGAAAGAGATTCGTCATAAATTTGTGTATAAAATGACTTGTGTGCATATAGTGGGGATGATTCATTCCCTGTGATAAGCTTTTTAAAATCGTGAGATTGATACGTGGTCTTTCGAGACCAGGCCAAAGAAAGACCGGGCCAAAATGAATAATATCTTACACTAGGATTCCTGCTCACTTCGTGCCGCATCGCTTTTATATTCCAATTGACAAATACACACCAAATGTATATTATTTACCATAAATATATATTTAAGGAAAGATTTTATACACATAACGTGCTTACATTTATGAAATGGAATGCAAAATGAATATCAATTGAAACAATACATTTATGAAGTGGAATACGAAATGAATATAAATTGGAATAGAGAATCCAAACTACTTTGCGTAGCTTGGCGTGGGGAGTTGGGCATTCGAATCATTAAAAACTCTTGGCTCATTAATGGTATCATTCTTTGTGAACCTCCTGTCTCTGTCTGGCAATTTAAGGGGATTATGGCCCCTGTAAAACCCTTGAAAAACATGCTTTCCAGGACTGTCTTGTTGATAATGTAACAGATTTCAATGGCCCACGATTGATTATTATTGATTTCAATTCTATTATTGCTGCTTCAGATGAGAGGGTGGGAAACCTTTCGCACCTTCATCGCATGGTGGTCTCCAATCAGTTATTGATTCTATCGGACTCCATGATCTCGGCCTGGAATAACAAATGAGCTGGTGGCTGACAGAGGTTTTGCTAAGGAAATATTTTTTACACATGAAGTATGACATGTAATACAAGATGCAACACAAAATTGCAATATAAGATTCAAACTGCTTATTCCCTCAACTATCTTTCATCTCCCCCGAATTGCTTCAGACCATGGCCCATTACTTCTGCTCACTGATCTTGATTGCCAATGTAGCCCTAAACCGTTCCATTTTAAGAAAATGTGGTTTAAACATGAGAAGTGTGCTCAAGTTGTTAGTCAAGCTTGGAACTTTAGGGGATCACTTCAGACCTCATTCCAAAATTAAGAAAACCCGTTCGGAACTTAATTCTTGGAACAAAAATCAATTCGCAGGCAGATAACCAAACGGATGAAATCTTGGCCTTGGAGGAAGCAATGTGAGTAGAGCTTGATCAACTCTACAAAAGACTGGAGGTCTTGTGGAAACGAAATCACAGATTAGATGGCTTCAAGAAACTGATGCAAACTCTTAATTCTTCCACCTCACCACCTGTGGGTATAGACGGCACAACAGAATAATGAGATTCTAATGCAAGATGGTATAAGGCTGTAATGGAAATAGATTAAATAAATTATTAGGTTTACAAATTTGTTGAGAGTACTATCAGATTATTTATTTGTTATCTTTCTTATATTATTGAAATATTTAACGAATATTTCGACATGATTCTTGTGCTTTATTTAGTCGATTAGCTACATATAGCGTTCAAGTTACTAAAAGTAAAAAAAAAAAAAAAAAAAAAATGCATTTTGATGTTCATGCTCGTGCACTATATATCTTGAGTGATTTAAGGTAAGTTTAAATGCGTTGAATTTTTATTTATTTATTTTTTGAGTTGGGACTAACATCAAAATTACATAAAGTGGGGGACTGAAACTGCATACTCCCATACCTTAGGAGAGACCAAAAAAATGCCATTTTTCTTATTGTTATCCTAAATTTGAAGTGAATTATTAGTCAGGTGCTACTGTAGATATTTTTGTTATGCTGTGTCTTGAGGGATTCAACATGAGTATTGCTCTTGTAGGTGGTGTTGTGAACTTGTCATTGAACCCCTTATTTTTATTTCTAAGAGGAACCGTAGCTCTTTTCTTTTCTTTTCTTTTCTTTTCTTTTCTTTTTTTCTTTTTTTCGTTGCTAAGGAGTAGATTAGGTTTAAGTTAACTTAACTCTATTTTCTCTATATATTGAATCATGCTTTATATATAATTGCACAATTAATACACACAAATATTTTTTAGAACTACTTTTAAAGACTATAGTATAAAAATACATTAAAAAAGTATTTTTTTAAGTTTTATCTAAAACTTTGTATTGAATTTAAACTAAAATTACTTTTTATGAAAAAGTGGGAGAGTATACTTTTTAAAGCATTGAAAAGAAGAATGAAAGTCTAATATATCTTTCAGATCGAAAATCCATGTTTCTAGCTTACTTATTTTCCTACGTATTTTTGTAGCACGTGGACCATTTGGAGGTGCAATTCTTGGTTTGTTTATAGTCCATTTTATGTGCACATATGATGTAAAATTGTCTTTAATTAAGACGTATTTTATAATAGATTGAGTTCAATTATTGAATTAAGAAGTGGGTGTTTTTTCGCCACCCATCACTTAATGTCTAATAGTTTTGGATGATCATAAGTGCTGCACCACGTACTTCCATGCAAAAATGCATTTTTGGTCCTGTAATTTTTATTTTTAATCATTTAAAAAGGAGTGTGCCAATTTACATATAGTAACTTTCAAACTTATAGCATATTTAGTGCAATTTCACCAAAAAAATTCCAAATCAGTCGGAAATAGTCATAGGACAAGCACATAACTCTAAAATTTGAGGATTTTGTGGTTTTGGAGCAACCATTAATCAATTTTGCTAATGCAGCTTGCTAATGGAACTATTTTAGGTGAAAGAATCATATTTTTTTCTTTTCTCTTTTTTTGTTCTCTCTCACATAAAGTTATCAACTGGGTATGGGCTGGACCAGCCTAGGCCCGTGTCAACCCGTCTATGAGGCAAGCCAGTTAAGCCCAAGTCCGTGTCAACCCATCTACGATGTAGGTCAGTTAAATCCAGGCCCAATTTCGAAACAGTACGGATCGGGCAAAATAAAATTTCTGAAAGGTAAGCCCACCTCAGCCTACTAGCCCGGTGCTAGTAAGTCGGTCTTGGACCTGGTCCGAGCCTCACAAGCTGGGCTTGCGGACTAGCCCAAGGGCTATTCTAAAAAAAATTAAAATTAAAAGTATATAACTTATATACTTTTATCTTAAATAATTTATTAAAAAAATTTATCTTAAATAAGGATTTACAAACTTTATTTATTATAAATTATATATTAAGTTTGAATTATGTCCTAAAGTTGGATTTGTAATTATAAATTTTATTTTTCAAAGTCTATCATCCTAAAATTTAAATTTAATTTTTTATTTGATTAGTCTAAATTTATTCCTATAAATTTAAGTCTTTATCTTATGAATTATCTTATATAATTAATATATATTATTTTTATTTAACTATTGAGTTATATTAAGTTTAGATTTTAATTTTTTATTTAATATAGTCATTTGATATTTTAATTAATATTCATTCATATTAAGTTTATAATTTAAATTTCATAGATTTTCTTAGTTTAGTATACTTAACTATTAATACATATTTTTTTGTTACTAATAGACTTACTTTTTAAGTTTATATTTAATTTTAATAATTTTTTTAATTTATTATACTTGGTACTATTTTATTTTGTTAGTAATAGATTTACTTATTAAATTTATATTTTAATCTTCATAACTTTTTTTCTTATAATGCTTAGTACTACTTTATTTTGTTATTTATAGTCTTTCTTACTATTTTTGTAACTCTTTTTACTTTAGTTTACTTAATACTTAGTATTTTTATTTTTATTTTTGGTTACAAATAGACTTACTTACTAAGTTTATATTTTAATTTTTATGCTTTTTTTTAGTTTACTATAATTCTTATGATTATTATTATCATGACTTTTTTCAGTTTACTATAAAACTTTTTTATAGTTTACCAAAATCCTTATTAATATAAATTGCTTCTAAAGTTTTCAACAGAATTAAGGTTGGCTCAATGATTTGAGGCTCTCTATTTTGTAACAGGTCATAATTTCTAATCATTCATGCTATAATTATTATTTTTTGTTAAAAAACTATAAAAAATATACAATACAATAAAATTTATATATATAATATTAAAAGGCCCGTGACGGGCTGGGCTGGGCATGGGCGGTTCTGAATGTTCTAAAGTGAGCCTAAGTTTTGACGGGTTGGTTCACGAGTTGGGTTGGATTTCATCTAATAAACCCAATAAATGCCCAATTCATATACAAGAACCGGCCCAAATAGCATGTTACTGTTCACAAACTGATCCTGAACCGATTTTTAATGGATTGGTTATGAATTGGGCCGGTTAGGCCCAACTTATTTGACAATTATAGTCTCACATTTTTTCTTCTCCTTTCTTTTTCCTTTTCTTTCTTTCTTCATTTTTTTATTTTTTTCTCCCTATGTTCCTCTGTTACTTTTCTTACCACCATTTCCGCACCACGACTAGCAACTCTTTTTCATATTTTAGCATTAAAGTTATGAAATTTATAAATATTTTTAATTTTTTATTAGCTTATAGGCTGAGATGTTGAGGGTCCTGGTGATTTTAAGGAATAGAAAGAAAGAGAAATTTTGGGAGCAGGGGAATAAGAGAAAACAAAATAGAAGGAAAAGGAAGAGATAAATTAAAATGAAAGTAGGAGAAAAAAAAAAAAGAAAGAAAGAAAGAAAGAACAAAAAGGAAGAAGAAAATAATCTCAATTAATTATTTTTTATTTCATATTTAATTAGTTATATATCTAATAACAATATATTCAATTAATTAATTATTTACTTATTTAGGTGGTTTAAAGAAAAGAGGAATTTTCTTTTCAAAATAGTCCACTTGACGTGGCATATAAGCAAAATTAATTAATTTTTTCCTCCAAAACCACGCAATCCCCAAATTTTGGAATCATGTGCCTAAACTATTACTTTTACCTATTGGTTTTAAAATTTTCGATGAAATTGGGTTCAATATGCTAAAAAAATAAAAATATTGTATGTAAATTATCACTCCTCGTTTTCAAAGGATTGAAAGTGAAAAATGTAGGTCTAAGTGACCAAAAATACAATTTAACATGTTCATCCAAGAATTTCACCTTTATTATCAACTTGAAAAAAAATTCTTTCTTAGAAGGGATGTGGAATTTTGAGGATAGCTCTAACGTGGTTTTGCAATTTTCCTTATTTCTTACTACTAGCATTTACCTGAAGTTTTGGAACTTTTCAAACTTGCACTAAATCCATGACGACTGATAAAGTGACACGCCCTATTCAAGATTTGAGTTAATTGTTTCTTAAATTAATTTGCAAGATTCACTTAAAAATTTGGCATGATTCTTGTATGAGGTTTACTCTCCTAGTTACATATTAGCTTTTCAAGGTACTTGAACTCAATGAAATGAATATTCTGTAAGAACTTTAAATGGTTAGGTTCTGATTATTCGTACTTTTTTTTCGTTCATTTTTATTTTAGGAGAGAATAGTAATAAAAAAAAATTTCAAAAAAGAAGAATTGATTTTGATGGTGAGATTGGATGTAGGATAAAAATGTAATGATAACAGTTGATATAATTTTATTTTTTAGAAAAATGACAATTGGATGTGGCTGGTGATTGAAAAAGTGAATGTGAATGAATAATGTATTATTTAAAAAATTTGTAATGATTACAGTTGATGTAATTTTTTTAAAAAAATTGTGATTGATAATTGATAAAATGAGAGTAAATAAATAATATATTATTTAAAAAAATTTATAAACAATCGTATATTGGGACAAAAAAACTTCCTACTAAAAATTTTACAAAATAATCTTACAAGCAAATCAACCTTGTACTCTTGCAAAATCTCTTTATACAAGCACTCTAAAACATGTAAACTCCTCGATTTTGCACCCCATTACAAGTTCAAACCATCACAAATTCACAAAGAAAGCCCACCAATCATAGTTACAAGCAATGAATGACCATCATATAAGCCATGTTGGAGACCCCTAAATAATTGGCCTGGGAGGGAATACTTATTGATTTTGGGTTGAGTTTATCAAAATTTAAAACTCATGCCACCTAAATTTTTAAGAATTTGAGATAAGTCTCGTTTTGAACTTATTGTGTTTGGATTAGACCTGTTACACTCAATTTATAATTTTAAAAATATTAAAAATATTTTTAAAAAAAATAACACCACTAAACTTTTTAAAAAAATGTATTTTTTAAAATATAATATTATATAAACACATATATTAAAAATAAATAAATTAAAAAATTAAATGGAACAAGTTTAAGTTTGGGCGAGTTTGAAAATAAAAAATCAAGATTCATCTTAAATTTTTTTATAACTTCAAAATCTCACTTTAAGTGGAATAAATTCGAAGTAAGTTTGAATTAAATTCGAATCTATTATCGTCTTTAAAAACACCAAAAATGTCATAAATCAAAAGCACCCAAAATTCACCCAGATAATATGGCCCTCAAAATGAGCCCAAAGGGCCGCTAGCTTTCTTAAACGTTATCAATATTAACAATTCTCAAATATATGTCCAATATGTAATTCAACATGGTCCATTTCCTCATAGCTCCAATTAACTATTACCCATTTATTTGTGATAGCTAATAATTGAGCCAACAATTTCTCAATTCAAACTTAAAATATCCATTACATATTGGGTAAATATAAAAATTATTTTTGAGATTTAAACTATTTTTAAAAAATATATCTAATTTTGTAAGTTATAAATACCCTCTTGATATTTATTTCTATTTTATAAATTATACCTATTGAAAAAAATATTTGTAAAATAAAAACGAATGTCAAGTGAGTATATATAATACTTCAAAAAAATATTTATAAATTTAAAAGATAATTAAATTTTTTTGTAATTAAACTACAGTGTTTGTAAGCATTTGGTCTACATGCACACCCGTATATTCCTTCTTCCTTGCAAAGTTTTGGTCCTACAAAACAGTCTTATCCGCTCAAAACTTGTAATATTATCCCATTCATATGATAAAAAAAAAAATTGTTGTATTTAACGTTATATTCTACTAAGAGAATTATTGAAAAAAAGGGTACGTACTTCTATAGTTTCAAGACCTTATTTTTAACTCTTTATGTCCACAGTTGAATATCCACTCGCCAAACTCAAACTATATAATCTTTTGACTGATTTATTATATATTTATTTTTCTGGCAATTTCTGATGCTACAATAGTTTTAAATCATAGAACATATTATGTCTTTTATTATTATAAGGATACTTTTAAAATATATATTAAAATATCTAACATGATAATTATAAAAATAGTTAAATTGACTAATCAACAAAACTAATCATTAAAAATAAATAAATAATATATATATATGGGTATGCTAGTTATCTTCGTTTTTCGTAGTTTTGATATTGCTCGTTTCCCATAGTTCAGTTTGAAATATTACGGTTCTTTATTTCTTTTTGGCGAAAAATTAAAGCGTTAATTAAATATCTTGTAGTTTGACTTGAGCTTACTTGATTCTTTGCATCAAAAGCCAATTTTAAGTGAGAAACACAATGTCACATATCACTCGGTTTCATAAAAATTGTTTAAGTAATGCAAAATCCAAGAGATTTTATGGGAATGTTTGGTTATGTTTTGGAACTGGTAAGGTGCATTGGGGGAAGAATTTAGATTAAAAGTAATATTTAGTTTATATTTCAAGAAGACAAATTCTTTTGTAAATGTTATTTTTTTATAATTTTATTGATTAGTAGTGTCCCATAATTTTTTTTTTAATATTATATATTATATATTCAATTTTATCTTAGCGAGACTTATATGAAAATATGGATTTATGATGGGTCATGAATCCAAAATAGATTTAATAAATTAAGTTCAAGTGGTCCATCTGAATTATAGGGCGAAATAAAGACAAGACTCAATGGGTCAAGTTATTAAGGTTCACAAGGTAATATAAAAAATGGATTATAATGCTTACACTAAATCCATTAAAGTTATAAAACTCAAATTCATAAAAATCCTCGTATCATTAGTATAAATATGTTCAACCTTTATTATTAAAAGGTATACGATTATTTACGTATTTATATTCTTTCAATATTTTTGACTTACATCTATTTATTTTAAAATTGACTTGAGTGTTAGAAGTGTCCACCAGATTAACTCCTGACACTTTTAACGATTTTTTGTAATGCAAATAGTAATTAATTTAACACTTCGAATTTAGCAACAATACTACTAAAAAGAATGATAACGCATAAGAGGAAATATATAAATCAAACATCATTATTTCTCTAGGAAGCTCTGAATGCTAACCAAACAAAGCCTTTGTAATTTGCGTCAGCATTATAGCTTAGTTTAATTACAAAAGGCCCATATACAATTCATTACTAGCCCATGTATTTCTTGAAATTCATTGCTAGCCCATGTATTTCTTGAAATTCGTTTTTGGGGTGAATTCATACTGCCGATCTAGCATGGAGTGACCCGTCTTTCTAATTTGCCTCTTTAGTCTCTCGTGCTCCTATTTTAAGCAAAAAAAATTATCTTCTTATCCCATATTAATGACCTTTCTATCCACCTTATGGATTTCGGTCTTATTTTTTTGTTTATGATTAGTATCAATTTTATATTTTAAAAAATAATAATACCAATAGTGTGCACATATTATATAAAATAAAGATGAAATATTATATAAAAATAGAATATTCAAACTAATTTTTTAGTAGAACTTACCTTATTACTCTTTTTCTTCTCAATTGTGTTGCTTCATTTAATTTTTGTACATTTTAAGTTGTAGTGACTACATACATTAATGAACTGTTCGGTGTGGAGATCAACAAGTGAACTTGGAAACAATGCTAAGTTCGGATAATTGTTTATTATGCAGGGATAATAAGATTAATTCAAATTCGAACAAAAAATGAATTTATCATACTTGGAGATGGTCTAAATTTGATTAAACGATCTCGAAATGAATAACGGGTTTAATTTATTAAATCCAAACAAATTCAAGTAATAATGAATCCTATTCGACTCTCCTGATATATACATTATTAATCTTTTTAAAGATATATATATAGGGTTTCTTTCTTGTCGTTTCGATTTTCTCTATGATATCTTCGCCATCCTATTTCTCTTTTGTTCTCTTTGTACAGCAGCATCTCTCCTCTTTTTTTCTTACCAAATTCTTGTGGTGAGTACTTTGTGTTAGATATTTTATGTCCCACGTGTCCTATTTAAGGTAATTATCTTTTAACTTAATTAAGAGATAATTGATAATTGTGACATGATAATCGTCTTATTTAATATAATTATTTTTTAGTTTAGTTAAAAGATAAATATGGTTTGATAATTATCACATGTCAAATCTTATTGATCAATAAATAATTCTTTCTTAATTATGCACATGTTGATAGATCATATAATTATTAATAAAATCAATTAGAACTCAGTTCTCTCTCAAACCACTTATCAATAATTTTCTTTCAATCAGAAAAGTATACATAAGAAATAAAATGGTCAAGAAAGAGAAACACGAGTTTTTCTAAAATTATATTCAACAATGATCATGGAGCAAGATATATTTTTTTATAATTATGTATTGTAAAAATCATCAAGTTCTAAAAATTTTGACGTTAATGTTTATGCATAATTATATTTTTGATTTAGATCTAATAACACTTTGGCCATCATTCAGATTCTCAGTCCCCGTCATCCACGGCGAAACCTCATCCAATGTACAGTCAGTGATATTTTAAGGCAGGTGGATTGTTGACAGTCATAACTAATTTCAAGCTCTTTTGGTTCAGTTTGTTCTATTGCTGTCGTTTAGATTATTTTCCAGTTCCTGTTTAAACTTTTGTGATTTATATGATTTTTTGGACAGTTTCTTGAATCATTTTTGAGTTTTAATAAATGGTGAGCTATGCATAAAATTTGTTGGTGCTTGGAACTCACAGAGTGCTAAGCTGGGGATTGAGCTTCAACAAAAAATTTAAAATTAGCGGGTTTCAAGTTCGGGCGGGTTCAAATTCAATTTTATTTTCCGCTGGATAGAAATTTAAATACAATTAAATTCGTCTCAATATCTCCATGTTGTCATTCTTATTTATGATAACTTTTTAATCAAACTTAAAAGTCGTAATAAAATGTAATAATTTATCAAATTTTAGATAATATAGTATCCTCTATGGTGTGTTTTTATTATTCTCTACCTCTATCGTAATTTGCACACATCTAAATTTAAAAAACAGTGAAATTAATTTTTATTATCCTCTATCGTGATTCGCACACATATCTAGTGTTTTCTTTTTTATTACAAAAGATAATTACTAAATATCAACACTCAACTCAAAGTAGCATAAAAATATATTTTGACTTTTTCAGCATGTGTTCTGTGAATCTACGAAAACTATACACCAAAGTTGGTTAAGCATAGTCCAAAATTATTCAGGGGAATAATTTACACTTTGACGTATGATTCATCTTATATTTTTATTTTGATTATCTGTTCTCAATTATAAATTAAATATTTATTTATAAAAATATTTTATTCACTTAATGTTTATCTTTATTATGAAATAAAAAATAAAATATTAATTTTGCTACAAAAAATATTTAACTGCGTGTACTATAGTTGTCAATTAGACTGATCGGCCCAACTCGCAATCAAACCACTAAAACCCAACTCAAAATCGATCTATAAATAGTACAGGTTACGTGCGCCGGTTTTTAGTATATAAATTGGGTCTTTATTGGGTTTAGTTGATAAAACTCAATCCAACCCGTGAACCGATCCACCTAAGCTTAAGCCCAATTTAAAACCGACTTAAGTTCAGAACCGACCTAAACCCGTCACAGACCATACTATTATATATTGTGATTTTTAATTATATATTTATATTATTTAACAAAATAAACATTCTTGTTCACAAAAAATTCGAACACAAAGTCTATAAAAAGATGGAAGAGATTTAAACCACTAAGCCAACTTTAATTATGTTGAAATGTTATCTCAACATATATATATATTAACAAACGATGTTGTAATAAATTAATTTAAAATAATCATTATTTAAAAAAAATATAAAATCTTATGATGATACACTTAAAATAATCAACCAAATAATTATATACTAATTATACTAAAGATAATTCATAAGATAAGAATATAAATTTAGAATAATACAATAATAATATAAACTTATAAAGTAAGTTTATTAATAACAAAATAGTATTGAGTATAATAAACTAAACTAAGTCATGAAAATTAAAATATAAACTTAAAAAGTAAGTTAATTCATAACAAAATAAAATAGTACTAAGTATAATAAACTAAACTAAGTCATAAATATTAAAATATAAACTTTAAATGAATATATACTAATCAATATATCAAATGAAAAATCAAGATCTAAACTTAGTATAACTAAATTGTCAAATAAAATTAAAGTATACTAATTATATAAAGAATTCACAAGATAAAGCCTTAAATTTATAGTGATAAACTCAAATAATAAAATAATGATTAAATTTAAATTTTAGGATGATATATTTTAAATAATAAAGTTTAAAATTTATAAATTCAACTTTAGGATATAACTAATCTTAAGATATAATATAGAGTAGTAAATAAAATTTATAAATTCAATATTGGGATATAAAATATACATTTCAAGTAGAAAAAAAAAAAAAAAAACAAGCCTATAAACCCAGTCCATAGACTCAGCTTGTGTAGCCCGACACAGGTCCGGGACCAACCCACTAGCACCAAGCTAGTGGGCCGAGCTATTAGAATTTTTATTCAACCTGGCCTGAACAGCTTCAGAACCGGGCCTAGACTTAACCAGACCACCTCCCAGGCATGCTTATATGGGTCTGGGCCAGTCCAGTCCAACCCGCCCAGTTAACAACTATAATGTGCACAAATAATGAACAGTATCATTGAGATTAATAATACCTTAAACTTAGACAACCAATTAAAACACCAAGAGTAGGAGTAACAGTGTGGATGCAACATCAATATCAATTAAACAAATTAATAATTTTTATTTTTTTCAACGTATAAAAATAGTTTGTTGGTAATCATTTTGTAGTTACGATATGATTACCTTGATTTTTTTTCACTCAAAAGAGGGGAAAAAAGGGTATGAAAGAACATTCAAACTTTTCACTCAAAAGAGGGGAAAAAAGGGTATGAAAGAACATTCAAACTTGTCTTGTATTGATGGAGTCAGAAAAATACACTACACAGAACAAGTGCTTGAAATAAGCCTGCTTCACAGAACAAAAGCACAAAGAAGCCATTTAAACATGGCCCGACCACACGATTGGCGACTTGGGATTTATTACACATGTTTGTTATATTACCCAACAAATACCTGAAATAAGAAAAAAGGTCATATAGATCATAGAAATATACCAACTAGAACTCAATATGACCAGAAACTAAAGGCATGATCTTCAACAGGAAATCCATAGCCACGGGAATTTGCATGTGGGAGGCAATAAGCATCTTCAATCTTAGAAAAGATATAATCACGTTGTAGTAATTCCTCATTCAAGCTATCTTCTCCGTTATGTGATAAATCTGATTGATCAGGTTCAAAGACATGAGAAGAGTCACCTGATTCTAAGAGCGAAGAGTGAATCCCATCAGTCAACCTGGGACTGTCCCTATTGGTTACATTCGCGGAGCTTTGTTCTTCATTCTTAAAAGCCAATGCTGACACTTTGGATTCTTCATCTTCAGAAATCATTTCACCCACAGCTTCTTTTGGCATTGCTTCAGACGGTTCTTTAGTGTCACACAGTTGTGACTTTACTTTATCGATATCTCTGGCAAGTCCATTGTGTTTGAGATGAAGAACCTGGTTGAAAATAGGAACATCACATGAGCATGTCCAGAGTTCAAGAATTTAAAATCAATGTTTAAGAATGAGTGTTCATCACCTCGGCCTTTAGTTTCTCATTCTTCTCAAGAAGGTAATCATAGTCTGTTTTCAGTCTCTTATAGCTTGCATGTAGTGTCTCATAATCTGTTTCCAGCTGCTTTGTCTTCCAACGTGCCCTGCGGTTTTGGAACCATACTGCAATCTGTCGAGGCTTCAAACCAAGCTGATTTGCAAGCTGGATCTTCCTTTCTGGTTCAAGTTTATTATCAGCCTCAAAACTTCTCTCAAGAAACTGGACATGGTCCAGTGAAAGCCTCTTCTTTTTTTCTGGTTGATTAAAATACTCATCCAAGTATTCATCTCCACTCTCTTCCTGGTCAAAAGACTGAAAAAACGATTTTCCTGATCCATTTACTCCACCAACAGCTCCAAAACTAACCATTGCCCTTGAGCCTGAAACAGAAATTCCATTCACACAAGTAATGATTAATGTGAATCATAGAATCAGGAAGCAGGCTAATATAGTCCATTTCTGAAGTGGCCTCAAAGAACTCTTCCCAATTGCTCTGTTCCAAAAAAAAAAACAAATAATCGCTAACAATAGGGCAATTACTTAAGCCATATGGTTCTGGCTCTCTAAAATAGCAACAAAATGGTAAGTGATCCCAAAATGTAAAGATCTTGAGCCTTCTATATCAAAACTTAATCAGCTACATATAATACGTCCAACAAAGAGACAACAATATGATTATACATGTAACCCGAATTACAGATGACAGAACCTAAGGCCATGGAATCTAGTCTGTTTACCATCCAATGCAGCTCTCGACAATGTAATTCTTGGATGGACCAGGTGTAAATAGTCGCCACTGGATCAAGAAGGGATGGGTGGTGAAAACTACCTGCCCTCCTATGATCCTATGGCCATTAGTCGACCAACTTGTGGACTGGGTGCAACGTCCGGTGTAGAATGACCCCTCTCAACAAAGGAATTCACGGAGGAAACAACATTCTTTTATTTTTGGATTCAACATTCATGTAACGAGAATGAACCCCCACTCCCACCATTCACCATCATATTCTAATAAATGTAAATAAATAAAGCACCAATTTCATAGGAGATGGAAACAGGGTGCAGACAACACTTTAATCTTCAAATAAGAATTGCTATTTTCAAGTTGATCCACAACCACACCTTCCAAAAGATCAAGAATTCTTTCAAACAAATACGTATAAAAATCAAGCCTTGAATCCAAGTCCCAGAATCAATCACAAATTACAAATCAAAAACACAAGTATCCAAACACATACCATGAGCAAAAAGTCAACGCAACTAGAGTTTGGGGTTGGGGGTGGAAGGCGGAGGAACCCACGTACCAAGGAAAGAATTTGAAGGAGCAGATGCAAAGATAGAATCAAGAGGCTGATCATGAGAAGAAATCTTGAGTTTCTGCGAGTGATTTAGAGCACCACCACCCGCCATACCCTAAAAGTTTTACTATTCAGAACAGTGCAATAATTTATTTAATTTTCAATAATCCGCCATTTTTCTGGGACTGCTGCTTTCTTTTTGTATTTACTTTCCCTTCAAATTTCACCACCAGAACCCTGTACCTGAATTTGCTTTGAGTGCTGTTCCAAAGAAGTAAAATCTCAAATTTTATGGCGAAAGAAGCTGGTGATGATGATCGCCGTGATATGGGAAGTGTGGGAACACCGGCTGCTCATCACACCCATCATTTCTCTATGCTTTTTCCAAAGAAAATACAGGCAGAGGGAGCTGGATAGTTGGCAAGGTTATGCAAATGTGAAGAAGAAGAAGAAGAAGAATAAGGAAGAAAATATTGAAAAAGGTGTATAATTCTTGCTTATTTCTGGATGGGAGAGGAAAGAATTGGAGGTTTGAGATTGAGAGATTCGAGTTATGTTTTCCCCTTTGGGTTATTTATAATTCTGAGCAAAACTCCAGAATAGCGGAGCTAAGAAAGATTCTTGGGTGCATTTTCAGGTGTGTTTGGGAAGGGAGGAAAGTGGGGAGGAAAGTGGGGAGAAAAGCAGATGTTACATTTTGTGCCACTAAAATTTGAAATAAATGGAAAATTAGTGTTTATTTGGGTTGGATTTTTTATTGGCAAGTATATTTATTTTTTATATTGTATATTATATATAATATTTTTTAAAATATAAAATTAATTATATACACATACCTTGCATATTACATTGTACTAAAAAATACAACACAAAATTATAATAAAAAAAATTTAAACTGAGTTCCATTCCTTTGTTTTTTCAATTCAAATCTTCTATAATACAAAGTGTATAACATCTTATGTTACATCTATAATACAGAAGACATGTATAAATAGGTGGTTATGATAATTTTATTTATGATCTACAACTAAATATTTATTTAAAAAATATTTTGTACAATTTATGTTTATTTATAATATTAAATAAAAAAATATTAATTTAAAATTAAATATTTGAAATATGATATGTGCAGAGAATTTTAATTTTTTTTTTTTCATAGCACAACCACTCATTTGTATACGTTTCATATATATTAATACGTGTAACATAAAATATTATATATTTGCAGTACCCATCATTTGAAGTGCTTTTCATTTAATACTCAACTAAAAAAACAAAACAAAAATTAAATAGTTTTGGAAATTAGACTATGGGAAACGTTATGTAGTATTACCTATTAGCTTATTATTAACGTTCCACGTTATTTTTATTTGAAAAGTGTTAATTTATTAAATATATTTAAGTGATGTTTTAATATAATATTTTACCCTGAGTAGCAAAAAAAATTATGAAGCATGACCAGTAATACGCTATATTGTTTTTAAAGAATTATAATTTGACTAAATTCTTCAAATAAATTGATCGAAATTGAAAGATGGTTGAACAAAATGAAAGTAAGTCTAATTATATAGATGAGAAAAAAAAAGTTAGAAGGATGAATATTTATTTGTTGACGAGTTTCACATTTTGGGTTAATTATCAAGAAAAAAACAAAAAGAATCTCACATTTTGAGAATAATTGTTTTTATAGAGAGTATGTTCCAATTTATTTTTCATTGTTTTAAATAGAAACAAATTCTATCTTTATTTTTTGTACTTTTGAAACCTTTATCTTAATATTTTTATAATTAAATTAATGATCAAATTAATTTTACTGTCAGCAGTTCAATTAATTGAATTAGTTTAACTGTTGACCAAACTATCTAATAAAAATTGACTATATTTTCTACTGTAGTATATAAAATTGGTAATGTAATAAATAATTCTAATGTTCAAGAGAAAAATAAATAAATAAATAATTAAAAAATATATTTAACATAGCTCAATATTCAAATAATCATGTATATATAATTAAATATTAAATTTAATTTTTTTTTTAAAATTACTAATTGAATTTTTAATTTTTTTTTTTACTCAAATGGATGAAAGTCGATTTAATTCAATTTTTAAAACATTGACAAAGTATGAACAAATTTGATTTGGAGGACTACACAATCTGACCCTAAAAAAGAGGCGGAATAATTGAGTTGAACTTGTTTCCAACGGGAGGGTGGAGGTCCGAATTCTGATGGAAATCTGCAGATGTATTTTAGTATGGAGCAATCACTGTACTGTTAGTGGGATCCTGCAACTAAAGTGTTTCGAGCGATCATTGTGGGTTGGAGTTCTTGTACGCAAAAATATACAATTTTTATTAGAAACGTGGTTGAGATATATCCCATAATTTACCCCTCATAGGTGTTAGGGACAGGTGTTTAGAAAGTTGATGACTAGTCGGGAAAGATTGGAATTTAGATTATCGAAAGAAAAAAAAAAAAAAGGCAAAAAGAGAGTGAAAAGACAACAAGGAATGAATAAAAAGTAAATCTCTTCCATATTTGACTCCTTCCAAACAAACACGTAAGTGTTAATTTAAAAGAAAATAGGAATAAAATAAAAAGAAAAGTCAGAACATCGACGCTAATCAAATACTTTTTTCCGTCCCAAATTATAAAATACAATTTTTTTTCCGTCCCAATAAGTTTGTTGGTAGGCTAAAGAGTTAATACAATTATTTTTCTAAGTGAAATATAAAATAATTCAACTTGTTTTTGTTTATTTTAACTAAATTGAATTAAATAATAGAATCAATAATAATACCCAAAAATTTAATTCTATCAAAAATTTCAAAAACAAATATTGTAAGTTAGTTCAAAATTAAATAATTTGATGTTACAGTCTAGGGATAGCATGATAATCATTAGTTTCTGTCTGTATATAATTTAGGATGAATTTAAGAAAATTGTCTTTAAAATTTGGGTTATTTGTGAAAAAAACTTATTTAAATTTATAAATTATAAATATTTTATTGATATTTATTTTATAAATCACACCTACTGATGAAATATTTATAATACCTCAAAATGGTATTTTTAATTTTTAAAAATAATTAATTTTTTTATGATTAAATAATTTTTTTAAAATTTACCCTTTATTTAATTGCTGCTCATTCATTATATTATCGATTAATTAGTGGATGTTGTTCTTCCGCTTATACTCAAATACCAATCTTGAGATGACGACACGGATTGATAGTTTAATTTATTTGCACAAATGTTGCACTATCAATATGTGTCATCATCTCAAGGTTGATATTTAAGTATAAGCGTAAGAACAACAACCACTAATTAATCAATAATATAATGAATGAGCAGTAATTAAAAAAAAAGGTAAAAAAATATGAAATATAGCATGGTAAGGTTACATTATCTAGAAATATAAAATATAAATAAAATTAGAAATATAAAATATTAAATAATTTGAGTAAAAGAACGTTGTATCATAAATGTTATTTTTTTTAAGAAAAAAATATTATTATTGTTTCAATGTATGACATATATCACTGTTTTTTTATAATTGGATCGTTGATCAAATTGATCATTTTGTTTATCAACGGTTTAATTAATTGGACCAATCCGATTGGTTTAATAAAAATTAACTATATTTTTTTATATTATAATATAATAGACCAATCATTGTGTTCAAGTAAAATAAATAAATAACTAACTAAAAAATATAAATTACAAAGCTCAAAATTCAAATAATTCGATACATAAAATAAATATTAAGTCTACAATTCTTAACAAAAAATAAAATAAAAATAGTTTTAACTGGTTTGATCAATTTTTTGTCTGATTTTGATCAATTTGATTCAATTTTTAATTTTTTGCTCTCAATAAGACCAAATTGACTATTAGTCCAATCCAATCATATTTTAAAAACATTGATATATATATATATATATATCATTATTGCATTTAATATAAGTCAAAGTAAGTTGAAAAAATGATAGAAATTATTTCATAATTAAATTAATGATATTTCAACAAGTTATGTTTTTATATCACATAATTTGTGTTTTATTAGTATTGGACACATTTAACGTACATTGCAAAATTATTGAACATAAATGTGTATTTAATTTTTTTTATTAACTTTTTAAATACATTTTGAAGTATTGAATACGTATTTAAGGCATGAAGTATCCAAATATCCAACACGAATATGACTTCTTTTTACAATTATAGGTGCATCATAGGATAATACCCAAATATTCATGGGCATTTTGGCCATTCCTTCTAGGAGGACAATAATGGAATTGTTAAAAAGGGGCATTAAATTTAAATGAAACAAGTAAACTAGAATTGAATGGAATATGACCTAAAGACAATAAATTCATAGGGCTGTGATAATCTCAAATCTTTTTTAACCCATGATTACATCTCTACATTAAAGTTAAAATATTCTTTGCTTTAAATATGCTAACTTGACAGTGTTGTGATTTTTGGCTGTTCCAAAACTTTTTTATAAGAAATGTTTGGATTTGTTTTGAATGTAATAGGAGAATGTTATAGGAAAATATATTGAAAATTTTGATATATTTGAAGAAAAATGTAATGAAGAATGTGATGTATATTTGATTATACATTGTATGGGTTCAAATCTAATCTTAGCAGTAATTAAAAAATTAAGGTTATGATTAGTGTTGTTTTTCCAAATATCTTTTCATTCTCCCAAAATAAAAATGTATTTGGTGAACAAAATTTTGGGGAATAAAACTTTTATTCGTCCAAAATAATAATTAATTTTTACTTCAATCACGTACCCATGTACCCTATTATAATACCACTAATCACAATAAAATAATATTGACAAAATATTTACAATAAAATTATCTTTCAAAAAATAAAACCACAACGCATTCCCAATATTTTCCTAGAATGAACATTATTCCCAATGAAATACCAAACATATTTTGATTATTCACATATCTCTGGATCCCACTCTTCAAAATGCATTTTCTCAACAAAAAAAAAAAAAAAACAAAACATTCCCTAAAATAATGGAAATAACACCAAACATAACCTTAATAATATGGAATCCACTCAGGAAGAGTTAGCAATTTTAAGCACACTAAGAGGGGTTTGACTAAACTTATTTAAAATATCTTATAAGGTTTTATATTTTATAAGATATTTTTGAAATTTATAAAATATTAGATCTTATTTTAAAAATAATTTATTGAAGTGTTTGGATAAAATAAAATTATATAACTTTTAAAATGTTAGTAATAATAATTTTATAATTAAAACTGTTAAAATTAAAAAATTGTTAAAATAAAATTTTAATTTGAAAATATGTTGGGTTGGAGGTACTTTTTTTTAGAAGTTTATAACCTCTTAAACAACTTTTTTTAAAATATTATAATTTTTTTTAAAAAAAATTATCAAACATTTTTCGAGAGTTTATAAGCTTTTAAACAACTTATAAGATGTTTTGAAAAGTTTATAAACTCTTCAAGCCAAACACCCTCTAAATTTTGAGTTATACCATATTGTGATGTGGTCTTATTTTGAAGCTTTTTAAATTTTTGAAATTCTTCTTTCGTCCCTCTTCTTAAAAAGTGATAGTTGGAAGTTGTCCCTACGATACGAACAAAAGATTAGGGGTTCTTTGAAATTAACTCGATGATATCTTCTAATACTCAGGTCAGTAATAAA
This sequence comes from Paulownia fortunei, assembly GCA_019321725.1. Lineage (NCBI taxonomy): Eukaryota > Viridiplantae > Streptophyta > Magnoliopsida > Lamiales > Paulowniaceae > Paulownia > Paulownia fortunei. The sequence continues at coordinate 3,724,743 of CM033112.1, forward strand.
ATCAAAAAATATAAAAAAATAAATATAAAATGACACACCTTAAAATGATAATAAATGAGAGTATTTATAAGTAATTATTAAAAAATATATTCTTGTACAGCATGATGTATAGATTAATATCACTTTGTGAACTTAATATATTTTGATTGGGACTTGTGAATTTAGACTACGAGCCTTTGTTAGATTATTTTTCTTTGATCCCGTGGATTTAGTTTGTGGCCGTCTATTAAATTATGTCATATCACATGACAATTGGAGATTGATAATGGAGATGTATGTTGTAGTTTGACAATGAAAGGGGAAGAGAGAATAGCAAAAACAAGAAACTAGGTCCAATCAATCCCTGCATGAGTGGGGATGCCAATAGAAATGGCATTTTATGCTTTTAATTTGTCAATTGGCAAAAGAAAATGAAAGCGGAACTAGAAACTTATGGTGACAGGCTGTGAGTCACTGTTGTCCTCCAAATAATCAACCCTCTCAAATTCAATTAATATATATTATCTCTATTCTAAAATTTTAGACCTGTTGATGGTGATATAACTCTTTCATTAGACTATTTTTTTTGTAAGATAATCTTTTTCAATTTGAGTGAATTATATTAAGTAATATAGCAAATATTGAGGTTTGAAGTTTTAGTAATTTTTAAATTGTCAAAAAATTAGTATATTGTGACAAACCAATATTATAACAAAATAAGAGTAGTGGAAGTTTAATATTAAGAGTATAAGTTTAAAAAAAAAAACTTTAAAATATTATGTGGATAGTTGAGTTTTGCAATGTTTTTACATATCTACATTTTTAGAAAGTGAAATATTGTATTAACCAAAACATTTTGTCATAAATGAATTAGATACTTAACCAATAATTGTGATCTCTCATTGGTTAAATCACACACACTACAAAAAATGTGAAGTGTATCCAAATATAGTCAGCTAATTAATTGAATAAAAGCATTTCTGTAACTTTAGCACATCTAGACCCCCTGTGAATTTCAATTAATTGGAAATTATATTTTCAATTTTCCATACAAGTTTACGATAAATCAATATGTTCAAATAACATATATATATATATAGAGAGAGAGAGAGAGAGAGAGAGAGTGAAATCCAATTTCTATTAGGTTTCAATCAAGTTTGTTCGTTTGTTTTTACTGTTAATTAGGAGTATAAATAAATTGAATTGAGTTGAATAAAATTTTATTTATAGTGGCACATCTCAAAAATAAATAGATAAAAACATTAGGCATAACCTGGGGTAAATTGATCATTTTAATTTATGTTATTTTGAACCCATTTATATTTTTTCAAACTTAACTTTGTCTTTCCATCAGTATTATTTAATTTTTGCAAGGAAGAAAACTTGAAACGAAGGTTTTGATAATTTTAAATCGGTAACTATACTATTTTTTCTTGTAATTAACCCTACTTTTAAATTAGTAGGCCTCATATGAGTTGCTTTAATTTGAACGAGTGAATTTGATTGAATTGAACTTATATACATCCCAAAAAGTAAAAATTGCGTGGACAAAAATAAATAAATAAATAAATTGCCATTCAAATTTCCATTTTGAATATATTAACAACTTCACAATTTTTAGTTTTATGAGTATTGATGGGGAGTTGAGACTAAAATATAAGGGTGAGACTGAATTAATGGATTGATGTTTTTGAATTCCAAAAAGATAGGGTTGACTCAAACCTTAGATATGATAAATAATTTCAGTACTTAAATCCAAAATATAAAAAATAATATCCACAAAATTTGGATATCCACCAACAAATAAAGCTCTGCCAGAAGGCTTTCACAAGATTATTTCTCAAACATCTAAGTCAAAGGATATAATTTTCTTGTTTTTTTTTTTTATTTTTTTAATATTTTGGCACTTGATGACTTGCAAGTCGGACCATCTCAAATTCAAAATAAAAGTTATATTCTTTTTGAATAAATAAATGTTGAGAAAAAAAAATTAGAATTAGAAAATTTCTGGGTTAACATTTCATGTATGAGTAAGTTGGTTAAAATGGATTTGCTGATTGTTTGGTATTTTAATTTTTTTTAATATGTGTACTCTCAATTAATATTTTTATTAAGTTTTTGAAAATTAATTTAGTTATCATCAAAGGAATTAGTACGCCAACCGCTTCTTAAAGATAGAACAAGCTTTACTTCATGTATAGTCACTACAACCAAAAATTATGTTATTGATAAAATATTAAGTGATAATATTAAAATTGTATTGATGATATGTATTAAGTGTTAAAAACTTTTGTTTACTATAATATTAATTTTTATAAATTTAATAATGATAAAAATTATTTCTAAATCGTCAAGGTTGACAAAAAAGTGATACATGTAGTGTCAACTTAGTGATAATATAAATAATGCGATAATATTTTATTTTTAATATACATGTCTTTGTAAAGTCAAAATAACAACTTATACATAATTTTTATCAATATTAAATTTATAAGAATTATTATTATCACAAAATAAATATTCTTATCATTAATACAAATTAGTAAAGACAATCTTGACAATATCTCTCAACACTACCATTATTTTCTTATAAGTGAGTTTAGATTTATTAGTCCTAGTTATTTATTATTTTCTTATAAGTAAGTACATATAATTAGTCATAATTATTTAGTAATTTTATCTTGGTGATAATAAATTCAGAAAGAGAGGCAGAAGTGGAGAAGAATAACATTGTCAACTCTGTATAGGACATGAATGCTAAATTTCAATGTGGTACTTTTCAAATGCCATTTTTTTAAGGTTTAACATATTGAAACTTAAAACCCCTAGATAGATTCAAGAGTAACAAGAAAAATTGTGGCAAGTGGTAGTAGTAAGTGAAATTAACTATTTTTTATTTTTTAAGCAAAGAAAAAGTTACCACTACTTACTTAAATTAAAAATAAATAAAATTACAGGGAGATGAGATTAGTCTTCTTACATAGTTAATTCTATTTAAATACAAAATATTGTCCAACAACATTGGACAATAGTCATAAACATCTATAACAAATAAAATTGAGGGGGCAAGGTTTGCAAAAAGAGATACATACAAATACATACATATACATACATACATACATACATATATATATATATATAAATATATAAACATAAGCCAAATGCACCTCTTATTTATTATCAGCTAATTGGTTCTATAATAGAAACCTAAGTCCCGCTCACAAGTGGATTTTTTTTGGGGAGGTCGGAGTTATCAGGTCAAATTTAGTAATAACAATTAGAATAATATTTTTTAATTGAATCGATTGCTAAATAGATTAGTCCGAAAGATTAAATGAAAATTGACAATAGTTCTGTATTATATTATTTAAAATGATAATATAATTAACAATTGTTGAGTACTAGATTTTAATGATTAAAAAAATAAATAATTAATTAAAAAATATATTTTATAAAATTCAAAGTTTAAAATTCAAAATTAATATAACCACATGTATATAATTATATATTAAGTTTAATTTTTTTTTTAAAAAAAATATAGTTTCGATGAGTTCTTGTCCAATTTGACCAATTTAATCGAATTTTTGGTTTATTAAAGTCAATCGTACCAAATTGACCATCAATTTTTGGTTAAAATGAACGATTCGATTTGATTTTAAAAATAGTTAATTAAAATTTATTAAAAAAATATAAATTCAAATGAATTGAAAGTAAATTCACCTAATTTAACGTGTGAATTACATCAAAAATTTTGGCACGCGGTTGGAATTACAAATGCAAAAGCTTCAACTGATGGGGGGGAAAAGCAAAAGAAAATAGATTTCCTTTGTGTTTATAGTCTAAAATATTTTGATTGTTGCAACAACAGCAAGGGGGATGTAGCTCAGATGGTAGAGCGCTCGCTTAGCATGCGAGAGGTACGGGGATCGATACCCCGCATCTCCATTTTCCTTGATTTTTTGACCTTTTTCACATAAAAGCATTGCCGTTTTGGGCCTTCATTTCGCCCCAAGACTTGGGCTCACACATTTAATATGTGTTTTTGCATTATTTTTGGGCCTTAATAACACATTGGATATGTTTGTTGCATTAGTTTTGGGCTTATTCCTCACTAATTTTCAAGAAATAAAAAATGAACTAGAAAGTGTTTTTTTTTTTTAAGATATTGCTGATTTGTTGCATTACTTCATTTTGTTGTTTGTTTATTCGGTAATTATATTTTAAAACATATTGGACATTTAGTTAATTACAAGTTAATTTTATGTATTATTTTCTTCTAATAGTCTGTGTAGAAATATGGTAAATTGGGATTTGGGAAACTTAAATTCATTAAATTCTACTATAACGAAAATCTGAGCAATGCAATTCAAGCTTTTCTCAAATGGAAAAATTCAGTCATTTCTACGATGATTTGGCCACTATTCTAATTTTTATTTAGTGGGTTTTATCGGTTTTTCATGTGGTTTTACATTAAAAAAGTCAAAAAACAATTGACTCAAATTTTTTTGGCCATAGCTTAATTTTATGTTAAAGAAGATTTGAGACGATTTAATTTAGATTATTCCATCGTGTAAGAACAGTAAGACAGTAACTCTATGGGGACATGAGTTCCACAACAACAAGAATTCCAAGCAAATATAACAACATAGTTTTTCATTCTAGTATGAAAATATACCAACCCTGATGCAATTTTCTTCTTTTTCTTCCTTCCCATACAATAACAAATGGGAGATTCATTTACATTCTTTGTTGTGTGCATTTTTTTCTTACCGGTCGTAACATGGTCTGATCAGACAGTCTTTAATGTTCTTGATTATGGTGCAGTTGGCAATGGACAAACTGATGATACCAATGTGAGGCGTGTAGTATATATGCTTTCAAGACTTGTTCAGATTTTTAAACTAAAATCGTTGTCGAAAATTTGAAGGTTTTTGGGACAATAACTAACTCTTTTCTTGGTTTGTTTTCTGTTAGGCTTTTGTAAAAGCATGGCAAGAAACTTGTGCATCCTCTTCTTCTTCACCAGTCATGCAAGTTCCTTCAAAAAAGACATTCTTGATTCGGGCACTGCAGTTCAATGGCCCTTGCAACTCAAAGAGTGTTACTGTGGAGGTCTGCATCTTTAATTGTTAGTACCTTGTGAAAATTTTCACGTTTCTTGGATTTCGATTATCTGGATTGTTTTTGGTTGCTGCTGCAGATAGATGGAAATTTGGTGGCACCTAGTGATCCCTCGGACTGGGAATGCGAAAACCATGTCTGTCATCGATGGATCTATTTTCACAGAGTCGATGGCCTTACCGTGAGTGGAAATGGCAGAGTTGATGGCCGAGGAGAAAAATGGTGGCATATTGATGTAAGGCTGTTAGAAAAATCTAAGTACTAGAGATTAAGTTAGAGAATTAGTCTTCGATTATGTTGTATATTATCATAATGGAGTATATTACTTTTCTCATGACTCTATGTTATATGATAACTTCTGGTATCTCAGGTTTGCATGAATTTACTTCTTAGTACGTACTTAGGTTTTGCAATATACAGAAAACAACAGAAGAAAGACTACTCTGGAATTAGTTGCAGTAATCAAGAACAAATTATTGTAATAAGCTCCATCAAGCTAAAATGAAATTCGAGAAGCAAAAGCAACGGGATTAGTCTACTTTTATAGTAGCTTTGATTTAGATCTTTTCGTTGTATTAATATTTGATATTTTGATATATTGAATGATGCAATTGATCGTTAGAGCCTTTTTTGTTTGTTCTTTGAACTATAAACAAAAGCTTTTTCTCTGTAAGGCTTATTTATTATGTTGTGGAGAGTTCTCATTTGAGTTTCTAATACAATTTTCCTTCTGTTTCTCTTTCTCAGCACCAAAACAGACCCACTGTAAGTCTCAATTCTTCACTGAACTCTTTCCTTTCCATAATTATGACTAATGAGATTTATTCCTCAAGAAAAAGGAAAAGTGTTAATCCAATCCATTGAACTGGCAGGCTTTTGAGATCTCAGACTCTGACAATGTTTACTTGGGAGGAGGTCTGAGATTTAAGGACAGTCCTCGGATGCATGTTGTCCTTAATGGATTAAGATCCCTTTCCGTCTCAAACATAACCATAGATGCTCCCGAAGAAAGTCCAAACACTGATGGCATTCATGTTACAGGGTGCTCTAATGCTTTTATTGATCGTTCCCGAATTGGGACTGGTAATTCCTAAACATTTTTTTTGTCTTACCCATAAGTTTGAGTTTTACTCCACGTTGTTTTGACGTCTGAAATACAGGGGATGATTGCATTTCAATAGTTGATGGCTCGTCGTTTGTGACAATCAGCAACATAATATGTGGACCTGGGCACGGTATAAGGTTGGACTTGCCCTCTCCATTTTCTCCACTGTCTGTATCGTAACCTGTCTTGCTAATTACAGTCATAATCATCTTATTACGTGGAGTGTGTAAACAACAGTTGACAAAAATACAAACTCCAATTTTATGATCCCTTTCTTGGATTCAATGCAGCATTGGAAGTTTAGGCAAGAATGGAGCAAATGATAAAGTTGAAAACGTTAGAGTGAGTGATGTTGCATTCATAGGAGCTACGAATGGCGCTAGAATAAAGACATGGCAGGTAGAATATGTTCCTTATCTTTCTTGATTACAAGGGTCAATCTGATCTTTATTCTTTATCTGCAACGACTTCTTTTTGTTGAACCAGGGAGGTAGAGGCTATGCTAGAGATATTGTCTTCGAAAGAATCCTGTCCCACGACACAAGTAATCCAATCATCATTGATCAATTCTACTGTGATCATCAGCACTGCACAACCAGTGTTAGTTCTCCTCTGTAAACAGATTCTTGGTTTTCCACAAGTTAAAAAGGACTAATTCAGTTTTCGATTTTGTTTTTTTTGCAGCAATCAGCAGTGCAGATCACCAATGTCACTTTCAGACAGATTCTTGGAACTTCAAGGAGGAAGACTGCTGTGAAATTGAACTGCAGTGAGAGGTTTCCATGCAGGGATATCGTCGTTGATGATATACACATCCTCACGAGGGATGACAAGGATGCGACGATTGAGTGCAGCAATGTATATGGAAGAGCTCAAGGAGATAAGGTTCCTAAACTGTTATGCTTGGAATAGATGTAGACTTTAGCAAATGGTAATTCTTTACATGGTCGTGACATTTGATCTGATGCGATCACATAGTTCAAAACACTTTTCTAGTATTAAGGATTTGGAATTCTTTTTGGAGCCCTTTATGTTGGGTATGAATTTTAAGCTAGGTTTGGACTTATTATGGGAAAATATTTTAGAGAAACGTGTTTTGGAAAAATGTAGTGAAAGATGTGCATATTTTTGGTGTTATTGTGAAAATATTTTATAGTTAATGATTTGGATGTTTTGAAATATTTGGGGGAAAGAGAAGATTGTTTTACGGAAAAATATATTCAAAAATATGTATTATGTTTAATTTTATTTTAAAAACATAAAATGAGGATGTATTTAACAATTCGTTTGGCTTTTTAATTTAAAGTTGCAGCATATCACAATAACCTAATTGAGTCTGGTTCACAAACCTTTACTAAATTCTAAATTTTACATGTTGTAAAGTTGTCGCCAATCCTTATCCTAAGGAATGAAATCGGATTTTGTGTAATGAAAAGATTATAAGAATATTCTTATTTGGTAAATTACATGAACAACCCCTAAGGAAAGGTGTAATCATAGAAACTACCCCTATTGTTCTAATAATCATCACGACTTATCCTGAGGTTGTGACGAGGATTACACTTGGTACCATTTAGGGCAAATGTAAGTACCACACAACATAGGGGGCGAATTTTCTAATACTTATTACATCAAGGGTGTGTAATGTAAACTAGGGGCAATTATCATTGTCCATTGATGAAAGCAAGCAAGACTAGAGGAATAGTTTTTGTAATTTTACATAATTTTAGAGGTGTTATTGTGTTTTTCTCTATATTGATTATATTTTTTATTTTTTAATTTGAATATTTTATTTTAATTTTGTGTTACATTTTGTATTTTATAAAATATATACACATCATATTTATATACATTTTATAAAAATATATTTAAAATTAATCATATATATTGATGGTACTTCATAAATCAAGAGATTGGATATGTTTTAGTCCTTTGTATTCTATTCACCAAATTCTCTCTCTCTCTCTCTCTCTCTCTCTCTCTCTCTATATATATATATATATATATGAATTGTGGATAAATAATTCCCCCCACATCACATCAAAGTGAATAAAATCAATACAACCAACTATTTCAATAATGTATGTACAAATTTATACAAGGGAAATTTGTTTCAATGTTTTCCCCACTAAAGCCTAATCATAATTTGGTGGCTGGCTGACTGCTATCTAATTGGTGGCCAACTAACTTCCAAAAATGGAGCTTGAAATTACCAACCCACAGGTTCTCACATACTTCTTGTGGATTTGGACAAGTCATATTCCACGAAGTGGTCCAACCACTACCGCCCCCCCCCCCACCACCCCCGGGGTCACCATCTGTGGCGTGTGTATCGTGTTTTGGAATTTAATCTTTTTTGTTAAGTTTGAGTCAGATATAGTAATTTGAAAACAATTAGAACATAAATATTACAATACGGCATTAAAATCTGTAGTTATTGTTCATAAATAAGAATGTGATAAAATCTCAGCAATTTTTTCTAATAAAGTAATTTATTTTTAAATTTTGTTTCTTATTTAATGAGATTATATTATAGTAACTTGTTTATCTGACGTTCAATTTATATATATAATTTGACTAGATAATATAATTTTCATTGACAATGTTCATATATAAATGTAATATTTTTTTGAATTAATCATAAATTTTAATTATTGTATTTTATTATGTAAACAAGAATCTATCAAATTTTTCTCAAACTATTACAAATAATAACATGAATTATGAATTTTAAGAGTAAACGAATTATTTGGAATTCAAAATTTGTTACTATGGTGTAGATATGTGTTGAAATTGTGATGATTGTGTCTGTATCTCACACATGTTCAACACTACATATAAATTTTCCTTTTTTCCCCTTTAATTATGATATTTTGTAGGCCAACACACAATATAAGAGAGCTAAAAATATTAGAAAGCTATGTTTTACTCTCAATTCATTTCACAGTTATTGTGAGTTGACTAACATATACAACTAAAACTAGTTGTTCATTTTTTTCAGTGAATACAATAATATTCATACAGTGTATTATCAATTGGTAAATTTCATAAGAATTGAAATACTTGTCCATTATTTATATCCCTATTAAATTATGCATTGAACGTGGCATTTTAAATACTGTGAACATACTAAATATTATAATTTATAATTTTTTGCCATAGTTTATTAGGCCTTAGCAACGGATATGACCACGGGTCGTGAACCGACAGTTTTGATTCCACGGTCGAGAAATCCCAACCCTTTCGGGTCCAAGAACCGGCGGGTTGGGTTTGACTTTTTTTTTTTTTGAAAATGTTAACTAAACATTAATTCTACGAAATACAACTTAAAAAAAAAAAGAGTTTGAAGTTTTAAACTTAAATTTGAATGAAATTTTTTAAACTTAAATTTGAAAATAAATAAATTATCTAATATTCTAATTATAATAAATTTAAAAAAATAAAAAATGATACATCAACTTAAAGTTTTAAAGTTTAAACTTAAATTTCAATAAAAAAAATTGCACTTAAATTTTAAAAAAATATTAGCTATATTTTTTTTCAATTTTTTTAAAAGGATCGGACTGCCGATTCCAATCCAACGGGTCCATGAGTTGGGGAAACCTCAACCTGTAACAGACAGTTAATTCTAATGGCCGGTTACGAGTTTGACCCGTCGATCATAATCTGGTTACGGATTGGATCCGATTTCGACCCGTCCTAAGATCGATATGCTTGGCACACTAATATAAATTTTAGATTTGATATAATAATAAAGTGTTTGTAATTCAAATGAGATATGTCCCACAATATATATATATCTTTGATGGGACTAATTTAATAAAAAATAATAAATTTAAAAAATAATTAAAATTTTACCGTGATTTGGTGAGAGTTGTAGAAAATACGTGAAAACGCGAGTGAGGATCGCGCTTACAGATGAAAGCGCGATCCTCACTCGCGCTTTCACGTAGGAAGCGAGAGAGAAGGCGCAATCTGTGGTTGCGCGAATGCCAACCGATACTTCTTCCCCTCCCCATTTCCTCTCCCTCCCGCGCGCCTCCCCATTCCACCATTAAAGCCCCACCTTCCCCTCCCCATTTCCTCCATTTTCCCCATTTCTTCCCCCCACCAACTTCCCCCTTTACTCTCTCTCGGCCTTTCCTCTCTCTCTCTTTTTGTCGATTTTTTTTTCGTAATTTTTTTTTTATTTTTCGGATTCTCCCATTCCCTACCTTCTTGACGTCTATTTTCGCTTCTTTCGGTAAGTAATATTATTATTATTTTCTTAATTTTTTTAATTAAAAAAAATTTACTAATTAATATTTATATATTTTTGTTCAGATTAGTATGCGATAGATTAAAATACGACGCAGATCATATTGTGAATATGACTTACAGGTATCATATTTCAATTATAATGTATATATTTTATTGTAATAATTGTGAAGTAGATGTATTATTATATTGAAAAAATAAATTTTGTTGTATTGAAATGTTATTAATATTATTTTTTATAATGATATATGCAAGTATATTTTTAATAGCATATTTTATATGTGGAGAAGCTAATGTTTGCATTTTTTTTTTATATTATATTTGTTATTTGTTATTTGACTTGAAAATATGAGTTAAAAATTATTGAACTATTTAGGGAATCTTTCTCACAACTATGATAATCTTAATTAAATATTATGTCTTTGAAATTATTATTTAAAATTAAAATATTAATACTTATTTTGATGTAATTATGGCAAATAGAAACAGCATCGATGTTCTGGTATACTTTGGTGGTTAAATTATACAAGAAGTTAATTTAGTAACATATGATCGCCCTGCAATTGGAGCGAGAAGAATGTCTCGTAGGACAAGATTTTCTGAATTACTATTGAAAGTGTATCAGATTACGGGCGTTGATGATAAACAGTTCTTATTGAAATTATTTGGTAAGTACTATTGCGGTAATGTGTCACAACTAATATCAATAACTGATGACGAAGGATTAGAATTTTTCTTAGATCCGGGAAGAGAAAATCAATTTATAGAATTTTATATTGAGGCAGAACAAAATATTCACAATACTGTGCCTGAGATACCAACAAGCAATGAGTATTATCAGTATGCATCATTTTTAAGAGATGATAGTGTGTTTGAAATGACTACAGTGACGCAAGGTATGACAAGTGTTGGCATCAATGAGTTTAATGCAGGTACTTCAAGCTCTGGTCAAGAGCATTTTCAAGGTACAAATATAGAGCCGTATAATGCATACACTGATGAATTATCCGAGCCACTTGTCGATAGTTTTGGTGTTGAAGAACATATTAATTCCGAACCCGATGAAATTGCTGATGAAGATGATGGTGATGATGATGATGATGATGGTGATGGTGATGGAGTCAAAATTGATGATTTGGAAGAGATGTATGAGCAACATGATGAGGGCAACTCATCCCAACATCAAGTGTCAGTTTATACCTCAATGCCCTCAACAATAAATGAATATGACTCTAATCGTACTATACCATTCTTCACTACATGTTACCCAAAAATAGTTGTTGATTCTATTTATATTCCAAATAGAGGAAAGTTTTATGACTCTAGTATTGGAGAGCTTGAAAAGGGTATGGTATTCAAAGACAAAAAAAATCTCCAAGCTTCAGTTAAAGATTACTCTGTATGAGTTTTCAGATGTGAGTATCGGGTGGTTCAGAGTACACCAAAATTATGGAAAGTGGAATGCAGCCATAGTACATCGACCACGTGGTGTAATTGGGGGCTTCGAGCATCATTGAAAGCAAAGCTCGGTTTATGAAAAATCACCAAGTGGGGAGGCCCCCATACCTGCCTTATGAATTCAGTATCTGTGGATCATCGCAACCTATGTAAAAACATGATCGCAAGGTTGCTTACTAGCATAGTTCAGTATGACCCGGCCTATGAGATTAAGTATGTCCAACAAAATGTGAAAGAGAAGTATTAGTATGAAATTTCATATCATAAGACCTGACACGGTTTGAAACGCGCAAGGGAAAATATTTATGGCACTTGGGAGAGCTCAGTTAGAAAATTGCCTAAGTATTTGGGAGCTCTGTAAATATGGAATCCAGGCACAATTGTGGAGTGGCATCACATCAACACCGAGTTCGCAGAAAAAAAAAATTGAAATATGTATTTTGGGCATTCAAGCCATGTATCGATGGATTCCAAAATTGTCGTAAAGTAATAAGTGTTGATGGAACACATCTTTACACAAAGTACAAACACAAGTTGCTGATTGTTGTGGGGATAGATGCAAATCAACAGGTTTTGCCTCTGGCTTTTACAGTTGTTGATGAAGAAACATTTACATCTTGGAGATGGTTTTTGCATATGTTGTTTATGTATGTTGTCCGCGGGGTTGAGGGTGTCTGTTTGATATCTGACCGACATAGTGGCCTACTTGGAGCTGTTCAATACATACCTGATTTCATGCCACCTCGCGGGGAGCATCGTTTTTACTTAAGGCATGTATCATCTAACTTCAACAAACAGTTCAAGAGTATCGCATTAAGGGATTTGTGTTATACAGTTGGTTCACAATTGACAATCAAATAATTTGATAAGGTAATGGAAAAAATAAAGGCTCTTAACGAGGATGCACATGCATACTTGAAGAATATAGATAAAAGTCAGTGGACTTTGGCTTATGATGGAGGATGGCGATGTGGCATCCTGACAACAAATATGTTAGAATGCATTAATGGAATGTTGAAAGGTGTACGATGGCTCCCAGTCACTGCTATTGTACAGATTACGTTCCATCGTGCTATTAAATATTTTCTCGATCGACTATCCAAGGGTCGTCGAATGGTGGAGAATAACCAACCATGGCCTGATAATATATTACAAAGGTATGAGAGTTAGCAGAACCTATCTATAGAGCATATGGTACACGTGTTTGATTACACAGATCAATCCGCGTTTGTCATAACACGTCGACTAGGATCATCCAGGAGTTTTACATACGTCATGAAACTGAGGTCAATGGAGTGTTCATGCGGTAATTGGAGTCAATTTGAAATACCTTGCTCGCATGCAATGCATACTTGCCGGCATTTTGGAGTTAATCCAGCAACACTCATGAAATCGTACTATAGCACTGCTTCTTATGTAGATACTTACAAAGGGAAGTTTGAGCCTTTGCCAGATGAAGTTTATTGGGATGCGCCCCCTTTCGAGTTGTGGCATAATCCATCGTTGCGAATTTAGAATCGTCGTGGACGGAATACTACTACTCGAATTCCTAATGAGATGGATTGGCCTCAGACACGTGCTAGACAACAAGCATAAGCAAGGCAAAGGGTCAATGCAACAGAACGTGGAACAGCTTCATCTTCCCAGCATAGATGATGCCATTACAGTTAGATTAGTATTTGCTTTTGTGCAGGAGTAATACTCCTTATTTGTATGAAATAATTTTGTAATGATATTATATTTAACTGTTGTTAATGATGTATGTACAATTTCATGTTATATATTAAAATTTGTGTTTAATTATTGTTAACCATATGGTTAAATTTTATATTATATGTAAACATTCATGTGATGCTATTAAAAAAATTATCCTTGACACATGGTGTTATTCATTTGTAAACAGGATGGATATTGTTTCTATATATGGTCCATGGGATACGACAATTTTATCCCGACAGGCTACTCATCGTTCAGAGAGTATATTTGCTGGTGCGGTTGATAGGACACTTACAGTTAGGCATGCAGACGCACCATTTTGGAGTCTTCATGGAGGAGAGGGTGCATTGCATCCTCGTGTAGTTCATATGCTGTATGATATGGGATTCTATGGCGTCTACCAATGTGGACACTTTGATATGGACTTTCATTTGATTACTGCTCTAGTCGAGAGATGGCGACCTGAGACTCATACATTTCATTTTTGTATTGGTGAGGTGACTGTACACTACATAATGTTGCAGTTATTTGGGGTTTACTAATAGATGGTCAGCCTGTTATTGGAGTTGATCCAAGGAGATCTACTGAGCAGTGGCAGGATTATTGCCACCATTACTTAGAATTTCGACCCACTTCACAGTAGTTTAGGGGCTAATCCAGTGACAGATGACACTCCCCACGATGAGTTGGAGCGATATGCACGTGGATGTGCATTGATTCTACTCGATAGCATTATGTGTCCTGATTCATCAGGCAATGGAGTGTCATTACTATATCTACAGAGTATGGAGCAGATTAAGGATGTTGTTTATTTTAGTTGGCGCAATGCAGTACTATCTTTCATGTATCGTGAGTTGTGTACTGCATCGGATGAAGATAAGAATGTTATTGGTGGTGCGATGGTGCTTCTACAGGTAAACTTTATATAAGCGTTGTTAATTTCTTATGTTATATCAATGTGTTTGCCATGTATTATAGATTAATATATATTTTTGCAGATATGAGCATGGTCTCGCATTACCACGTTAGTGCCAAAACGATTACATTCGCGAGTAAATATGGGTCCACTCATCGACGCTAATGAGCATGAGCTTTCACTTCCTCCATATGGTGCAAGGTATAGGCCCATTTATTAACGCTAATGATAATGAGCTTCTACTTCCACTATTATTTTATGATTATTGTTTCATGATTATTATTTCATAATTATTATTTCATGATTGTTTTTATATACACATAGGTGGATGCAATATTATAGCTTGACGCGTACAGTGAATTATTCAGTCAGGATTATTAGGGATATACTAGACATGATGACTGATAGAGAGGTGAGTAGAATTTAAGACACTTGTTTAAATTTGATTTGATTTTTCTTTTCATATATGTACAAATAATTCAAATTTATGTATTTTATAATTGTAGTTTATATAGGAGCCATATGATATGAGTTCACCGGATATTATGGTGTTGGGTCCAAGGTATAATACGCCACTGTGGAGATCTCGTTGTCCATTGATCAACTACGCTATCGTGAAGTTCCATCACCCAGAGCGGGTCATGCGTCAGTTTGGCACCAGTACATTCCACCAGATATACCAGCGCATGAGCAGACTTTACATGATGTAGACCGCAGGGGACACATTGGAGAGGATTGGGCTCGATATCACCGGGAGTATGTATCGCAGTGGGCAAATAGACATCAGTTTATATCATCAACCCTCCCATTATTGGGTCCGATAGTACTGAGCCTCGCTATTTGGATTGGTACGATGGCATTACACACCGTCTGATATCACCATCCCATTTACTTATGGAAGAGGGGTACCAGTCTTCACACATATCAGATTTGGAAGCTATGGTAAGATATTCATTAATAAAAAAATTTATAATGTGTATGCATCATATTTATGATATTCTTTAATATTATTCCTTTTTTACACGTATTTTAGAGTATGGCGGTTGAGAGGATTAGATTCAGTGCTAATGGCGCGAACGAGCAAGATATAGCTTCACTTATGCAGTTGAGGGGTGAAGCTATACATGCCACTGATGATCTCAGACGCCTACTTCGTAGACAACAAGATGCTGTAAATATACCAATGCCACCACCTCAAGACACAGCCAGGAGGATGAGGAGGCGTACTAGAGTAGTAGATGATGCGGGTCCCTCTACCTCGATACGGGGTGCATTTACTAGCCATGTTTCTACATCTTACGATATTTCTCATCCACTTATGTCTAGTGTAGCAGATGAGGCAGGTCCATCTACCTCGACACATCGTGTATCACATGGTTTGGATAGCATCGCCGACTATTATGTGCTTCAACAGGCACAACTGGATGACTCACCGTATTGGGGTATGCCACCATCTACGATGTCATTCTCTACACTACTCAGTTCAGATTTAGACATGGCGCAAACACCCTTTGTTCAGCAGCATCTAGGACACGATTCTGGACGTGAAGATTTTATTGTCTCGCATGTTGCATTTCCACATCTAGACAACGACTATCATGATCGTGGAGAGTCGAGCTCCACAACTTCGTCAGGTCGGTCGAGTTTCAATTTAAACTATAGTACATATATTGATGATTCGACCCCAAACCAATCACATGATATTGCTGCTGCTCAGGGTGCACGTCGAGATAGACAACAACGCTAATGACGTACGTGTGGCATTGGTGGTCATTTTTAGTATTTTTTTTATTCTTGTATTTTTCAAAACTTTTAAATTTAATAATGTAATTATTATTCAAAAAAATTATTTGTGTGATTTATGAAGTAAAAATAGTATTGTTATTATCTTTATGAAAATATTTACATACATATACTTAAGTAAAAAAAAATTAAACAACATAACTTTATGTTATTTATTATTATAATAAAAAATATTTATCTAAATATATGTATATATATAATTATATTTATATATATTTATCTAAAATATATGTATAAATATTTTAATTTTCTCATTTGCATTTGTATTGAATATCATTCATTCTTAATTACATCTCACTCCCTATTTCTCCACTCCTACAAATTTATATATTAATTATATATAAAGCAAATATATATATACATATATATTTAAAAAATATATTTAAAAAATATATATAAAAAATAAATTTAAATTTGAAGGCACAATAGTACCTTGCGCTTTCAAAAGAACTGAAAACGCAAGTTAGGATTGCGCTCTCTGTATGAAAACACAATCTTAATTTGCTCTTTCAATAATTTTTTTTTAAAAAAAATAAATTAAATTTTAAAAGTACAAGCGAGGGTTGCGCTTTCAGACAAAGTCGCAGCCCCTAGTTGCACTTTCAACTATATTTTTAACTCCTTTCAATTACATGATATTTTATTAATTTTAATACAAAATTACTATTTTGTATTAAATGGCTCCTTTGATGGCGATATGATAATAGCTTAGAAATAATAGTGTTTAGACCAATTAAACTTTTGAAGTATACTTCCAATATGTGACAGCTATTCTTCCTTTTCGGAGTAACCAGTGAAGTTTTCTGTCATTTTGTCAATCGGCAAAGTTTCCAATCCATCAAATATATGTCAAAAAATTCTAATACCTAATTTATCTTAATCATTCACGAGATAAGTTTAAATAGATTTCAATTACAAACCCATTATATAGTAATCAAAAAGTAATTTACCGTGTTATCGACGCTTTTGATGCACCAGTCGTAGACAAAACATCGTCAAGATTTTAGTTAACAATTTCATCTTTGATAAAGTGATTTACTTCTGAATTTTATTTTTATTCTAATAAAATTACGTTATACTAACTTATTTTTATATTTGTTCAATCCATATATATAATTTGATTAGATAATATAATTTTTATTGATTATTATATATAAATGCATTATTTTATGAAATAATTAGATACTTTGTATCAATATTTTTTCAAATGAATTACAAATTTTAAATACGAACTATGTTATACAAACGAGATTTTGTCATTTTTTTTAAATTATCTCAAATAATAACTGAATTATAAATTTTAAGAACTAATAAATTATTCTTAAATCCGAAGTTTGTTACTATGGTGTCTGTGTTGAACCTGTATCAGTGTTGCATAAAGGAATTTTTCAAAGGGTCCATAAATTATAAATTTTACTCTTTTATACCCTTTAGTTACCGTATTTTGTAGACCAACACACAAATATAAGAAAGCTATACTTGTTTGGTTTCATTTCCAAACAAAATCTTTTCATTTTTTACTATTTGAAACTGTAAAAATATTTTTATTTTACCCATTTTTATCATAATACCACTTATTTTACTTTTCAAATTCATTTTCAAACCTAATAATATTTTTTGCATTTTCATGTCTACCAAACTTATTTTCAAACGTACTAACATTTTATGTATTTTCATGCAAAAAAGACCATAAAACAAATATATCTGTTTCCAAACATATATAGCTTATATGAAAATATAAAAATCTAAATATATTTTTATTTTTACACAAAAATTTAATAAAAATATTCTTAATCTAGAAATACTGGAAACATAAAAATAAGTTTGGAAATGAAATCATCCGGACTTAATTATTTTACACTCAATTCATTCCACAATTATTATGAGTTGACTAATATATACAACTAAACCTAGTTGTATATTTCTCCAATGAACACAATAATATTAATGTTGTATCGTCCAATAATTAAATAATTGACAAGTATTTTATTTCCTAAAAAATTGAGACATTTATTCATAATCCATATATCTTTATCAAGTATAACATCAGAGTGAGTAATGAAATGTTCCAAGTTTGAATCATAATTTGTAATTCAAATGAGAATAATTATGGTATATTCCACTACATATATATCTTTGATGGCCATATAATGACAGCTTAGAAACAATAGAGTCACACCAAGTAAAACTTTTGAAGTATACCTCCAATATGTGACAGCTATTCTTCCTTTTCGGAGTAAACAGTGAAGTTTTCTGTCATTTTTTTCAATTGGCAAGGTTTCCAATCCATCAACTTTATGTAAGAAAATTCCAATACCTAATTTATTTTATCATTACTTAATTAATCATTATATAAGTTTAAATAGATACCAACCACAAACCGATAATAGCAATTATAAAGTAATTTACCATGTTATTGAAGCTTGCTTTTGATGCACTATTGGACAAAACTTCGTTGATATTTTACTTCTATAATTTCATCTTTTGGGATTTTTTTTATTTTTTTAAAAGAACGATCGAATATATATTATTTATTACAATAAGATTTGAGATTCATGGAATAACAATAATTACATCAAATAAATTTCAAACTTGTGAAATATAAATAATTATATCAATATATTAAATACTAATAATTTTTTTTCAAACTCATGAAATATAAATAATTATATCAATATATCAAATATTAATAATTTTTTTTTATATAAATAGATTAACATGGTGGGGACGTGATCACAAAAAACTGTTGTTATTCTTGTTTTTTTTTTTTCGTCGAATCGTTTTTATTGTTATGAAATAAAAAAACGTTTGATAAATCATTCTTCTAAAACAAATTAATTCTTCTCAAAATGATGTTGTAGGGTCCATCACACATCGGTAAATTGACGTGGCACCATTAACCAAATAAAATCTTACTCGACAAGAAAAAAATTATCTCCATTAAAATAAAACAAAATATTATTTTCATACATTTTTATTCCCAAACACAACTTTCCTAATCAGCTTCCCAATAATATTTTATCTTCAAAGTAAATCCAAACATTGTATGTAAATCTCCAAATATAAACCTTAAATATCAAGGGAAATTGTCTACATTGTTTTGTATTGATTCGTTTTGATTAATTCCTCAAAAGTGACATTGTTGTCTTCTACGTAACATCCTTGTTTTGACCCAAACATAAACTTCCAAGAAAAAGGTCATTGTCTCACCATTTACAACAATGCCCAGAAATTTCCTCCTAATTCCTCATACAATGATAGGGAATTGAATTATTAACCTATGGGAACAAAAAAATATCTTCAGAGTTTTCGCCTCCTCCACGCCCTTTTGGTCAGCTATGGAATTATGTCCACCATCCAAAAGATAAGATTATTGGCTAATTATCAAAAGCTCTTTAAATCCTTTTTCTATTTGACTTTGTCTAGTTGACTTCAAAAATAGTTCTCATTCCAATCCATATTAAAGCGGTACGAAGCATTGATAGTCTCTCTGCAAGAAATTATTCATTTTGGTCCCACCTTGAAAAATTACATTTCAAACTCACAATTTTAAAAGATTTTTTCTTGAAATATGAAATGAAAATTCTCTCTACATCATCGGATATACTCTTTGTTATATATTTATATATTTTTATTTCTTTAAAAAAATCTCAAAATAAAAATATATTTTAAAAATGAAAAATCCTTGTCTATTGATTTCCAATCACAACTTTTAAAGAAAATTTTATAATATAATTTTTTTTTTTTAAATTTCAATTTTTATCTGAACTTGTGCATCCAATCAAAGTATTGGAAAAGAGTGAGTATTTGTTTGGACCAAAATTAAAAACTAAGCAAATAAAAATTGTGAAATCACAAATGTGCAACATCCTGATTGTTGACACACTAAACAATGTATATTTTCCATTGGTGTGATGAGCAGATTTTTGTCAATATAAAGTATGAACAAGAAAATCTTCATCCTTGTAACGTTGTAAGTAGGCACGTTACCCAAATCAAATGATAATATGATTACAGCCGTTGTCCCAAATTAGTGACAACTAGAAAAATCCAAATTTTAAGTTATTTTAATTGTAAAATTCTGCACAGGATAAAACTAAACTAAGTTGATTGCAATTGCAATTTGGTAAATTACAGGTGATGTTTCTTAGGAAGCAAGTTGTGCTGGTACCCTATATATAATACTGCTGGTTCCCAACTCGGCCAACTCACATCCCTTGGCAAAACACACGCAGGCACTCTGTAAAAACCCATTTATTCTCCATTGCCCTTGAATCAATTTCATTCCTTGACAAACTGTAAGTCTTCTCTATGTCTCTCTCTGAGTTTCTCTTCTTGTATGATGAATCTTGATTCTTGAATGATTGTATATGTTTGAAGTTGCTCATAAATGATTCTGGGGTGGCGCAAGATTTTGGAACTCCATGGAAAAGTGGATTCTTGGAATGAAAAACATATTGATAGGAACTTAATTTTTTCTTTGACCACTTATACATGTATAAATGTTATATCAATCTGTTAATAAGGTTGTTGTGCTTAGGCAATTCAATTTTCTTGTACATCATTTGTTGGTTATGTACCACTGCCTTGTCTCCATTAAATTTATTACTTGTCTGATGGGCTTAGTTTTGAGAAATTTGGAGCCAGGTTGGGTGATAATCATTCTTTATGAAACCGCTAATCCGATGTTAACCCTTGTCTTCAAACTTTTTGTCTATTTGTGTGTGTAAGCAAGAACTTATCTTGAATATAGGACTAATTTACTGGACTTTTGATTTGAAATCCGATTCACGACTGTCTGTAGTGAGGTGCTTTTGATAACTAAAATTCTGGGGTGAAGTAGCAGTTTTTGTTATTAATTTTTTTTCTGG
Organism: Paulownia fortunei; assembly: GCA_019321725.1. Taxonomy (NCBI): domain Eukaryota; kingdom Viridiplantae; phylum Streptophyta; class Magnoliopsida; order Lamiales; family Paulowniaceae; genus Paulownia; species Paulownia fortunei. Next base: position 3,745,969 of record CM033112.1, read on the forward strand.
GATGTCACTCATACATTACTAGTGAACATTCAATGTTTTCCTGCAATTTGTGTAGGATATGGGAAATTTATTTTGCTGTGTTCAAGTCGATCAATCCACTGTTGCTATTAAGGAGCGATTTGGCAAATTTGATGAAGTCCTAGAGCCAGGGTGCCACTGTTTGCCTTGGTTTCTTGGAAGCCAGCTGGCCGGCCATCTCTCGCTCCGGCTGCAGCAATTGGACGTGCGTTGTGAGACCAAGACGAAGGTTTGTTTCTTGTGGGCAATTTTATTCTTAATATTAAACTATTTCAAAAAAAAATTCATGACTCCAAAAATGTTAAATTTCATTTGATATGGATATTCTATCTGCATTTTTTTTTTTTTTTGCTTAGATGCTGCTAAATTCATTGTAGTGCTTTGCATTAATGTTCTACCCAAAGTCTTGGGATGCTATCAGGATAAAATTTTTACTGATGATATTTTTTGGATGGATAGTTAATGATGCCAATACTAATGAACCTATATAATAATGGCCTTCAGGACAATGTATTTGTCAATGTAGTGGCATCAGTGCAGTACCGTGCGCTTGCAGGTAAGGCAAATGATGCTTTTTACAAACTCAGCAACACAAGAAGTCAAATTCAGGCCTATGTCTTTGATGGTACATTTCTGTTCTTACACTTGGCAATTACGGTTCATGGCATAGATATTGATTTATTATGAATGACTAAGTACATTGAGTATAACATGGTCCAACCTGAAACATGTTTGGGGTTTCCCATTATCCAGTGATAAGAGCCAGTGTTCCAAAACTCAATCTTGATGATGTTTTTGAGCAGAAAAATGAAATTGCCAAGGCTGTAGAAGATGAACTTGAAAAGGTAAAGCCACTTTTATGGTGATACTAATTGAAGTGGATGAACCTAATTCTTAAATATCTGGTGTTGATTTTTTTCATGCTTGTCTGCAGGCCATGTCTGCGTACGGGTATGAAATTGTTCAGACGCTAATTGTTGACATAGAGCCAGATGAGCATGTTAAGAGAGCTATGAATGAAATCAATGCAGGTAAAGTGTAGAGATCTATTAAGAAGCCATTTTCTTGGAGCCTGCTCACATACATATTAATGTTCTGCACAAATGGACTTCAAGGATATTATGTTACTTCTCTTCTTGGAACATTTCATATCTTGGTTATTGGAGGGACCCCTAGAAACGCTCTCCTGTAGTTTTTTGGGACATTCAGTCACATTGTTTGCTCAAAATTAGTCAGTCTAGTAGTCCATAAAACATTAACATTTCAGAGGATTTGATACATGGGATTATTATCATATATCTGATAATCTCAGTTGTTTTGGGAGAATAAATAATCCTATGGTTTCTAGTGTATTTGAGTGCTTTGGAGTTTATGTGTTGAATTAAAGGTCTAGCTTGATCAAACGGTAAGTATAAGTGCTTATTATGGCTTCTTTTCATTTATTTGAAAGGTATGAACTGCATTTTCAACCTCTGAACTTATTTTGTCGAGCCATTCGGGAGCTCAATTCCCTTTTTTTTTTTTTTGTCTTTTCCATTTTTGTTTCGATCTGCATGTACTTCCAGTTTATAATTATTTTCAACATTACAGCTGCTAGGCTGAGGGTGGCTGCTAATGAAAAAGCAGAAGCTGAAAAGATTTTGCAAATTAAGAGAGCTGAAGGTGAAGCAGAGGCTAAATATCTCTCAGGTTTAGGTATTGCTCGCCAGCGTCAGGCAATTGTGGATGGATTAAGAGATAGTGTGCTGGGCTTCTCAGTTAATGTGCCTGGAACGACTGCAAAGGATGTTATGGATATGGTCCTTGTCACCCAATATTTTGATACAATGAAAGAGATTGGTGCTACCTCCAAGTCTTCTGCTGTATTCATTCCTCATGGACCTGGTGCTGTTCGTGATGTGGCAAGTCAGATTCGTGATGGACTTCTTCAGGCTTCCCAGCATAATATTTAACTTATCCAGTTGTTTTAAGAAGTGGAGATTGAAATAAGCTTTATCAACGTTGCATCTTGTCTTTATGGTGTTAAATATTTATTTCTTTTTTGTTTTGTGGATATATTGCACAATATATCAGTGCTATAGTTTGCCCTGTTTGAAGAATTGTACATGGACTACTGAAGAAGTCTTGGACAGTAAGATTGTTATGTTTTGGTACTCATCTTTGAAAACCACTCTGTTTCTCAGTCAAGTATAGTGCGCATATGAATGTCATATCTGGCTTATATCATGGCGCGAAAAAATATCTGCAAGAGCTCCAGGAAATCGGTAAATACACTATATAATAAGCATTGCCACTGTGAACTGCTGGCTTTTTGTTTTTAGCCATTTCCATAGCTAGAAATTTGATATTTTAACTCTTTTGAATTATTAATCTAAACGAGCATGAACTTTCTAGTGAAAACTTGCATGATATATTGTTCCTAGGCGTGAGACATACATGCCGGAAAGTGGGAGTTCAAGGTCTCTATAGTTTGCAAACTTTCCATTTTCAATCAGGTTACTGGATATCTGTAGTTGTAGTTCATTTCTCACTTTGTTGTCTTGTTCATTCCAGTGGTACTAATGAAAGGAATGTTCCTTTGCGACATATTATAAAGGCATCCATTGCTCTTAGCTCTAGGCTCTGTGCCATTTTTCATTAATCCTCATTATTGTCCCTCGCCACCCCCACCCCCCAATTGGTCACACAGCTTGAGAGAGAGATAAAAATCTAAATGAAGCTGCTGTTACTAACCTCTACATGTTGCAGATGAAGAAAATGTAGACAACACAGATTGGAGTCTGCTGCACCTTGCAGACAATTTGATCTGTTGCGCCAATGAAATGCATTTTCTGCTTCATTTCAGATTGTCTTAAGAGTGATGGGAGGACCCTAAGCTGTTTATCATTCCAGTTGGTGGTAAGTTAGATGCTACCACCTCATGTAGAATGCACAATCAAATGCACTTATTCATGCAAGAATAACTCATGACAAAACTCTTGATCTCTCCTGCCATTTTTCCCTTATAGTTCTACTTAAAAAGAGGTCCTCTTTTGTAAGCTTTAGTTCTTTTGAGTTGATTGTCTAAAAAACTTTTTTCCTGCTGCTGCATACTGTAAGTCATATTTTATAATTGAAAATTTGCAACAAATGCAATATTCATGCACTGCATCATGGATATTATGCATTTAAGTACATCTCACACTGCCATTTTGCCAGGTGCAGCAAATTAAATTTCCATGAAACATTGACAGTAAGAACCTTGGATACAATAATTTCTTGCAAGTAGACTGATGCCTGAAAAACTGAATCCTTATGCCACAACCTAACTTTGTTGTCTTGTTGCTTAATCAATAGATGGTCGTTCTTGAAACATTAAAATTCAGCATTTGTTCTTTGCTATCTCATTTAGTAACTGTATCATTAGTAAATTGCTAATCCCTTCTATTCTGCAATGAAGCAGACATGCCTGAGGCAAACTATTATGTACACAACATTTTGAATATCTAGTCGCATGCAGTTTCACATCCTACAACTGCTTCAACCAAAAAAAAAATGAAAAATCATACTCTGCTGCTAGGAAATAGGAAAACATGAAACTGCCATCTTCTAACTCCTATATTCAGTAAATAAGAGTTGCCTATAAAAGTGATGAGTGTTTCGTGCAGAGGCAGGCAGGCAGGCAGGCTCCTGCCCTTGGATTTGCTGCATTCTTTTCAGCTTCATTAATCTGCTTCATGATTTCTTCTTTCTCAAGTTGCAGAGCCTGCATCTTGCTTTGAATCTTCTCCAACTTGGCTGTCAATTTTGCTGGATCCTTCTTATCTTCAGGACGATTCTTCTTCTTCTTCTTCTCTTCATCTTTCTCCTTCTTTTCATGCTTCTTCTCCTCTTTGGCTTTGGCTGCAGTGTCATGTTTCTCTAATATCTGTTGTTCATCCCATTCCTTGCCTCACATACACCTCCTGAAGTGATATGGAAAAAAATTGCCACTTACAAGATACAAAAATTGTCTATATTTACCCACAAAACATATGATCATATATCGATTACGTCAAACAATTTGCAATGAAGCAGAGTAATGCTTTTCCTGCAAATGCTTCCTTTCATGATCATACAGTTAATACATCATGAGAAAAAAAGATATTGAAACAGACCTGAATACTCTCAATCTTTTGGGCTTTGATGGATTTTTCTTACCAGATGTTTCTCAAATAATGACCCAACCTCCAAATGCAATGTTTGCTGATTATTTATACTTAACTAAAATGAAACAGTGGACACCAATAAACCAGAAAGTGATGGTCTGGTAGAAATGCTACTTTTGTGCTTTCTCAAGAAATTTTTGGTATGTATTCCACTGCCTGTTATCCTTAAATTTTGGCATGAGCTGCCATTTTGAAGTGTACATCTTTTGGGCGCCAAAGCACCTAAGTCACTTGCCGTTATAGTTGTCAATTGGGTCGGTTAGAACTGGCTTAAAGCACGTCTGGAATCGGCCCAGTACCGACCCATGAACAGTATGGGTTATGTGGGCCGGTTATCATTATATAAACGAGTCCTTATTGAACTTAATAAATATAATTCATCCCAACCCATGAACCATCTCGTTTAAACTCAAATCCAGTTCAGAACTGGCTCAACTCAGGTTTAGGACCTACTCAAGCCCGTCATGGAATGACCCATGCCAAAAATTTCAATTTGTGATTGAAAAAATTCGAATTCGTTACTTTGGAAGAAAAAATGAAAAAGCCGACGGGCTACCTATTAATCAATGTTACAACTTGCAAATAACATGCTATTTGTTAGCAAAGTGGTGAGTGCAACGGTAATATTACTGTTGCAATAGTTTATTTTTTTAAAAAAATTTATTTATTGTGTTATTTTTATTGTAAGTGTTTGTACCATTGTATACAATATTTAATATTTTTAAATAGTTGATTTTTTTTATAAATACCCAACTTTTGAATATATATATCTTACAAAAAATCACGTTGTCTCTAATTCTTTCTCAAATAGCAATCAAAACTTTATATATACAATCAAAGTTTAATTAGAATTTGAAAATTGAAGTTGCATCTCAACTAAATTAAAAAATAATTCATCAAAATAAAACATAAAGTTAGAAAGTAAATATATTACTAAAGAATATAATACCACTTAGTATACTAAACTAAAAAAAAATCATTAAAATAAAATATAAAATTAGAGTAAGTATATTACTAAAAAATATAGTACTACTTAATATACTAAATTTAAAAAAAAATCATTTAAATGAAATATAAAGTTAGAAGGTAAGTACATTACTAAATAATATAATACTATTTAGTATACTAAACTAAAAACAAAATTATCAAAATAAAATATAAAGTTAGAAAGTAAATATATTACTAAAAAATATAATATTACTTAATATATTAAATTCAAGAATAATTTATCTAAATGAAATATAAAGTCAGAAAATAAGTATATTACCAAAAAATATAATACTACTTAGTATACAAACTAGAAAAAAATTCTTCAAAACAAAATATAAAGTTAGAAAGTAATTATATTACTAAAAAATATAGTACTACTTAATATACTAAATAAAAAATAAAATTAAAAAGTAAGCATTTTACTAAAAAAAATATAATACTACTTACTATACTAAACTAAAAAGATTTATCACAATAAAATATAAAGTTAGAAAATAGTATATTACTAAAAAATATAATATTACTTAGTATACTAAATTAAAGAATAATTCATCAAAATAAAATATAAAATTAAAAAATAAGTATATTACTAAAAAAAATATAATACTACTTAATATACTATATAAATAAAATATCAAAATATAATATAAAGTTACAAATTATATTACTAAAGAATATAATACTACTTAATTTACTAAACTAAAAAAAAAATTCATCAATTACTAATATAATACTAAGCATATTATAAAACTAAAAAAATATCAAAATAAAATATAAAGTTAAAAAATAAGTATATTACTAACAAAATATAATACTATTTAATATACTAAATAAAATAAAAATTTAATAAAATAAAAAAAATCATTAAAAAAATAAAAATTCACTGGTCAGTCCATAGACTTAACCCGTAGGCCCATTTTATAAAACTCATTCAGATTCGGGATCGACTCACTAAAATCAGACTAGTGGGGTAAGTTGGGTTTACTAAAAAAAAAATACATATTCAACCTGAATTGTACCACTTCAGGTTTGGATTTGGGCTTGAACAGCCCACTTCTTCACAAGTCAAACGGTCCTGGGCCGATCCTAATCGAACTGGCCCACTTGACAACTATATTTGCCGTATTCTCCATAGATGTGTGAATCTAAAATTTATCTTTTGCAATTTTGTTGTGCCCAAATGTCAAAATTTCTTAGTAACATTTGTTAAAGTGTAAATTCGAGTACAAACATCATTTTTAAAAGTATCTTTGTTTATCTCACGATTGTGATATTTACAAAATTGTTGACTTATGATGTTTGAGAGCGGAGATATCCTATCTAATCAATATTTTTATAATCAAATTGATAACCAAATCAATTTTATTGGTAGTTAATGGTTCAATTTATCGGATTCGGTTCAATTGCCGATCCGATCAATTTATTGAAAATTGATTTTATTTTTTATTATATTATATAAAATAATAATATAATAAACTAATTATGATGTATTATATTTTAAAGATAAAAAAAATAATCAATTAATAAATATATATAACAAAGTTCAAATCCAAATAATCACGTACATATAATCAAATATCAATTTTAAACATTTTAAAGAAAATAAAAAAAATATAAAATCAATTTTAACTGGTTCTTGGTCGATTTTTTTACCGATATTGACCTGTTCAACTTGCATTCTAATTTTTTCCGACAAACAAATCGAGTCGATCATCGATTCCCGAACGAAACTGTCAATCCGATCCTATTATGAAAATATGGCTTCTTATAATTTAGAGTCAAGTTTTTTTCCCCCACAATCTGCTAACTAATTTTTAATTTTATTGGAATTAATTTTATACTTTTTAGATGTTATATCTTGGAATTCTCTTGCCCTAAAACACGTGAAACGGCTCGCCCACGACTTTTGCCTTTTAAAAAACTGGTAGATTTGAACTATATTACTACTGATTCTACATATAACAACTACAATTTGTTTAGTAGTTAATCACCAGTTAACTTATTAGGTGTTATCCACAAAAGACGAGAGCTTTTCAATCACATAGGATGATGTTAATTATCAGTATTTCACTTTATATCTTTATCATATCAACATGAAAATGACTTGCAAATCCACTTTGTGAGATTTCACCACCATTTCAATTTATTTTTCAAGAGGAACATCTGAGCCGTAGCCTCATTTCACTAGCTGTGATTTAAGACTTCAAGAGTCAAGACCCCTCCACCCCGCACCCCACCCCACCCCACCCACAAGAAAGCAAAATTTCATGTCTAGCAAAGATGTAATTTGACACAATCATCCGTGATCACAGGTGAAAAAATGCACATTTAAAGCTCCTGATTTGATTGCCAACATAAGCAGAGGAGTCCCAAAATTCACCTTTGTCACTTTCACAAAATTTGGCCTCATACATCAAACCTTACCATTATTATCATTATTGCAGTACAGGTAAAAACCATGATCACATATTTCTATATTTTATAGAATGAAAATCAATGTCTACACTTTCCACGACAAAATTACATTATGAACTCTGTCATTTCAAATCTCTGCTCCATTTTTCTTCCCTCTCATGCCCATCTTTTCCCCTCCCCTTTTTTCCTTATTTCAATAGTTGGGTCAATGAACTCAATTGCCATTAAAAAACAAAGCCACAATTTCTCCACTTTTCACTTCCTCCAAGGTTATTGATCAGTGCCCTTTTCCTCAAAAAGGGGCTTAACAAAGTGTTTCACACCTCACAAAGTCCTTCCCCACCACCCCACAATTTCTGGTGGTTTCAACATTTTTGACTTTCCTACTATACTACAACACTATAGTAACCTATCAGACAAGCCCGGAAGCCTTCTGAAAAAACTCAAGCTAGCAGGGGGCATGGGATCACGGAACATGGGGTGGCGGAGGAAGTAGAATCCGAGGGCCACCGCCACCATTTTGGGCGGCACCACGTACAAAATTATCGTAATTGCAAGGCACACCCCTATGAATAATTTTGTGGCCCTGGGGTCCCTCCAGCTAACCAAGGCCTGGATTCTTTCACCCTGGGTTGCAAAATCACCCAAAACTGTTTGGACCCTTGCTGCCAACATCCTCAACCTGTCGTACCGGACCCGGATAACTTCGGGCGGTCTTGAACTTGGGAAGGTGTCAAATTCCTCATCCAACTCATCCGGATCAACAGTGTCGGCTTGAGAGAGTTTAATATCAATGCCTGCTGGTATTTTTGGCTTGAACCGATAATACCATACGCCTATTAAGAACACGTATAGAAACCCGGTAGGAACAATCAAATCCGGGTACCAAACCAGGACCAAGTATAGAACATGGACTAATACCGTTGTAACCGGATTCCTCCACCTCCGGATATGATCCAACCATTTTGCCAACCCGACAGCCCAAGCTAGCACAGCCACTATCCGAAACCAATTCGACTTGCTCTTCCTCATGCTCCAACTGTGTGAATCCGCATCCAACATGAATCGTACCACCTCCGGACCTAATGGTGGCTCGGACCTAGCCAACCACGCAGCCACAATTCTGGCGGCAGCACCACGCAATGCCTCTTGCTGAGCCACCCCAAGAGGGCGGAGATAGTGCATCCGTGGCAGCAACGGCTGCCCATATATACCACAAGTGTCTGGCAACAAGGAAGGGCAAGCAAACCGAACGGCCAACTCAATCTCACCCATTTTCTTCAACCCGCTCCGTAACAACACCATCAACGGATACGAATTCATGTACACCTTATTACTCTCCAATGTCGACACCCTTATTCGCACTTTTCCAACACGACAGTCGGGCTTCTCCTCCCCGGGCTCAGCAAACATACGCCAATTGTCGAACACCCCTACCGTCAAAACCGTACAAGGGTCGTAAACTTGCCATGTGTACTGCTCATTCCATCTCGGGTCAAAACAATCCGTAACAGTCCGGGTCCGGACCCATTTCTTGCCATACTTGGCCACGCAATAAGCATCAGTGGACCCTTTCCCATTGCCCTTAGACTTCATAGGCAACAATCCCCTAGCACCAAGAATTCCTAGCTCCAGAATCCCAACAGCAGGCTTCCACAGCTGCTTGGCGGTGGTCTAAAATCACTACAAAGATGGGCTGCTTCATCCAGCACATGATACCCTCCCTCCAAGCACATTCTCAAATGCAGCCTCCCGCAATAGGACCCACCCCCTCCAGGCCCACCTTCCAACCGTACCACCTTGCTGGCACGTGGCGCTCGTCTAGTCGCTGCTCGATCGACCCAACAGGAATTAAGACATGCCCGAGGAGCACTGGATCTCTCCCAGTGCGATCCTCCACTAGCAAAATAAGACTATCCTCGAGTGGCTCCCCAGCAACAAAGATCAAGTCCTCATTCCAGTGAAACGCAGAGGTATGATGGCTCATGGACCCTCTCCGGGTCCGAACCGATTGAAACCCGAGTTGACCCTTGACCCGAATCTCAGGAGTGGTCAACGGAGGCAAATTTGGAATTATGTGAAGATCCTGAGCTTCGATGACAGTCAGTCTAAGGTACCATAGTTTGGGAGCCTGGTACACTTTGGGTCGCGTGTAAGACACGAAGGGCTGCGGCGCGTCGGAGCTCCAGGATTCGGGGAACGCATCATCGGCCTGCGTGCCGATCCAGACTGAGAGCTGCAAATCGCCGGAAACTCTGTTCTGGTCGTCTGCGGCGCCGCCTTCCAGGTGGTACCACAGAGGGGCCAGAGGGCTGTCAGGTGGGTCCCGTACCGGCACGTCGGAAAGATCGAAACAGACGCCGCCGAGGAATTTCTCTGAAGCGCCGTCCCAAACAGATATTTCGAGCGTGGAATTGGCCGCGGTTTCCTTATTGTAACCCAGAGCAAATACTTGGCCCCACTCGGGGTTGGCTGATGAATCGCTTCCCGGGGGATTAATCGCGGGCTTCGACCGTGCAAAATGGCCAGATGTGCGGATTCTCACGTGTGGATTTTCGTTTGGGGAGAGCCCACGGGCTTTACCTATTCTCACAAATAGGTACTGCATCGGCTCGACTAAATCGAACGCCTGAATTTTCTCCGACTTATCTCCGGCGAACTTGCCGGCGATTATTCTTGGCGAGTAATCTCCATTTGACGGACGCCGTATTACCTTCACCCTCTCTCCAGCCATGGGGCCAGCCATGCCGTTGCCTCCCATCTGCATCTTTCTCATATCCGGCGAGAATTCAGGCGGCGGGATATTCTCCTGAGGAGGCCCATTTTCCGCTGGAGGCTCATGATTCCTGACCAGAGGCGGTGAATGCTCTCGCGGCTCCATTGCTATATGGTTCGGCAATGGCATTGGCGGGGGCTCTTCCATAACCACCAACACTGGCTTCTTCATCACTTCATCCGGCGCCTGCGGCTGCTCCTGCTGTGGCGGTGGCGGGGGTTGCTCTTGTGGTGGCTGCTGCTCCTCCTCTATAATCTCATCATAGTAATATATCTTCAAACCCAAATCTCCTCTAATCCAACTAAACACACTCTTTTTCTCCAACGTAAAATACACCAACCCCTCTTCCTCTCTCCTCGCAAACTGCGAGCCGTACAACTTTACTCTCCCCAGAAAATGATTCTTTCTGGCACTCCCATTGCTGAGCTTCTTATCATTGAAAACCTCGACGTTGAGCTCTTCGAACTCCATGGTTTTCGGGTCAGAAACGAAGAATTCTAAGGCCTCGTTCCATACTGGATTAAGATTTTTTTGCACGGTGGATGTTCGCCTTTTCTGACCGTCGAAATCTGCCACAACATACGGGCTAGAGCTGCCTTGGCCGTCTTTGGGGAGGAGGTCTCGCGCCTCAATCACTTCGACAATAAGTTTGCGGACTATGGTGGGTGGCTTGGGCTGGTCGGAGGGCGGTGGAGGGTGGTCGGACGACATCGTCATGGTTTCATAATGTTGACTTGGTGTTGGATTTATTGACTACGGAGGTGCTTTTTTTTTTTGGTATTGTATGATCTTTTTTGAAATAGTAATATAGCTCTATGCCTGGTTTAAGTGTTTTTGCTGTTTTCTTTCTTGATTTTGTTGTTTTTCTTGGGATCCCTTTTTAGCTGTGATTAGAAATGGTGTGGATGTGGATTGTGACAGGAGAATGTTAGTAATTTGTTTGTGCACTGTGCGTGCGTGTGTGTGCGTGAGAGAGAGGGAGAGAGAGAGAGGAGATTGGATTCCATTCTCTCTACTGAAGTTTTCTCGCTTTTCGTATTTTATCCCTCCTGCTTTCCATTTTGCACCTCCTTTTTGGTTTTGGGTCCTCAATATAACTTCTTGGCTAGAACTTTCTGTTTACACTACAATTTGATCATACTAGTTATATGTATTAAAATTTAAATAACAATGCTTTTATAAATTCTTTAATATGTATACTTTGGCCATTTACAATTATTTTTTGTATGAGTGTAGTATATAACACTATGATTGTTTTGTTGAATTGGAAAGGCTGCAGGTACAGACTTGGATTTTGTCTGAAGTTATGCTCCAATAGTCTGTTTTCTGAACTAGAAAAATCCATTGGATCTACTCCATGGGATAATTAATTATTTTTTAGGATTATAGTAATAGTATAATCTCCAAAACAGGAAAAAGATCAATGAGATTCTAGCTAGGCTCTGTCATTCACTATTTAACTTATTCTTTGATTAAGAAGACTGCAAACTATGATTGTTAGCCCTCTGTTCCTGGAACACTCTGTATTGTATTCTGTTTCAGTGTGTTAACAAAATGTAGTAAAAATGAAGTGCCCCTGCAGAATGATAAGATAAAATCTTTGCAACTTTGCAATGATTTTGGTAGATATGGAGCTCTGCTTACAGCCTCCAGATTATAATCCAACACCTTTTGCTGTGAAGTTGTTCTGCATCAACAGAAGAAGATGGTTTTACCGAACTGAAGTTTAAGTTGTCTCTGATTTCCAATTATGGACCCACCTTTTTGGCGATTGGAGCTGCAGGCTACGCGAATTTCCTCCATTGTGATATAGCCAAGCGTAGTTAATTCCTTTCCAATCTTGAGCAAAATATGCTGAACTAGTTGTTTAGATATTGCAAGTATAAATGATGTAGACTGCCGACGGATTTTTACAGGGAAAGTCACCTGGAGTTATTTTAACCTGATTAGGTGGGAAGGGATAAATTGAAATTGGATACAGTGAACTAGTCTTATCTCATAAATATCCCCACATGTTTACCAATAGATGTATTTCCATTTAGGGAAAAAGGAAAATTTATAATAAATACTAGAGTTAATGTACTAGATCAAAATGCTTTTCCAGATCATGGAGTTTAAGACGAGAACATTAAAAGAGACTTATTGGGTTCTTCTGAAATTTACAGATTGTCTGGGACTGGTAACCCCCAAGTTAACTCAAATGGAATCTTGTTTGGCCTCAATTTCATTGACAATTCTCTTGTTATTGCAGATTTTACTCTGATATCAGTATCATATTATCTTCCATAAGTGCTAATTTGTTACTAACTTAATTTTATCTCATTCTTAGTTGTGGCCATGAAATGAGTTACCATTTCAAGAATGCCATTCTATTTTCATCTATCATCAGCACCAATCATGCTTTAGATTGAATTGACAGAATATTTTACAATTAATTTCAATGAAAATAATTTTTATATTTTTGGCCATTTGGTTCAACTGTGTTGGCCCAATCAACTTTCTTGCGTATATGATGCTTTTTCGAACAGACTAAATTGCTCTTTCAACTCAAAGCAGAGCATATATTCTTCCCAAATAGCTTATGTCCTACTGTGCATCGGTGCAATGTGCTCCCTTATCAAGTTTTCTGTGTAGAGAAATTGACTAAACCAGACCCTTTAAATTATGCAGCAAAATAAGATGCTCCTAGAAGCACATGATTTGGCACCTCCTTTTTGTCAAAAGTTTCCAGCAACATTTTGGAAAAAGTTGCACAAAAGCATCTTCTTTATTGATTCAGGTTCTTATTCTTCAAATCCATTGTCAACACTGCAGGTAGATTGTGCCGGGCTTTGTCAGTTCATTAGTTTCATCAGGTCATATGCCAAACTAGGCTTATTATGTAGTTGAATACAGTTCAGATGTCTTGATTATGGATTAACGATGATTAGAAGTATTTTAGTCATCGTCACTCTTTGTAATTCTGCTTCTTTTTACCATTTCTGGACATATCTGAATTGTCTCATTCTTAATTACATAAATTTCTTTGATTTAGGCTGTCATTCCACTTTGTGATTGGAGTCCCACTAAACTGTACGACTTCTGCAGTTGGTAAGTATATATTTAAATAGATTGCACTGTTATCTTAACCAAGTTAGTAGTGATTGGTCCACTTCCCTTATTGAGTGGCAGTAAACAAAGAGACATTTGAATAAAGAAAATGCTGCCTGAAATACTCTTGCTCAGTGAAATGGAACATTTGGGAATAAATTAGTGATTAATGCATTCAAGCAATGAGTTTAGCAGTAATATAAAGGCGTCGTATCTTAATCTGCTTTTCATTTCATATTGAGATCACAGATAATGGTGGGCTACTATTCTTTGATTCTTTTCTGGCTTCAAGCATACATGTACTGCATTTTGGGCATGTTTAGTTTCATTCCAAACTTTAGGCACACACTAACAAGAAGCTTCTTCCTAATTCACAAGGGAGTAACTGAAAGGATCTTAGTTACCTTTTGTGAATTGGTGGACTTGTTTTGGAATCAGATCCTTGTAAGATAAAAAGTCCTCGTACTAAATGCTTAATCTTGATGGGATATTCTCTTGGCTGGTTATGGGATGAGAAATGTCTGGTGGATCGTTTGAAGTCCAACATATCGATAATGTGATAACAATAGTCTCTGTATTTCTGGAAACAAAGAATTGGTGAACAGGTCCTGATTCAATCAAGAGTGATTTTGTGACTAACTAGAGAAACTGAATTGATCAGATGGGCTTATTTCATATTTACCATCCACAAACTGATCAGTAACACTTATTGAGGTCTTTCAACCTGTGCATTTGACTGGTAACGATGAGATACAACAACTCCTAATGAAAATGCTAAAATAGCTGTTAAAACAATGCCTCTGTTTTTCTTTATCTTCTTCGATATTTTCTCCAGGAGACTGCTCTCCATCCACTCACCTGCTAACTTGGCATCATGAAATTCTTCTTCTTCTTGGGTCGTTCCTTCATTGTTTTGATTATAGTCATCGTCTTTACCATTGTTCACACTTTCTAAGTCATTCAGATACAGTGTTCTGATCTTCTTCCTGAACAGAGGTTGAATTCTGAGCCTCAGAGACTTCCTTTTCTGGTGTCACTTTCTTCGGCACAGTTACATAGAAGATTTCATCCTCAAAGGTAGCCCTGGTCTCCTCAATGTTACAACCTGCTGGTACCTTAAAAGATTGCTCAAAATGGATGATTTTGTTATTGTTCGCCTGCCTTTCTCCCCTTACTATTACATGGCCATTGTTATCAGCTCGAATCCTCACTTCTTCTTTCTTGAATCCTTACACATCATAAGCCATTAAGATTCACACAAAGTACATAAACTGAACAGCAAATAAACAGAACCTGGGTTCGGATTGGAGGATTTAGGAGCTAATCCATAAAAACAAATTCGTTGACTTGTTTGGAAAATATTGCTATGGATTTGTTAGTAATGTTTTGAGTCATTTGAGATCATCAACCCAAATCCTTCCCTCAAATTTAAATCTTTTAATCCAAACACTACCTAATTGTTTTAACTTTCACAGCAGATAACTTACTGTACGGTAAAGAATCCTGGAAAGTTTACTAAAATTGTGCCATTCTTTTCAATGTTTGGAGGCACATATTCCTTGTTTTGTTGGGGGAAAAACAAAGGGTAAAATCAACAACAGATTAATTCATTACCAAGTTTAGACCAAGATGGCTTATCCTAAGTACATGCCTAGCAAGAGACAGATATAATTACCATGTCCATTGTCCCATAATATACAACGATAAACATTGTCATCCATATAGAACATAAAGAAAAATGTTTTTCTGAACAACAATTGAATATCCTTGAAAATGCAAAACAAAAAAAAAAAAAAAAAAAAGGGAAAATCCGATACCCGGAAGATCAATCAGCAAACAATGGCAATCAGTATCCTCAGTCCAGCATGAAGAAGGCACCAGATACTCAAATATCATATTTCGGGAGCTTCTCCTCTCATCCTTCCTATTGGCTCCCCATACATTCGCCATTGATGATATACGTAATTTTCTTTTAGTTTATGGGAAAACCTTCAATGCAAATACTGTTTGCTGATAAACAGAACCATTTTATTTATATGTTACAGCAGAAAGTTTGCATGGCTTATTAGCTTTACTTGTGAGATCATAAATGTGTTTGTTCCTAACTTTTCTTCTTGGTTTTTGCCAAGAAAGTACAAAGCCTATTCTTTGCTTTGCTTGGTAATCCAAAAGGTCGTGAACTAATTACAATCCAACCCACCCAACCCACCCCACCACACACACATTAATTAAAAAATCACATAGTGGAAACATTATATAATTGAAACTTTTTTAAAATGAAAATATAGTGAGGCACAACAATTTTAAACTGCTAATCCTCCTCACATAGGCAGTTTTTATAGCTGGTTTTGCATATGGAGCAGAATTGCACTTCTCCGTTCTGTATTTGGGTTATGCTTTTCCCTACTTTCTTTGGTGTTAATTACAGCCAACTCCCTTGAGACTAGTCAAATATGCAACAGACCTCTTCATTTTTCTGATAATTACAATAACATCCTCTGTCAGCAATTTCACACCAAAAAATCAATGTTTTTGTGCTAGTGACAGCTACTTGGATCATGAGACGATGTAAAGAACTCTAGCTCTCAATCATTTTGTTAAGGAATTAGAGCAGAGGATGTGGTTCGTGCACGTAGTAAACAACCTTTACACTCAGTTGGCAAAAGTATGCCATCGATGGAAGACAAAACCAAACCACACTTAGCCAGGACAACCGTTTCGTTGCTCCTGACAATCAGTCTGCTATAGAGGTAAGCATCGTTAGTGTCTGTGTTTTCGTGTTTGATAAGGGGGCAAAGTTTTAGTTTTCAATGCTTTATCTTTATATCCAGCTACAACAATGTAAACCATGTTGGCTATTGCTCAAGAAAACTTCCACTGAACCAAAATAATTTTGTATAAAATATAGATTTCTCATTGAGATTGACCTACTCTTTTATTTCTGTTTACATGATATTAAAAGAAACAAAAAACATATGTGCTGATCCGTATTATTTTTCCTGGTATTTTAGGTGGCCATGGCAGACTATACACCGGACAGCGTGTAGAGGAACTGGGTGTGGAGATCACAGAGTGAGATGAAGAATGGAGCATTTGTCAAACAATCTGGAGAAATTTGCAGAAGACTGATCAGACCAAAACCTGGAGACTTTGCAAGTAAGCTCACGCGATTTTCACTAAAAGAAAAGACATGTTAGCAAAAGAAGTATATATGAACGGAGATCAGAAGACAGTAGAAAGCAGAAACACAGATTTTTCTGCTCCTTAAGACTTAACATGGATGATTCTCTAGTATTTCTTCAGACGAAAAATAGGACATTTCTGAACTAATTTCAGGTTAACTTAACCTTGATTTATAAGTAGAATTCCAGGAATTTATAAGCTATCTTCAGTACTTGAAATTAATGAAATTGCAGCATCAAAAGGCAAAACAGGAAACCTTGCTGAGTGTCATTACATTATTTTCTGTTACTGCTACATCTTATATCAAAATAGGAATCAAACAAAGTATATATATACAAAGCATTCGATCTCAAGAAATCATCTCCTTCGCACTCTCTTCTCTCTATACGTGTATATACAATTGATCAAATAATGGATGATAGCAAACCAGCTATATACAGGAAAAATAGACAGCTGATTTTCATCACAAGTGAATAAATATATTTGGCACCTTAGGTAACCATTCAAGGGGACCAAATGGTCCTTCCTTATATCATATCTTTTCTTTGGCAATCTGTCACCAAAAAAGTTCCAGAAGAACAAAATATTTCAGAACTAAGATCTAACAGAATTTCCATTCAAGGAAATTTTTAGAGGCTAGAAATGAAAATGAAGACCAAAAACATATAAAACTGAAGAGATTAAAATAAAGATCTGCTTGCTATAAGTTACAGGAATGCAGACGAGTACTTCATAGCCACTGACCTTTTAAGTTACAGTTCAATTCTCTCCCTCATAGCCAAAAGAGGTGCTTCAAGTTTCATCAATTTGGTGAACTACAGAATAGGACAAGAAAGAAGGAAGTATATCATGAAAGTGATTTGCAAATGTCATTAGGGATAAATCATGACGGATTATCACTGCACATGCATGCAGTAGAAGCACAAACCTGTGATGTCTTCAGCTCCAGTTCCTGCCATTCCAGGGCTGAATTGCTTCCTTCTACTATCCCAGTTCCAGCGTACAGTAATGCGCCGACACCCTTTTGATTTAAATCAATATATTTCATCAATAAGTTATTTAAGATGATTTGAACTATCAACAAGATAGTCATGCACTTGTTTAGCTGAAATGGAAATTAATTTTCATTCTAGTTTACTATAGGGTATATAGTCAATAACCGATGCTCATATCCTCACCTTCCCAACCAATGCTGACCTTATTCCCACAGCAAACTCACTCTCTGCACCACCAAACCACCCAACAGGGCCGGCATACATTCCTCGATCAAACATTTCTGCATAATATAGCTGATTAATATCTAAAATACGTTCCTGGTCCTCAGATTCTTTAGTAGGACACTTCGCTAAGAAGAAAACAGAAAAAAGCATGGCTGAAAATATGCTTACCAGTTTCTGATATTAAAACTCGTGCCTCTTCCGTAGGAAGCCCACAAACAGCAGGAGTTGGATGAAGGGAAGACAAAATCTTAAACTGAAAACAGGTAAATTATATCCCATCAGCAGTTGCAAAAAGTAATTTTATGAACATATTGATGTATGCTATGGAGTAAACAAGAAGTCATCTATAATTCAAAGTATTTTGTGGTTGTGATATATGGTATATCAAGCACATGGTTAGGCCCCCAAGTCAGCAAATTTATATATTTATTTAAAGGTAATAGCAGGAATAAGTAAAGATCAAGTAATGCTTTATCTCATCAGAGACAAGTTCTTCCTCTTCTGCTTATTTTTTTATATCTCTGCACAGATAATCATCTAAGGCCCTCCCTATTTGTCCTCACAATTCCTTCCTGGAGTCCACCTCTTAAATCCTAACCCTTTTTCCAGCCCGTATGGTGACAGTTGATGAGTTCAGACCTTGAACATCATTATCCAGAGGTCACGGTTCTCTTACTCCAGAAAACTTGAAAACCAAAAAACACCTCGAATTGGTTGTTTCTTCAGCCTAAAAAAATTCAGAACAACACACCCCAAAGTCATGTTTACTTGTCCAGCTGTTAATTTCATGCATACCTTTCATTTTATTGTGACGGAAACTATTGCTAGAGCAATTTATATCCTGGCCCAACCAAGACAGAAGCTAGGTTCTTCTATCTTTTGCTTTTGTTGATAATTTTGATGGTATAATTTCATTAGTTTCATGGTAATGTAAGAATTGATAGGGAAAAGATGGAACTCGAATAAAGGTCATACCTCATCATCCTCTTTCTGCAATGTGCCTGTCAGTTTAGCATAAAGATGTTGAACACGTGGAAGTTTCCGGAGAGCTTTCCTTGGTTCAATTAATGTGCTGGAGCATACAGTCTAAAATGCAAAATTGATAAAGGAAAACAATGATGTTAAAATCCAAGAGACACAATGAAATTGCTTCGCTGTGGTGCTATACTGTATATAAGATGTCATTAACAAAAGATATAATGTTGAGATATACAAAAGGTATAGCTTCACTTGCCTCTAACTTTCTTCTTATACTTTCTCTTACTACAGCAAATTCATGGTGGTCTTTAGCACTGCGAATGAAATGAAAAAAATAATTATATTTGAGAGTAAGTTCAAGAAGTTCAAAGCATCAAAGTAACACGAGAACATCTTGTTCATTTGAGAATAGAATGGAGAATAACCTGGAAAGTAAATCATGCCCTATCTGTAAATCTAGAGACTCAGTTCCACCTCTAGCTCGTGTTCCAGCCAAAGCCTCGCTGCAAACACTAAGCTGGTGTCGGTAGAATAGTCGCTCTGGCTATTCGTGAGTTGCAAAAAAAAAAAAAAGATCATTAAATCAAATCCTTGGTATGACACAAAAAAATTTCATTCTCAATGCCATAAACAGACCCTAGTGTAACGTCACAAACTCCAACAAAATAGATGAAATTTGGCTTGAAAAAATAATTTTTCCAAAATTTTTGCACTTTTAAATATAAAGAAGGCTGAGAATGTCCTCTCAACATGAAAATACAGACACAACCCTTGAAATTTTCAGATTTCAATTCTAACTATGAGTAAACTATAACCAGTTGACTGAAGGAAGAAGAGATCATACGAACACACAATTATTTGACTCTCCTTTCCGAAGATTGCAGAAGAAAATTTTTGTTATCAATGCATATCTAGAGCACTTTATTGCTGCATTTCTATGCAGCAACAATACCTGATGTGTGGTTGGTAAAGCAAATATACCCTATTTCATATGAATCACCTCCTCCCTGGATATTTAGAGCTCATAATTAACTATAAGTGGATTAAAATCCTAGTTTGCAGTGGTATTCTGAAGGACATTGGAAAAAGTTTTATTCTGCTTTGAGAATGACAAGTAAATAGAAAAAAATAATACTTTATTAAGTGCATAAATTTGAGAATTTACAAGTATTTCAAACCTGGAAAGTTTCGAATATTATGTTTTTTTAATATTGATGCAAGAAATTGATGCATTATGCCATTATCACCACCTGAATTGACTTTAGAGTCCTACCTTGCAGGCTGCTTGATGCAACTTAAAAAATGAATAAATATAATTCATTTAAATCACATGTTGTTTCATATACAGCTACCATGAGACTGTCAGAGAGGTGTAGAGATCGAGAGTTCTCACTTTCTCAATAAATAAGGTAGTAAGTTACTTACAGTGTTTCCAATGAATGCAGGGGATTCAGGAGGCTGAAGACAAAACTGGTAAGCATTATCCCCTTCAACCTACAAGGATTAAGCATTCAATACTAAATATCACCTCATCCTGTAGATCATCCTTACATATCAGTGGCTAAAAAATAAATCTGAAGAACAAACAAACCTGCAAGCTTGTCAACCACTCTAAAGGGTCAATTTCTACCGTGGTCAGTACTCTGCTGCTACGTGCAAGAACAACCTGTATTTCCAAGATCAAATGCCTACACTCAGAGCTGAGTCATATATAGAAATTATTGCCGAAAAGAAATGCCAATAATAATAATTATAATAATAAAAACTGTAGAGAAAAACAAGAATATTTTGGGATTCACAACGCATCTTTATCATCTAACCCTGATTTCTAGTTGCTATCCTAATTAAGAACATGTACACATGTTATTTAGAAGATTTGATTAAAAAAAGCTACGCATGTTGTTAATCTGCAACCTTAACAAGCGATGAGTTTTTCCTATTTATCAAGTCCAAAGCTCGCTTAACAGCTGAATCCCAAGACGCTTTGTTAGGAACATGAGTCTGGTGGAGTACAACAGCACGACGAGTGCTACCATTTAATCTCCGGACAAGTGATGAAACCTGCAACATTAAATTATAGATTGAGCCAGCAAGATCCAGATTAAATAAAAGGACAAAAATTAAAGTCACACCTCAGACATTGTAGCCTCAAGTGCAGCAATTGCTTGTTCATAGGTCTGTGACAGGCGATTATCCCACGCAACAGTTGCAGCGATCATTGAACTTCCTTCAAACTCATTAAACTCCACCTGCAATTAGTGTCTAGCAGCTTGTCATTTGTTCAAAGCTTACTATTCATACACTACATGTTGATAGCAGAAACTTCCTTCCAAATTTAAAAAAAAAAAAGCCTGACTTACCTGAGGGACCATAAAATAAAAAGAACCAAAACCCTTCCACTCAGGGGCTATATTAGACCTTGCGTCAAAGCGGATTGCACCATAAGCACGAATCAATGGACTCTTTTTGGATAAGAACCTAGGTTGAAATACAAGCAAAATTAGGACTCAGAAGTTATAAGATAGCATTGCAATGTAATATTAGCAAGCAATTTTTTCCATTGCAGTAAGCGGATTACCATATTCAACTTTCCAACCAGGTGAATCATTTAGTATTTGTGCTCCTAACAAATATCAAACACTGAAAATTAAGATGCTCCTGATTGATTCCTCCATCACGTGATTAATAGATTAATGTTAAGATATAATCTGTATATTTAAAGATCATCTTCAACATTTTTGTGTGGAAAGGGCAGGGTACGAGCTGGCTTCTTCAAAGCATACTATTGACATAAAACACTAAAGTTACTCCTTTATTCTTAAGTTCACCAGCAACTTTGAATAAATTAAGATTTGAGTATTTAAGATTTCACTTCACAGAATATTGGGAGTAAGCCCACTAAACAAGATTAGGCCTTAATGTAGATGCATGCAGCCCAGCCAGCAAGAAGAACTCAAACCTTCAGCAAATGGATCATAAACCTATGAAGGTACATTACAATTCTTAGCAAATACTATACTATTCAAAGACTTTCCATTGCTAGACACAGAAAAAATGAAGGCTACTAACAATAATCAGACTTCTGGGCCGTATCGATTCGAGACATAATAACAGCTACAATAGCAAACACTCCATTAAAATCCCAATTCTATCACTATCAACTTCTGACTCAAAAATCAACAACTTATCACACTAAACCAGAACAAAAGAAGAAACAAGAAAGAAATTGATGGAAGCATATATATGTCTATATATACCTTTTGATGGAATGCCAATCGTCCAAAGAGAATGGATGGAGATGGCGGAAGGAAACTGCTGAACCCAGCCCAGCAACACTGACCAGCTTTTGTTGAGGATCATGGTCTTGAGAAGAAGCTTGGCCATTCCCATTGCTGTGCTCAATAAGAGGGATGTTGGAATCCCTGCCCGAGAAAAAACAGCGAGGAAGAAGGGTGTCGCTCTGGGAACGAAGCCAATCAAGTGCCTCTATCTGCTGCTGGATCGGTACCTTTACAAAGCCATAGCCATCCTCCCATAAATTCTTTGATATTTTTTATTTTCTTTAAATAAAAACGTGGATAACAAATTTAATACAACAATAATATATCAATAGTAAATTTCAACAAAATGATTAATAACCAATTATCAAAATGAATAATAAAATAACAAGACTTGACTTGACTTAAATATTATATTATATTTGTCATAAACATGGAATATAAATCTTTTTTTTTAGCATGATAGTATAAATCTAATATGAAGAATCAATTTTATAACACCAAATTTTTTAATTTAAATTTGATTTAATAAAATTCAATCAATTACATGATAAATAAAAATATATTAAGTTTGTATTTAGACGTTCGCTTTAAAGTATAAATCAATATTATTATAATAATGGTAAATTTATAAGTATAAATTTATTTGCTCAGGTGATTGATTTGGTCAAGTCAAATATAATTTAATTCAAAGCTTTACAGTTGAACTTAGTTCCCAGGTGGTCAACACAAATGCCTTTACTTCAAAATTCTCCTATCAAATTGGCCTTCTTTTGACTTAAAAGATTTGCCAAACTTTATTCTAATCAAAGCAAGATTTTTATTTATTTTTTATTCAACTTAAAATATAACTACAAGTTTGAATATTTGTTTGTCTTGGTTTCAGTTGCCAAATAGCATATAATGGCCTATATTACCTAAAATAATTAATTATTAGTCTTCCTTTGAACTGAAAAAAAAGGACCAAACTTGATATGCAAATCAAAATATTCTTTGTAACTAGTCAAGATAACGAAAGGAATAATAATGTTGAACGAAGACTCCATGCTATAGGGAAGTAAAATAGAGTAAATGAAGGCAAGAATATATTTTTAGACTATAGGAATTAGATGAATATTACTTGGCAATATTTTAATAAAGTAGCAATTAATTGTCTCAACTCCCAACACTAACACTAGCATGAAGACTAATTGCCTATCAGTTTGCATCTATTATTTTTTATTTTTTTATTTCATTTTATATTTTATATTATATGTTACGTTCATATAAGTAATTTTAAATATATATAAAGAAATATACTGTACACATGGCATGACAGTGCATGATCATATATTATATAAAAAATAAGATACAACATCAAATTAAAATACAAGATACAACACAAATTCAAATTCAAACTGTTGTATGTATCCAAAGGTGATCCAAATTATGCAAGAATTAATTAATCAAGAAAGGGCGATTAATTTAGTAACTACTTCTAAAATTACTACTAGTGTTTTTGAGTTTAGAATTGCTTTAAAAAATCACTTTAGATCATTTATTTCAATTTTGTGATGTGTATTTATAAAATTGAATATTAAATAAAATACTAAATTAAAATAGAATGCAAAATTTATTTAACTAAAATTTGGTAATCTAGATATTAACTACTCAAACCCTATACCCACCAAATCCAATTGCCTATCAGTGCCGAAAGTTCTTTGCCAAATAGGCCTAAGGCCTTCTTTTAACTACCATTCACAAATATTCTCCATTGACTTTTGCACCACCAACAGGTGTTATGCGTTTTTGTATCTAAAAGTATTTTCATCTTGTCAAATTAAAAAAAAAAAATTTAAAAATTTTTAAAATAGAATCTTGAGACGTAAATATGTAATCTTACTAAACGCCTTTGCATGGCTCAAAACTACAAACTTTTTAGTTGAATTTACGATCAATTTACTACTGACATAAAACACATGCAGGGCATATATCATATATAGTTGCAGAAATAACACATTTCCAATCCCTATTGAAGTTTAATCAAGAAAATATTATTCAAGAATCAAGATTTTCCATTATTAAATAAGAAAAGAAAATAGCAATTATCAGTCCAACAGTTTTTCTGGGCACATTTTTATTGGCCCTCCAAACTGAAGTCACTTCTCTGTTAAAGACATCCAATATCACCAATCCCATAATCTTAATTCCAATGTGATAACCAGTGTAGGATAAGGAACAAGATTGGACAATCAACTATCCTCTCTCAACCAACCACGTGGCATATACCCCAAGAAAATGAATTCATCCCTCATTTTCTTGCATGCACCCCCCTGGTTCTACACAACATGAAGCATGCTTATACCACAAATTCATTACCATAACCCTTCAAAAAATTGAATTCTTGGACAATTCAAGTCAAGAATCACTTACCTCAATCCGAATAATCCCGGAATCGAGCGGCGGAGCATCGGACTTCAGGTCGAAGATGGCGGAGTTGAGGCGGTCGGCCGCCAATGCTGGCGTCGGAGCGGTGGGGAGAGTTCGTGTCTCGATGGTACCAAGAGGGGCTCTAGGATCACCTCCACACCCATTCATGGACAATGAACTGAGTTCATGATATTTCTATCACAAAATGAAATGTGTGCACATGTGGTCAGCACAAAATATGGGCTAATAGTTTCTGTTTTTTTTTTTAAATTTTAAAAGTAAAAAAGGACAAATAAAGAGTCACGTTCTTACATGATTGGAGAAATGGACTGATTGTTTTGCAATTGCAGTTGGGGATGAAAACGAACATTTCTTGGACTCAATGTCCATGAAATGGGCACCGCAATACTTAGTAGCACCTAAAGCCATGTAGTCTAGTGTGTGTTGTGTGTGTTTTTTTTCTCTTGGGTTTCAAATTGTTATGGGCAATAAGCATGGGAACTTGAGGCATATTTATATACACAAAGTATGCCTTGAATTTCAATGTTACAAATTTATTTTATTAATTGAAGTCGCCGGCAATAGATGTGTACTCATAATTATTAAATTTAATTTTTTTTTAATTTTTTAGTCAATATAATTGTAGCCAATACTTGAAGTGGAACACTATATTTTAAATGATTATTCAACGGAAGGAATTTTGTTTTTTCCCCCTCCAAATCGTGGGGACTTATTATAATGCACACACCGCGAATAGAGGAGCCTCTTGGATTAATATAAAAGGAAAATCTTGGAAATTTGAGTTTCTTGAGAAGTAAAAATTGTGGGCGGTCAGAAGAAAGGAAGGAGGGCACTTGCCCCACGATTTCATTAAATACAATATACTTCTTTGAATTTATGGAAATGAATACAAAACCTTCCTTAACAAAAGAATTACTATGAAATTTCTCTATGTTTTTCTTAAAAAAAAGTGAATGCATTGATTGGGCAAGTTTTTTTTTAAAAAAATAACATGTAAAAAGGCTATTATACCCCTATTTGTGAAAATTATTAATTTTTTATATAAAGATTGTCCACACGTAGTGTCTTATACAATCTATATTTTTTTTATTTTTTATTTTTTATGATCTAGATATTTCAGTTTTGTCGTATTAATCTTAAACCTCCAAAACACTTGTTCATAACACCTTGGAGGGGTAAATCGCGAGATACGTAGAATAAATGGTACTTTTATTATTCTAAATTTGAACATTTTGACATATTACCTTCAAAAAATAAAATTCAAACGCTTTGCCACTTTGAATTTAATTATTTTAGTACTTTACCACTAAAAAATAAATTTTAAGCATTTTCTCTCCTTCTCAATTTCTAATCAAGTTTTCATAAGAACTATTATGATGATTTTTCTTGACTTTTGCGTGAAATTATAAGTATAAAAAAAAATGAACCACGGTGACCAACAATGAACTCAGCCCATTGGGTTGAGGTGTGTGGGGTTTAGGGGGTGGCGGTGGTGAAGGGGAAGAAAGAAACACAAAATCAAGAAAAAACAAACAAACTAAAGTTGGAGAAAAGAAGGGGAAAATAAAAATGGTGAAAAAGAAGGTATAAAAAAAAAAAGAGAATGTAAAAACAGGATAGTGGTGAGGGCAAATTAGTTAAATATTTTAGTGTGAATATTTAATATAATTAGGTGACGGTTCGCTTGCTTTCCTTTTAAAAAGTATGAGAAGACTTTTTGATTATTCTTTTGGTTTTGTGCTCATTTCTAAAAGCATATGAGGTAAATTGCAATTAACTCAACAAAAATGACGTGATCCAAGTTGGACATATTTAGCAAATGGACCATGTTCACCTCTGGTTAGTAACTCGTCTTTAAATAAGTTGAATTTTTTATTTTATTAATATATACTTGAATAATTTTAAAAATAAAAATAATACATTATTTCAAATAGAATATCCCAATACATGACGTAGAAGATTTGTGTAAATGTTTACTAATTTTTAAGAAGAAGGAATTGTCCATGCTAAGACATAAAACTATTTAGCAGTTCATGCACTTGCAGAATAGCAAACACAGAAAGAAAGCTTTCATGCTGGTTTCTGCTTACGACTAAGACAATATTGACCCAAAAACTCACATTATTCTTGCAGCCTAGGAATAATCAAAGTTTCTTCTACTTTCCTTTTTTTGTTTTTTTTTTAATAGGAGGGGGGTAATTGGCATTCTGCACCTCCAAATAGAAGTGTTTGGCACTTTACACCCTAAAATTTAAAAAATAACACTTTGCACCAACAAAACATAACTTTCTTGGCTTTTTGTGCCCTCCTACACTTTTTACCAATGTGCTTCATCCCTAACCACTGCTGCAACCACTCCTTCAAGCACACTCCCATTAAACCAAATATCTTAAACACTATTTCACAATTCATCTTAAAAAGAAAAATGTTTTGTAAAATAGTTATTTCCTACAATATATGATGCAAACCAAGCCAAAAAAAAATTAAGTTACATAGTGAAAGATAGTCATAGCAACCAGCACAATTCTGAATTCAAATCAATCAGCAAAAAATTGCATTAATTACCAAAAAGAAAAAGAAATCAAACACTCTACTCAGATATTTCTTTTGTTAAAAATCCATATATATGTACCAAATAAAGTTTAAAATGACATGAAAGAATATGAGGCATATAAAATAATGGGTGAATTACAAAAAAGGGTAAAATTTATTTTACCCCTTGTACTAATGCATTTGTATCAAATACACCCTTATACAATCAAAACCTTCAAACACCCTCCTCAATTTAAATTTTTGTTAGCAAATTGAAGGTTTAGAAGCATTATGATAGAAATGCCCTTTTGGATGTTATGTAAATGTGGATTTGATTTTGTTATAGGTTTAATTTCCCTTATAATATTTTTATGCCAAAATTTTGGAAGAAATTTGTAGCCAAAATAATAATATTTTTTTAATATTATCTTTTTTTTTTTGGTTGATTGTAGAAAATTGATTAATAAAATAAATTATAAAAAAGCATCGCATGCAAAGTTACACAAATTGATTGATAGTTCATATCCTCAATTATCTAAAATAAAAGTATTCTATAACTTATTAAAGGATTCTATATGGTCCAAATATTTTTTTTAAAAAAAAAGTTTACTTAAATTCTTAAGATTTTTCAAAAAAAGAGTAAAAAACTTTCACCTATAAGAATAAAACAAACAATTATTAAAAAAATAAATGATTAAAAATGTATGAAGCAACACATTTCCTTCCAAGAGGATTTTGACATATAAATACTAAAAGAATTAGTGCATGAAAAATTGAACTTGGATCAAAATAAAAATAGGCATTATATAATACTCAAAAGGGTATTTTTGTCATAACAACTCCAAAACTTCAATTTGCTAAAAAAAATATAAGTTGAGGGGGATGTTTGAAGGTTTCGGTTGTATAAGGGGGTATTTGATACAAATGTATTATTACAAGGATGTAAAATGAATTTTACCCTTACAAAAGTGACTATTTATAAAAAAAAATTCTATATAAGTTTGTAAATTACAAATATTCTCTCAATATTTATTTTTATTATACAAATTATACCTATTGAGGGAGATATTTGTAAAACAAAAATAAACTTTAATGATATATTTATAATTTTGAAAGATAACTGAATTTTTTTTTTTATAATTAGGTTAAACTTTAAGTATTTAATTTTTATAATTTACCCTGAAATAACTAAAGAAAAAATATATTAAGTTTATATCCTTCTAGCAAGATTTTTCAATTGCATCTTTATTTTTGTCTAGTTCAATGGCCTTTTCCAAGTGAGAAAGATGGGTGATCCGCCCCGGGCACAACTGAACTGATGGATCAATCAACATGTTTCTCGCTTCCAGCGGCAGGGTGGGGGTTCGAATCCTAGTAGGAACCTGCGACTGAATTTTGGTATGGAACAATCACTGTGCTGCCAGTGGGACCCTGCGGCCGGAGTTTGGTATGGAGCAATCACTTTGGAGGCGGCTCCTTGTGCGCAAAAGTGTACAGTCATGAGGGAAACCTGTGATCCAATTGAGGCATATCCCGCGATTTACCTCCTTTTAGGTGCTTGGGCAGGTGGTTAGGAGATGCAGGATTGATTGGTGTAAAGCAGGAACTTGGGTATAAAAAAAAAACAAAAAAAAAGAGAAAGATGGGTGATCTTGGAACATTGGAGGAAAGGAGGGATTGGACAAATTTAACCTTGCAAATCTTTCAAAGAATGTTCTTCCGCATAATGAGAGTGGGAGGTGCATTTTGTCAAGCTTCACCTATTTTTAAGGGTGTAAAATTTCAAAATTTTAATTTATGAGTACAAGATACAAATCGAGTGGATTTTGAGGGTGCAAAATGTCAATTACCCTTTTTTTATTTTAATCGAGTTTTTGAAAGTCTCTAGTTTTCCATATGAAAATAATGCATTAAATTTAATTTCATAAAAAAGAGAATTTGTTTATTGGATCAGTGGAGAGGGTGACTAATGTGTCACAAATACACTCAAACTTATATAATTTTGAAAATTCTAGTTTAACTCGGATATAACTTTATTATACTAAAAACATCGTAGACCCTACGCTAACAATGTTAACCTTCATTTTTCAAAGTCTATGGTACAATCCAAATTGGAACCGTGAAATCATCACAACGCATATGTTTGTTTACAAAGGTACTTTAAAATAAACAAATCAAATCTAATTTAATAAACAACTAGAATTCAGTTGGATTTGAGCATACTTGATTTGAAAGCACATTTCATTTATCTTGTTTAATTTTCAAAGATGATTACACAAAACTTTAAAATATACAGAACGTATATGCTCCGCCACTTCAGATTTGAAAGTTAGATTTGACAAGAAATTTTAAATAAAACTTGAATGTGATTTTTTTTTTTTTTTTTGCATCTTTATAGTTTTATCCTGAAAAATATTAACGAAAAGTTAAAGCCTTATTTGTTCTTCTTTTTACGGAAATCTTTTCAATTTTTTACTATACAAAACACTTAATGTTTGTTTTATCATTTCTCATTAAAATTACAGGCTTTGTTTGCTTTCATTTATATTCTTGCATTATTTTCAAAAAGAAAAATATATTTGCCATTTATATTTTCTAAAAATGATATTTTTATTTCTCAAAAATATCTATCATCTATTAACATATTTAGATAATTTTTTCTATCTTATAATACTCTCATTATCTATAATAACAAATTATATTGACAAAACATTTATAGTTGAAAATATCTTTCACTAAGTATAACAAACAATATTGATAAAATATTTACAGTAAAAATTATCTCCCAAAAATATCAAAATAAATTATATTTTTATTTTTCACGCATTCTCTAATTCCACTATCAATATAAATTAATAAAACCACTTCTTTTTCTTTTCAAAGGAATATTTTTAACTATTTATTACGCAAAACACCCAAATCAAGGAATCTTTTTAACTATTTATTATGCAAGACACCCAAATCATGTTTGTTGTATTTATTCCAACTGAAAATACCTGATTTCTCTTTTCTCATCCCACAAAAAATATTTTTTAACCCTATATTTTTAATTTTTAATTTAATATTTTCAAAATTCAAATTATACCCACCACTACCACCTATATCTATATAATATATTATTATTTTCAAACGACATGATTATAATAGACTCAATAATCTAATAAATTATCATGTTCAAATTAAATATTCAAAGTGAATCATGCCACTGTCAATTTTATCTATTTGATATACTACTATTTTCAAACATCATTTTTGTAGAAGTGGAACCCACCAATTAAATATTATCATAATAAATTATTATATTTAACTTAAATATTTAAGATAGATCCTACCACTACTCATTTTATATAATTAATATATTATTATTTTAAATAAACTCGTTTTCACTCACTACTTACATATTTTTAATAAATCATCATCATCATCATCATCATCATCATATATATATTCAAAGTGAATCATACCTAAAACACTAAAAATAAACAATCGTTTTAATAGAATTCGCTACTTACACATTATTCTAATAAATTATCATATATAAATTAAATATTTAATTAATTATACCTAAAATATAAAAATTACACACAACGAAACGACTTCTCATTTGACAAATCAATATAATCTCAATTTCAAATCATTCATCCAAACATATTTTGAATTTTTATACATAACTTAAAAAAACCCACGTTGGAAATATGCACCGTGGAAGGAAAACCAAACGAGAATAGTCATCCCATCATTTTAGAAAAGCAAAATTTCATTCAACAAAAAATATTATTTTCAAATGCCCCAAGAGGAAACTGTCAAGCAAGTCTAGTACATTGCTGATTTAACTGGAAAAGTGTTCAGTCAATTTTTTTTTAATCCGCCGCCTAAGCCGGGCTGCCAAAAAGGAACTTTTTTTTTATTATTATTTTAAAAGGATAAATGACAAATTGTGAATTAATGCATCAACCAACCCATAGATTTCCAGATGATTTCTTGGAATAAAAAACAAAACACTGCGAGTAGTCATTAGTTCATGTGCTTTCTTGTTAATGAAGTCAAATGGCAATAATCCAATAGGTTTTGGTCAACTTATACAAGTTGTACAGATATAACTGGTATTACAAGCAAGCCAATCTGAGAATATCACAACCTGAACGAGGAATAATATTGTTACAACTAGGGTGTACACACTTCGATTGACTGGTCGAACTGAATCGAAATTGAAATTTTAATTCGCATCGAGTTTTTAATTTTTTTTTTTCAAATTTTCAATTTTTGGTTCAGTTTTGATTTTTTTTAAAATTCGGTTAATCGAACCGAACCTAAAATCGAATTAATATTTTTATATATTATTTTTGTATTATATTTTATACTATTTTTTATTTTAAAAATTATATTTTTATATTTATTATTTATTTTTATATTATTTTTTATGTTTTTCTCATACATAATAAATAAAAAATATATTTATAATAATATTATTTAGTTTTTATTTATTTATTATTATTTTAAAAAAAAATCGATTAATCGAAAACCGAACCAAAAAATGAAAAAAAAATCAATTTTCAATTTTTAATTTTGACGAATCAAAAATTTCGATTAACCAAAATTTCGATTCAATTCGCTTCGGTCGAACCGAATGTACAACCCTAATTACAACCTATAAATGGCCAAAAAAATGGGTGGCCTGTGTGAGAACGACAATAGGATATATCATGTTCAAGTTCTGTAATGAGTTCCGGGACCTATGGCAGCTACCGAAATGTGGGAATGTGCTAAAAAAATTGCAAACTATTTTTGAGTCAACTTACCGGCGGCTGTTGACTACCACATTCTATTTGTGGAAGATAATGATAATTCACAACCTATCATTAATCTTAATGAAGTTTAGGACAAAATAAACTCGGATCTCAGAAAAGGACAACAGAGACATCGATTTTGAAGTCAAAAAACTTACAAAATGAACGCCATGCTTTTATTTTTTAAAGGGGATAAAATTTGTTAAGTTCGTGATTTGATTAAATTATTAATTATTGACATTATTTGTACAAAATATATATTATTTTTATTGATTACTCTAAATATGATAAGTTGAGTGCATGTTGTAGTTTGAATTTTAGTGTAATACTAATTTTTGAAAGGTTTGTTTCGTTGTAGGATTAAAGTTGTACATACGTACCATAATTGATAAAATTTATTATAGATAAGTTTGAGGGATTTATAAAAATAAATTATTAAAATATACTAATTGGAGGAAATATTTGATATGTTGCAGTTGCGTTGTTTGAATGACTCTTGTTTAGTGAAAGTTTCCATATCCAACCAACAAATTTCTTACCAAAAGATTGAACATCCGATTTTTGTGATTGAAAGTCTTTTACCTAGATTAAGAAATTTTCTATGTATTAGATAAGCAATCAATTTATGAAGTTTGTGTATATAAAAACACAAATTTTTCAAAAAGTCATTGAGATAGATTTCATAAAAAATGTTTAAAGAGTATTTAAAGAATAAGTGCAACAGATTCTCGTCCCCAATGCCCATAAGGTTATGCAATTCAAGCTGCATGGAGATTTGCGTGTTCTAAAATGATATTAGACCATTGCATTGAATATATTTCGTAAGAAAAAAAAAAATTTATCGTGAGAGTACGCTTTATTTTTTGAGATGAGTATCCTCTATTGTTTATCAGACAATTAATGTTGGAGAAAGTTTAACAAAATAAATTTACAGTCGAGTCGAGGGAATCTCACAAACAAGTCCATCAATAAAATTATATAAGAATAAATTGAGTATTTAATTTTTTTCTCTAGATATTGTGTTAAGAAGTAGAATATTTGAATTCATATTATAACTAATATTATATCATTAATTAAAAGATCACGAATCTGATAAAGTAATCAACTGAATTAATTACAACTTCAACAAATTCTAACAAATTGAATTTAATAAAATTATAGAATGAGAGAGGGGGCGGCTGCAGCTGTCAGTCCCTCCCTGGCTCCAGCATTTTATTTCCTTCTTTCTCGTGGACAACATTGGCAGGAAATGGGTCTCAACAACGATCAGACCAGCCGCCTATCACACAGTCGGAATAAATTTCTGAGTGGGCCATGCTGGTATCACCAAGGGGCTCAAAAAATATTTTATGGTTTTACACTTCATAAGAAAAACAACACAAACAGAGTTAATAAACTTAGTTGGGAAGGCAAAATTATGACTCAGTCAATCTGTATTAATGCATGGAATAATAAAACATAGCAGTACCAAAATGGCAACATAAAATATAACAAGAATTCAGATCATCAAAATGGACCAGAATTATTCACTGACAATGCGGCTGAAATTAGGGTAAAGAAACTGTTGACATTACTGTTCCATGCAAGAATTGTATTTTCCTTGTCCGGATCAAACAAACCAATCTGAATTTTATGATAATGACTCCCCCCAACACTCTCTGAAAGATTCATGTGATAACCATGTTCAATATCTTTTCTTCAAAATAAAAAAAATAAAAAAAATAGGGGGGCTTGACTTTTTCTAAAAAAATTAAATAAAGAGTATATTGACTGATAATTCAACTCTCGTGGACACAGGTTATTCGAATTCATAATCAATGAATCGTAAATGTAAATTACTTATGAATAAATTATCTTGATTTTTGTAATTGTTGAGAACAAATGCCACAAATTATAGATGCATATGTAAAGAACAAGTCATCTTAATCCCAAGCTTCAATGCTTTAGTAGTGTCACCATCCAACGATGTTCCTCTAGGCACAACAAGTCAACAACCCTTTGCATTTGGATTTAAACAACTTCTCAAGGTTTGGCCCTTTCAATTTTTGTGCTCTCCCTAGTCATCTTTACTGTGTGAGATGTAGGCCTACCAAAAGAACAACGTAAATTATACTTTACTTGTTTTTTTTTAATTCTTTACAACTATTGTTGTAGTTGCGAAGTCACGTTTCTCTTATACATTTTTAAAATAGATCACAAAAAATTCGTCAATTATTTCCATGTAAATCTCTAGTTTTTTACCATCATGAATTGACAGTTGAGGGCTAAGAAAACAAGACTAATGCTTCTTGTTTTACTATTCTCTCAAAAATTGTTAACTATTTATTCATTTTAAGATTTAAAAAAAAAATCTATATATATATAATATATTTATAGTTCAATCATCTCCCAAGAATAAATCTCCTTTTAGTCAAACAAACTAGGGTAATTAATGCACCCAGCCTCGTCAAGTATGCTTATGCAGTAATTTACTATATTTGAATCATCTATTCTAATTTGATGTTTTATTTAATATTTTATTTCACTGATACATACCTAACGCATAAAATATTTTAATATATATTTGGTATAAACTATATATACTCGACGTTCATCTATGAAGTGGTATATGACATGAAACACCAAATTAAAATAAAAATTTCAAAGTTCATTTTACTTGGCAAGTCCACATTAATACTACAATTTTTTTATAATTAGGTGAATAGGCAAGAATCTAACCAATCTACAATTTATTTATAGTTAGGTGAATGGGCAAGAATCTAACCAATCTCGGTCAACAAACCAACCAAGAGAATAACATGCTGCAATCAACAAAAGACAATAATTGATGAAGAATATATACAATTTCTACGGTTTATCCAGTATTATAATTAATGTTGTATTCTATGCATACCTCAAGTGTATATAATTATTCTAAATGTATATTTAATTTAATATTTTATATACGTAACATGCATATTTGTATATAAAATACAAGATGAAACAATAAATTAACTAGACAAATGATCCCGACTGTTATACTGTATCTGTATCTGCAGGTATACCTATAGAGAGAAAGAGACACTGAGAAAATTGTGGTAATCACAATAGACAATTAACTTGAGGTTTTCTTTTTTTTTTTTTTTTTCAAATGAATGAATCATATTATATTTGTGGACAGCATTACAACTAAACATTGAAAATTCCCAACCATCAGCAACCTTAATAAGTTATACGATAGATATACAACTGATCCAGAAAAGGACAACCAAGACATTCATTTTAAATAAAGAAGCTCACAAATAGAACAAAGCCATGCTTCAGAGTTCAGACAATAACTGCCAAGAACCATGCAGGAGATGGTAATAAATATATTTTTCTTCTTTTGCCTTGGAGAAAAACATTATTACATTAGGAAATTGCTCTGAACACCCCACCCAGTCCAGCTTCTATGTGGTGATAATCATATTCATTTCTCATTGAACCATCTCAACATCACCAGGTGGCACATGGCAAAAAAATAGTAACAATCAAAAAGTCAAGAAAGAAAAAAGAGTTCTTGTTCATCAGCAGGTGTCACATGTCCATAGCGGTCCTCTCAATGCTCTTAAAACGTACGACGGATATAGATCGAACTGTCTCACAATATGTTTTATCTCTTTAAAAAAAGGCACTAATATTAAATTTTTTGTTATAAGCAAAACTATCCATCACAAGGGCAAAGAAGGAAACATCATGTCCTTCCTGATACATTACATGTAGGCAGAGCTGCTCACATGTGAATATGACAATTGACAAACTAGAGAAGAAAGAAAGGAATAAATGAAGAAATAGAAACAAGGGAAAAGTATTAGGGATTATTTGAAAGTTGCTGATACCTACTTTTTCTTGCAAGAATATTATTTACTCATCCAGGTCCGGGGCACCAATTATACCTCTGTCGACAACTCTGAAAGGTCCATGCTTGCATGTTAAAAGTTTTGTTGGGGTTGGTATTGATTCTGATTTAGTAGTAAAATCAGTGTATTTGAGTTCGGATCGATATGATTTGAGTTTGGCTACTTGAATTCGGGAGGTCTTGAAAGAGATACACGTTAGACTCACTGAGGTGGTCTCCAGCTAAAACCTCCGATGTTTAAGTTAGTCAGGTTTTAATATCAAAAGAAATTGATAAGCGAACTGAATGAATGATGTAAAAGTTATCTTATGAAACTTGTGCACCAGGTATTTATATTGATCGGTTCCCGTAGACCGTATAGGTTAGGTTTCAAATGTCGTGATCAGATTGACTGACACGTCTCATCGATCTGCTTCATCGACGGATGGGAGATCGGGTCGATTCGAATTCAATATCGAGTTGTGTCGGGTCGAGATGAAAAACACATAGATCTTTAAGTATTTTTTATGTTTTAATGATATTTTAAAGATAATTTAATGAGTTAAGAGTTAATCAGAAGCCCATTTCAGCAGAATATGTGAAGAATATCCCAACCATCTGCAATACACCTGGTGGCCGAATTCTAGAGTGCTAGAAGATGAAAAACTGCTACCCCTCTATTCTTCAACCGTCCATTTGTTTAACCTGAATTCTTTTTTATTAATTCTTCTTTTATTGGTTGAATTAAGAATTAATCAAATACTTAACAAATAGTCATGCTTGTTCTAAAACCTCATACACCTATTTTAGGTATAAAATTATTGAATCGTATCCTACTAGCAGGCATCTATGTTAGGGAATTATTATTTTCTATTATGAGTGGACCACATATTTGTATATATAATTGTATTAGTCCCATATTATCGTATATGGACCCTCCAAGTAGAGTCTAATTAAGTTGGGTCATGAATGTTTATTTGATTATGGATTAATAATGTGGATACTCACTTCTACGACCCAATTAAGGTTGATGTTTACTCTATTTGAGTTGTATATAAAGAAACCTACCTAATTTTATAGTCCCCAATGGCAAATCTCTCTCTTTTGTCTCTTCTCCTTCTACTTCCTTCACAACGAGAGAAATCCATCAAGGCAATAAGATTTGACTGTGGAAGATCATTATCCTCTCTACCATAACTACCATAATCATAAACGTTACATGTATGTGTCCAATCTCTTGTATTTCAATTCTCAGTTTTTTGAGCATGTTAGATCAAGATATGCTTAGAGGCCCTAACAACTAACAAATGTGGATGACATTTGTGTCAAGAAATGCCAATCACCCAGACCATGTGCCTCTAGCAAAGCATTGTTGGAAATAATTTTATCGAATTAAAAAAATAATGATTTGTTTTCTGATCAAATCGGGTGTAATGGAAAGACGTATCAAATACTACAAAAATATTTGCAAAACTAATGCAGTTGTCTGAATATGTAATTTTAATCAGTTTTACAAAATATAAAATTCAGGAGAGCTTAAGAAAATGTAATTCATAGAAACATTCAATTATTTTTCTAATGATGCTTTCAAAATTTTAAAGTCTTCCTCACCAAAACTTCAATATGATTGAATCAGACATCAAACCCTTGCAATTCAAGCCTCCACACACAAATAGGAACAAGTAAGTGTTCTTAACATTAAATTAAATTATAATATTTTATTTTCTTGTAATATTTTCAACTCATGAAATCACAAAACTGGGCTTAAGATTGGGGAAGAAAAATATTCATAAAAAATCTAGAGAACTCTTCTCTATAAAATAACGAGAAAGAGATTCTCTTTTATAAATGTTGAATCCTATATTCTTGTTCCTGTTCAAACTCTAATAGGCAGATACTAAGGAAAGTTATCTTTAACATTCCTTTTGTAATTATCTAAAATTATAAATTTTAGATAATAATTATAAATATCAAAATAAATATCTTATATTTATTTATTACCCAACAGTATTAGATGTTCTCAGAAATCTTTGATACTTATAATTAATTCTCAATTTAGGAAATAATTTCCTACAAATACAAGTATACGATTTAATTTATTGTATAAAATTCATTTCAGTATTTATGAAGGTGGATTTGGAAACTATATAGCTATAATATAAGCTCCAATAAATTCGATTAATTAATTAAACTTTTTAATTTATTAATTCCAAGATTGCTCTATTAAAAATTCTGGAATTGCACTCTTGCAATTATAAAATAATTTACTCTAATCCAACAGTGAGTAATTCATCGATATATCATTATATATGATTTGACATTCCATAAACGTTTCATAATTAGAGTTAGATTTTTTATTAACTTCTCTAATTATCTCATGTTCCTATTGTTAATTCACTAGTAAACAGTTAATTTATAATCAAGTTATAAATTTGAGTGCTCTACTGTTTAGTTCCAAAATTAACTAATCAAAAGAATCGTCTTATTATTTCCTGCGAGAATGTATGAATTCCATATTTTTAAGTTACATTCCCAACTACCTATCCCAATATGATCCCAAAATACAAATGTATAGGAATGTTAACCAACAAACTTTTAACGAGCAAATCAAGGAACATACTGAAATAATAAGAGATTATAACCATTCAGGATTAAAATCAACCCATATATGATCATCTATTAATGTTTAAATTTTAAAAAAATGACGGAATTTATATGAAAATTCAAATTACATCAAGTTTAGTTCTATATAATCACATAATTTATTATCCATAATTTTAATTCTCTTGTATATAATATTTATATACTAAGATTATTGTTATATAAATAAACAGAAATTTTCTGATATTCACTAACATACCAATATATATATATATAAAATATAAAATATTATTTTATTAATTCAACAATTAATGTACTAATACTCGTTCTTAAGACA
The DNA here is from genome assembly GCA_019321725.1 of Paulownia fortunei. Lineage (NCBI taxonomy): Eukaryota > Viridiplantae > Streptophyta > Magnoliopsida > Lamiales > Paulowniaceae > Paulownia > Paulownia fortunei. Next base: position 3,784,647 of record CM033112.1, read on the forward strand.
CTATCCCTAACAAACACAACCAGATTCTTTTGGTTATAGGAATCATTCTCCTTTTTCCAAACCTTGCTAATGAAAACAAAATCAATACTCCGCACTCTAGACCAAAGGATCCTCAAGGTTAAAGACCAAAACTGAACAACAAATGACTAACTGCAGTGTTGGCATTAGAAATACTACCATTGAGAACTATTCAAGCCATGCTCTACTGCAATGCACATCAATGAACAAGACTTAGAGGGTGTTTTGGCTGAATTTATATATTTTTTAAAACATCTTATAAGTTGTTTAAAAGTTTATAAGTTTTTAAAAAGTGTTTGGTAAATTCTTTTTGAAAAAATTTATAAGATTCAGAAAAATGTTATTTAATAGCTTATAAGCTCTTTAAAAAAAAATATTCATCCCAATTTATTTCCAAAATAAAATTTTATTTTTTAATAATTTTTTTTAATTTTGATAATTTTAATTATAAAAGTGTCGTTACTAACATTTTAGAAATTTCATGATTTATTTTATTCAAACAGAGAAGCAACTTATCTTTGAAATAAGATCTAACATCTAATAAATATCAAAAACATCTTATAAGATGTATGAACTTATAAGATTTTTTAAATAAACTTAGTTGAACACGTCTTAGGCAATATGGAAGGATAATATTTGAGAATTAACCTGCCTTAGATGACAGATAGCACCTGATTGCGTGCAAGTTAAAAAGCAAACAAATTTACTATAATTTGTTGAAAAATAAGACTTAGGCACCATAATTTGGAGGGTACTAGAATGATGTTGAATGCATACCAGAATTCGCAGTAAAATTCGTGCAAGAAAGACATTATGAATCATTACCAGTTCAGTTTCCTCTAAAAACAAAGGGATCACAGATACGACAGCCAACTTTAGTGTCCAGTTTTAATGTGTCAACTATTTATTAACAATGCAAAAATGTACCAATGAAAACAATACCTTAAGCATTAAACCATTTGCAAATGTTTGACAAGGAAGAGGTAAACATTTGAAAATTTCTTCAAACTTAATACAGCTTATTTTATAATTCATTGAGAGTCAAATATTGTTTTTCCAGTCCAAAAATGATAAATTATAGCCCCAAGACTGGGTATACAGTAAATATTTTTGTCCCATGTACACCAGTAAAGACCTAACTATTAACAATTTGAACTTACAAATAGATGCGGGGGCTCATTTTTCAGGTGTATTCAAATATAAAACTGTCCTGGAAAGTCCCTAACACCGGCTTCCTAGAAACCTACAGACAATGGATTTTTGGGATTTTTAAGGATGTATTATTTTTTGTGCTTTACCTGTTTGTTCTCTTCATTGTAATTTTTTCCCTTAAATTTAGGTCTGTCAGTTGAACCACATAAACTATGTATGCCTTGTGGCTTTTGTCCTTTACAAACTCTTTTGTACAGGAGATTTTTGTTCTATACATTTTCAAACTAGCTAAACAAATTTCAAGTCCATTAATTGAAGATTTCCTATGAAAGCTCTATTCTTTTCTCACCACCATGGATTGACAGTACAGAACTGGGAAAGAAAAAGTTTGATGCTTCTTGATTTTGCTGTTCTATTTATAGGAAAGTTTTCATCCAAGATAAGATCTAGAAAAATGATCTCTAATAACCATGTAGATAGTTTAACCATTGAATCTCATTTCCTCTCATGTTCCTATTTCATGTTTTATTTCGTGTTCTATTTCATAGATATACGTATACACCAAGTGTATATAACTCATGCCAAATATATATATAAAAAAATATTTTATACACTTAAGGCGTGGTGTGGTGTGTATTTATGAAAGAAAATACGAAATGAAAACCCAAATTAGAAGAGAGGATCCAAACTGCATTCTCAAAGCATTAAAAGTTAAAAAACACTTGTTTTGGTAAGGATCTTCACTAAAAAATATGAAGATCTTGAGGTCTACATAGCTCAAGAGAAATAGAACATTAATAAGATCAACCATATGTCATTTTATGGGCATGAGAAGAGAAAAACACATTGATATATATCAACCCCAAACAGAAACATCTGCTTAGAAATTTTGTTCAAGTCTAGATGCATAAATAAACAGAGAAGAGAGCTAAGTCAAGCTTGATGATGGATGTCACTGAAGAAATTCAACAAACAGATAAACCCGCCATTGAATTTGCAAGTCTCATTGAAAATATATGTTCAAAAATTCCAAAGTGCTTGTTATGTTGAAAAAAACTAGAGTGATCTATGTCTTCCAACATATGAATCAGTTGCCCTACCTGAAAATGAAAATTCACGCATATATTATATGTATAATTGTATTCCAAAATTTGTATGATTTATCGAATTATGCGATTAACACTTAGTGTAGTTTAAAGTTCGAAACTTTACATCTGAATTGCTTCCGGTTGATGATAATGAATAGAACGACTCAAATCATTATCTCTTTTTTCGTATCGCAAATCTTGAAAATTCAAACCCCTTATTTTGGATTGAATCCCTTATGATTTTAGTTATTATTTTTTTAAGTGTATCCACACCTGGAAAGCCCAGTTGCAGTCATATATATGATAGTAATGATTCGATAATTCAAATCTAAGAAAAAGTTTCTGGAACAAGAAGCAACTATTGTGTTATTTGTGTTGATTTGATTCTCTGAATGAAGAATAAAAGCAAGAGTGTGAAAAAGGGTTAAAGTGGACGGCTTATTGGAGGAAGGGGGCCGATTTTTGCAGTTTTTGGGAGCTGAAAATTCTGTACTAGGGCAGCAAAAAAAATGACAGCCATAAGGGGCTTAAATAATTATGTTTCGATTAGTTTGGGGTTTTAATCGATAAAAAAAAATTATGTGATTGTAAAAACATACTATTCAAATATTAGCAAATATTAAAATTAACATGAAAAGATATTTGAACGATAATAATAAAATATTTTCAAAACAGAAATACAAGGACTATGTTTTCAAGAATTAATTAATTGCATAATATATATATATATATTTATTGCAAAAAAAAAATCAAAATATTTCTTTTTGAGAGAAAGAAGAAGCAGCACACAACAAGAAATGAAAAGGCTGAGAAGACTTGAGATTTTAGATAAGTTAGTGATGGTGAGGAAAAAATGGAAGGAAAAGAATATATTGTGGGAGGTGCGAGAGAGAATGAGAGGAATAGGCTAGAGTTTGGCCTTGAGTTGGTCATTGGTCAGGTAATAGCGATCTACCTATTCATTAATGCCACAGAAGGCACGTACTTAATGTATAAGAGTAAAAGAAATCTACTCATATACTACAAAGGTGGTAGACAGTGTGATTGTAGTTTGATAAATTTCAAACCGCCACCGAAGGCTCAAGATTTCAAAATGTGGTTCATGTAGTAAATTAATATCTACAATGTGGTTAGTACGATTTGAAAGATTTTTTTAGTTTTATGATCAACCCTACTAATAAAGAATAAATTAGGCTTGAAGTCTGAAAAATTAAGAGAATATTTGGATTTATTTTTAGTATTTTGGGAGAAGTATTTTGAAAGAATGTATTGAAAAATATAATGTATTAGAAGAAAAATATATTGAAGAGATGTATTTGTGATAATAAATTGAGAAAGAAAATAAAAATTGAGAATAAAACCAAACATTGCTTTAGTTGTACGTAGCATGTACTAAGTGAGTATGGGAACATGTCAGAGCTCAAGCGTGTTTTTTATACCGAATGAAATAAAAAAATCCTCGGCCAAAGATGAATTTAGCACAACCAGCGAGAGCCTGGAATGGGTTGTGGTATTTGCGTTTGGACCCGGGCTGACTTTGGAGACTGCTCCGGGCCCGGCATTTTAATTAGATAATAGGGTCTAATGTGGAAATGTTTTTCAATTTGAGATCTTTATTTGGTTTGCTTTAATTGGACTTTTTAATCGGAAAAATTTATTAAATGTTCAAAATTCAGTTTTCAGTTTTTCTATGATTTAAAATGTATTTTGTCAGCATTGGAAAGTAATTTTCTTAATTTGGTACATTAAAGTTGTTTAAAAATTTTAAAAAAATAATTTTCAACCAAAAAAAAGTGATTTTATTTTATTTTTTCTGTAACACTCTAAAAGCTATTTCCTTGTGTAATGGCTACTTGGAATGAAAATATTTATCAATTTTTTAATATCATATTTGTTTAATTAAATATGAAATCAGACACTTTTAGCATTTTGAGGGAAAGAAAGAGATATGTTTATTTGTGTTTTCAATGAAAATTCTTATTTCATTATTTTCTTTGGGAATCTGGTTCTGTAATGGTTTTTGTGTGAAAAATAGAAATATGTTTGGATGAATGGATTGAAATGGGATACTATATGGGTTTGGAAAAGAAAATATGTTTAATTGACTATATTTTGTTGAGTTTTTACATTTTATGCGAACAAAAGTGATAAAATTAAAATTGTGTTTGGTTGTGAAGTTTAAGTGGTACCATTTTTATAATTTATGTATATAATAATTTGTGAAGTTAGTAGTTAAGGGTTCAATTTTGAATATATAATTTGGATAGAATAATTTATTATGATGATTGGAAGTGGGTTCCATTAAAATAATATATTTTAAAAATAGTAAGATATTAATTAATAAAATTGATAGTTGTGAGGTTCATTTTAAATATTTAATTTAAATAAATAATTTATTAGGATGATTTGTAAGTAGTTGGTCACATTGAAAATAATAATATATAAATTAGATATAGTTGATAGTAGTGAATCTCAATAATACAATATAGGATTAAAAAATAAAAATATAGGAATATAAAATATTTATAGTGGAAAAGGATGAAAATGAAATGAATCATTTTCATTGAGAAACATGATTTTAGATCCATATAGAATTGAAAAAGGATTCAGAGTGTTTTGACAAATTTGGAAATCATAAAGTGTTGTAAATTGAAACCAATAATACTCTTTATCACGACATCCTAATATAATGCACTTGATGAATATTTGATAAAAATAAGCAAATAATGCTTAGCGTGCTAACAACAGCATCATTAAAATGTGGACGCAGATTAGACGTAAAATGAAAACGAAATGAATTGTATTTATGTACTTGTTGCACGTCACATGTAAATACGCTCTGTGATCTGTAATATTTCTTTTTTAAGTAAGTATTCGATGTAAGTGTAGGATCTTGTAATATCTTTAGCATTGTAATAAGGACAATATACCCTTATATTCTTGTGCATATGACAATTATTATATTAAACCATATGATCAAAGAAACTCGTGTAAAAATTAGTTCATAGTTTTCCTCTCCAATTATTCATTCCCAATTAAAATAACATTTTCTAATTAATTCATTGTATTAAGAAAAGGGTCTGGTATAATTTTGTCGTATAACAAAACTTAAAAAGATGCACTCAAGATTTTGTCAACCCATAAGGTTTGAGTTTACTCGAGAGATTTAAAAGACTAGCCAGAGTTTTATGAAAAAGCAAATATGAAGAATCAGCCTTTGGTTTTACAAAAATAAATTTGGGGACAAGCAGGGGTAGAGAATGATATGCCACACCCCCCTCCACTTAACCTATAATCTCATTCTCATTTGTCCTTATAACAACATGGTACTACAATTTACAGCACCAAGGCAAAAATTACCAAGACAAATACAAATCTTATTCCTCATCGACATCAAGCCCACTAATTCGCTGTTTCCTCTTGTCAAAAACAGCTCTGAAAGACTCGCGCTCAGCACGTAATTGTTCTTGGAATATGTTTCGCCTTCTGGATTCCCCAGTTCTTTGGGTGAGTTTCTCTTCTTCAGGTAGGGGATTTGACTTCTGCAATAATTGGAAACAGATTAGCCAACTTGAAAAGGACGATCAAGTCAAGTGTCCTTGAAAGGATCACTCTTCGCCTTCTTTTCCAAATTCGAGACGACCTATCAAGGTTGATTAAGGTCATGCAGCCGAGAATATCATTAGATTTATTAACATGTCAGCTATAGCGGGCATCTCACCAAGTTGTATCCAGAACCCGGACCAATGACTAAAGATACATTTGCTGTTTTTCCGGCACCAATTGAAAAACCAATGCGGCCAATCTGAAAAGTCCATAATCCACAAATACCAGAACTTAAAAGGCCTGATAGATACTCAGAAAAGCAATTAGAATATTCTAAATTTCCAAACTCATATAATTTAAAATTGACATTATAATGGATGACATTTCATTGAATGTTCAAAGATTCAGTTTCTGCAATAAAAAGTAAACATACTACTTGCACAAATTATCCCAACAAGCCCTCTGTTGAGAACTGAATTGAGAAGAGCGAAATGCTTCCCACCAGAGCCAAGGAGTTTCCCTGTAGTTGAGAGTGCTATTTGTAAGAGGGATATGCACTATTCAACATACTTCTCAACCCAAGGGAACACTAATAAACAGCTCTGAACTCCAAGATGGTGAGACACTTGGATGTCTTAAAGTTAGTTACCAGATCTATGCCAATTCACTGGGTTGGTCTGATGCATGTGTTACAGAAGCTCGTCACTCAACAAACAATTGCTCAGAATTTGAGGCCATCTAAAAATCAACTAGCTTAAACAATTAATAAATTTTTCACTTATGTTTGTTCCTATATATTCCCTTTGTATATCTCTTAATGAAAACTCAGCTCACTAGTGTTATCTGCAAGTCACTTAAGGATTCATGGGGGAAAGAAATTGTGTTTGAGATGTTCCAGATTTCCAGTTACTTTATGTGCTTCCTACGACTATTCTAATATGTAAAGTCTAAACTCTTGTATTATCCCAGAAAAAAGTTAGATCTCCTTACAGGCATTCATACCATTGCAACCAATTTATTTGAACTTTAATTGCTGCAATTATCACCGGATGACAATAACTGATCTCATTTGGCGAACACTAGTTTTTTGTTTAATTAAAGTGTGATCTAGACCTAATGTCATAAAATAACTTTACACAATAGCATATATGTTTTAACCTCATATATACATTAATAATGATAGAATAGTCACATCCATAATAATCATGTCAGATGATAACACTAACACTTCATCTTTTAGCATGCTATCACGACTAGGTGTATAATGATCAAGATGATAGTCCAACCCAATGGAAAGAAAAAAGATACTAGCATACCTGATCAGCCCAACGCACAGATTTACCTTTCTTGCTGTATGATTTAATTAAACCAGAGAGGGCACTTGAATTTTCCCTGGTTGCTTCAGTCTTGTGGACAACATCCTCATCCAAATTATTTGACCACTTACTCTTTCCCAGTTCTTTCACCACCTCCCCTGGACGCTCTTCTGCAGCATCCCCTTTCTGCTTATCTTTTAATGGACCTAAATTTTCAAACCCAATGAACATTATTAGACAAAATATGCAAGCCCTAACCATTTAAAGTCTAGCACTACAGAGAAAAGCAGTGCCAGTGACAGCCAATATTTCTGACTCAATCTCCCCCCACCCCCAACACCCCCACCACAATAACTGGGTAAATAAAGAAGGAAAAAAGAGATTTACCAGGTATTAGCTGATCAAGTTTTAAAGCATAATAATTACTTAAGAAAATGAACAATGACATGAACGTAGTCGCAGTATAGGACCATCTCCACACAATGACATAACCGAAGTAACTGACAACCTACTAAATAAAAGCCAATCACTTGCACAACATTGTTATTTGTAGAAATTGTGTCATCCATGGATCACTAACCTTTATACTATGTAAATACCACTATTCTTATCAACATACAGGCAAATGCAGCACACCAAGAAGGTTGTTTGATATAATTAAGTAAAGAATTAAATAATAACAGGAGAAATAAACAAATAATACTGGTTTTCTATCAAAGCATAATATTGTACGATGCACAGGAAAAATGGGTTGATAATACTTCCAATTATCTTTGCACAGTAGACCATTGTATATCAACAAGAATTTACATATATCATATGCAAGGAGGAAGATATAGCGTTCCATATGCAAAGAGAAAAGGAAGATACATGGATCAAAAACATACCATCACTGGCAAGATCAGCTTCTGAAGGTCTTGCAATCTTTTCAATATTTGTATCTTCAGAACCAGAGGGATCACCAATATAATTGCCATCTTCTGTATCCATGTCCACCTGCCAGATTAATCACTAGATGATCATGCTGTTCACATTTAATGCCACAGCATGATAGACATGCCAAGAGTACAACCTTGGACTCTCAGAGACTATAGCAATAACATACGGGCAATATCTTCATTAGATATGTAATCACAGGAGACTCGCTCATTAAACCTTGGGAGTAGGGAAAGAACACTTGCTTTAATCTTAAGTTAAAATTATTCTGTCTTCCTTATCAGTCATGGATTCTTTTATTTAACCAATTCTTCATGAAGATAAGAGTAGAATAAGGAATATAACATCCATATACCCCGTGAAATTACCTCTTGAATCCCATTTTCCTCCAAATCATCTCCATGGAGTAACGACTGCCACGTAATCAGATGTTGATATGTTAGAGTTCAGCAATCACATCATAAAATAGGTAATCAATTTTTAAGAATTCTAATCCATTAGACAGTGAAAAGCAAACTAAACTATGAATACCTTGATGTCTAGCTTCATATACAGGGATGGGGCTTCCTCCCATTGATTAGCCATCTTGTGTATGTCACTCTGAGTGAAACCATGAACATTCCTTGCAGCACATCCCTGAAACCCACGAGAAAGATGAATATCTTAAAGAACATCACCAGTTTATAATCTTTTCCCTGTTTGCTGGCAGAGTTAATTTTGGTCAAAAATAAAAAGAAGAAGTGGATAGGATGCAACTTATAACCAAAACAAGTATATGCACTCAACTCAACAAAGACTTATCCCATACTCATCTAGGATTTGATACATGATCCTCTGCCCCTTCACTCTATCATGGTTCATCTTCGCTGCCATCATTTTTAATCCAAATTTAGGTTAAGCCTTCCCTCTAAGGTTTACCACTTATATTTCTTCCATCAATTTCCCTAGCCAGTGCATCTAACGCTCTTCCCAATACATATATTGTCAGAGATAGGCTACTTAGTCTAGTTCGCATGTAAACAAGTATCATTACAAAAAAACAAAATCCTAACTAGAAACTCACCACTGGGTCCTTGTATGTGGCTTCCAGTAAATAAACTTCATACCCCGACCTCTGCAATAAAGCAAATGAAAGATGAATTAAGCAGGAAAAAATAGAGGAAACCATGTTACTCAACTATGACTTTAAAAGCTAACTTAAAAACAAACATTAACAGACGAATCCAGAAAGTGAAAAAGCGGCAAGAGAAAGGTAAACATCTTCAGACAAGCAACACCACCAAGATTTCTAGAAAAATAGATACAACTATCTTAATTCAAAAAGGCTTTGCATGCAATTGTGTACATACATCATATATATATATGTGTGTGTGTGTGTGTGTGTGTAAAATACAGTCTGGATGGAGCCTAGAAATATCCTGCAACTAATATGCATAACTATCAGAAGTTTCAAATAAATATGAGGAATCTCAAAAATACACAAAGAGAAAAGAACTGGGACCTTCAGCTGGAATATGCTCAAAGGTCCTATAGGCATGATTTACCAAAACTCTCAAATCTATATAAGGAAAATAAACATGGTGATGTAAACAGCAAGTTTCCCATATTCATATCACATTAACAAAAACGTACGCTAATTATGGTCACAACATGAGATGCGATGAGCACTCAGAAAATAAAGCAAATGGAACAATAAAACACTAAAACCCCAAATGAAATTTCACAACATTAAAATAAACCAAGTACAAACACCTTACATAAAATTCCTTTCCAAGCTTACACAGGTGAAATTGGATATGGTGCAACATCACTTAATGAACTTAGATCTAAAATTAATTATTTATCTTCATCAGCAATCCATAACAGACTCCAAAAATGAAAATCCAAATGCAAAGAAGCTTACTTATATTCTAGTGATGGATACCATCAAGTCATTTCCACAAAATTCATGCATTAGCTTGTTTCGAAAAATTCACCAAATGAAAGGCCAAGTGACCGCAAAATCATGTGAGTTTCATGAACACAATTATCTAAGGCAGATCTAACATGAATGAAGTATAACAATCATGGGGAATGATTTATCATTTTCTCAGTTTTTGCATGTAAACAATCTTGATGAGTCTTTATATACTATAATAAAATCTGTCTACAAGTAAAACAAGGTTTTATAAATCAGTATATAAGTGAAATTAGATTGCTATTTAGTCATAATTTTGTAAATTGACCAATGCAAGAGGTTTTCTCCCACTGAAATATTTTAAGAATCAGCCACTGATATCAATCGCTAGGTCTGACAATTGATGACAACAAAACATTGGAAATGAGAAGTTAAAAAGAACAATGGATTACACTTTAATCGCCTTTTACTAGAACTGGAATGTGATATTTCCCAACTACAAAAAATTAGCTTAGAAGGATAGACAAATGACTAAACCAATGTACCAAATCAGGAAGCCATGCCATTGAATTTACATAATATGACGATTAAAAGATCACAAATGATCATATTAAGAATCTATCAACTTCAACCGACAAAACTGTCATAATAAAAAATAAGGCAAACATAATACGATGGTACATGAAGCAGCACACCAATACACCTTGTCATCAAGGAAATGAATCTCATCAATTCCCTTCATGACAGGTTCTCCTATAAATGAAGGAGCTAACAACTTTTATCCAACAACCAAATATAAATTTCTGAAACTCCATTCTTCAGACTAAACATCAACTCTTCCCAAACTAATGTCAATTTGTTTCAGCAATCTTCAAGACAGAATCTTTCTGCACCCTATCCGATGCGTGTGATGGCACACATGTTTTAATTAATGGAACCAAGTGATAAAATAAACAGAAAAGAGATATGAAAGCTTAAATTTGAAAACAGAACATTTTAATTCATAGAAGAACTTGACCCGAAATATTAACAGTAAGTATCCAAAAGACAATGTTTGCTACTATCATTGTTATTTAGACCTCTTAATCTGTTGGGACTTTCCGGCACTCTGTACAGATGGAGTAATTTCAAAGAAGTTAATTAAGTTTCATATATAAGCAGACAGCCGCTAGAAAACTATAAAGGAAGACCTCAAACAAAAGATAGAAAGTGGTATGGACGGAGAAAATTATTTGTTTACTTATATATTCATTGCATATTTTGGCTTTATCTTTGTATGTAAAATGCTGCAAACAGGTATAGACAACCCAAGTCTTCTGTGATACTGATAAAATCTACAAAAAAGACTAGAAATCACAGACCTTTAAAGTATTCCCAAAAAAGAGAACAACAATACAAACCGACAGGCCGCCTTAAATAGAGAATTGAGGGTATACCTTTGCAGTTGCCCAAAACTGAGCAAAATCAGCTACCCGCAGATTGCGGTCATCCACTAAGACGAGGCACAAATACCAGCAAGAAATGGGTCAATTGCCGAATAAACTGCATCTGTAGTTAGTCAAACTGAAGGCAGTGCAAAGGCACTGCATCACCACTTAATTTATAATAAGACTACGTCTTTCAACTATTTTATGTGCAATTTAGATTCTATAATTATTAGAGAATTTGCCTTTTAGACCATCTACCAAGAACTCAAAATATCCAAGAGAAACGTCATTAGCTTGTCCATACACGCATAAGCTAATCTGACATATGCCACCATGTCAGAGCTACAACTAGCAACAAGAGAAACATCAACATGACTTCTGTTATTAAAAGAGAAGCAGCATTAACAGCGAATGAGAAAACTTTTAAACAAAGTGCACATCTCTCAAAGAAAATGAAGAAACCAATGATGCTAATTAGCCGACCAATGCTTTCAACAAACATGGATGGGAGCGGCATTCAAGCTTTTAAAAGCCAGAAAACAATAAAATTGATATTTTGAATTTAAATTGTGTTTCATCCACAGAAAAATCATACCAATTACAAAGGGGAAGGCCCCTTCATCAAGGGTCTTTTTAAATGCCTTCAACATGCTTGACCGGTAAGCCTGAAAGATAAAAACAATGTTAGAGAAAAATTGATAAATATAAATGCATACTGGAAAATACAAGCCAGAAAAGGATATAAAAGCTATATCTCCATTAGAATGAAGTTTTAGATAGATAACAGGAAATGTAGGAGTATGCTGGCCTTAAATGCAGCCTTACACAACGACTAACCTTTTTTTCTAGCAAATAGGCTACAGTTAAATGAGGCTCAATTTTGGGGAACTTTTATTTTTATTTTCCTTGTGGGAATTTGTATTTTCTCTTTTTGGGTGATAAAATGGGAAAGGGGAGTCACTTTGTTTTCGCACTAAGGTGAAGAAGTCAGATTTGTTCAGAAAAATTTTCATCGAGTGAAGTACTTAACCCTTCACTATATACTGAAAAATTAGCAAACACACACAAACTATGCATTTCTTATTGCATGCAGGTTACTTCTTTACATTAAATGCGCAAGACATAACCTCCTAACATGTTTACAGCATTAAACAATGTAATCTAGCAGGTGAACCAACCAATAGCATCTTATTGATACTTCATTTGTAAAAGTTTCAAATCTTTAACAGCAAATTCATGAGAGAATTATGCCGATTACCTTCAAAATCTCAACAGAAATAAATTTAAATGATTGGTCAGAATTCCATAATAGTGTGATTTCAAATTCGACCAGATTGGGAAAGTTCACCCCTACACCAAATAAAGGATAGCTCTGAAATTTCTAAAGAATTTAAATGGCAGTTGCCTTCGGAAACTATGTACCGCCATAGTCAAAGGTCACAGTAGAACAGAAACCACCTCTCAACATGCCAGCAGAACTGGCATAATGAGATTTCCTAGTATGTTTTGACTATTAGTTCACCTCCTTTAAGCAACACAAGGTACAAGTATTTTACAACTTTTATTCTTCTTAGAACATTGCTTTTAGCACGAAACAGGAGAAGAGATCTCCTTGCATCTTAATTATAAAGCAAAGATTGTTAAAACATGCACCACAGATATCTTAAATTTAATATATGAAACAGAAAACCAGATTGGTTCATTCACCTCTTCCATCTCAGGTTCATAACAGTACTCCATGACCTTCTTCATAACTGGTTTTTTCCCTCTAACTGAACTAGAAGATCTTGATCCCTCACTCTCCTCAACCTGTAAAAATAGAATGTTTACATTTAATTCATGCAAGTATTTCACAACTGGATGAGGTAAGTCATTAATGTGAACAATGCCATGTAAAGAAGAAAATACAATATCGAAGAAACAAGAGTTTCATTTAAAACTTCAGTCATAACAAATACAAAGACTTACCTCAGTCATGAAATATTCATCCATGGAATGAATTCGTGGAGCAGTGCCACCATTTTCAACCTCAAGGTCACGCAAAATTTTTGCCAAGTAGCTCTTACCACTCCCTGAAAGTACAAGGAACATAGATGCTCTACATGAACAATCAATATAATAGAAAAACTTGGAATAGCCCATGATTTCAATAAAAAACAGTATAAGAATTGAAAATTTGTTATAACACGAACTTCATCTCCATACATTAGAACAACTGAACAGAACATAACCAGGTAATAGCACTACCAGAAGCAAGCAGATATGAATAGCCATCAAAAGTCTCATGGAACTCAAAAAAAGCTTTATAACAATATTTTCCCATTCAATAAGCTATCCTTAAAGGGACAAGGCTATCCCTTTTGCATAATGAATAGCATGTGTACCTCATTAGATGAATCTATCAACATATTTGTGTGAGATAAATTCCTTAGACACCAACTCCAATAATGCCTCACAAAAATTTAAACTAAATTAATATATATAGAAATTTGTAACCTGATATATTAAGCCACTGCACACTGTCCTTCCTTTCTTACTAGATATTTACACATTAAGAGTCTGACGTTGCACTTTCCGAATTCTCTTATGACATTGCAACAACTGATGCATACTTGAAACCAGCATGATGATATCCAATTACCATGAACTTTAATCTATCTATCCTAAATGATCAATTAAATTCTGAAAGCAAGCAACTGTTCAACGCATGAAAAAAAAAACAGTACAGTAGTAAGAAAGTTATTAGGTTCCTTTCATGCATTTTCAAGTAGCATACGCATGAATAAGCATAGAGGAAGATACAGATTTGCGGACTACAAAACCAAAGGTATCTTCTTCTCAACCCAAAAAACAAAGAAAAGTTGCAGAATATTGAGACATTAATACATAAGTTAAATGATCCAATATTTTATCGAAAAATAAGAACCTGGAAGTCCTCGCAGAATTATGACAATATGATCCGGGCGGTTAGCACGATGTGGATGCTTTAAAATGTGAGAGGCATCAATAACTTTTGGCTTATCTAACGAGAGATGCCTAGGAGGGAACTCTTCACTTTCTCCCTTAAATATCTTGGATGAAGCCATCTTAACGGCTTGAATTTCCTGAAAGCCAAATTATCAAAATCTAAAAAGAGTACTCAAAGTGTTGTCCAAATGAGAAAGATAATCAAGTTACATGCATAAATATAGGAGATATTCTTTTAATACTTCAAGCCAAAACCATATAGACAATCCAGAACTACATATTGCAGCTACTAACTCAAGAAACTAAAATTTTTCACATTCCATAGCATCCCTATCAAATCCTCCGCTCATAACTATTAAATAAGCACATAAGAAAAGGCACTCCAGTTTAATTCCATGGCCAGAACGGCCAAACATTTTGTCTCTAAAATCATAAAACGTCACAAGTCAATTATGAATTAAAAAGGAAGTCTGTTTTTTCTTTCACCTCAGTCACATTCATATAGATGGTTTGTTACAATAGCCAGTATAAAGGTTTCAGGGCTCCCTGAGGAGAGCTCTACATAGTCATAAGCAGATAAAGAAAAGGCAAGAACAAGTCGTTCACCTGAAATAGATTAAGTCTTAAATACTTGGTTTAGTTTGATCAACATACATAACTAGTATTCAGATAACCGAATT
The DNA here is from genome assembly GCA_019321725.1 of Paulownia fortunei. NCBI lineage: Eukaryota > Viridiplantae > Streptophyta > Magnoliopsida > Lamiales > Paulowniaceae > Paulownia > Paulownia fortunei. The sequence goes on from CM033112.1 coordinate 3,799,674, forward strand.
CAGTTCATCAACACACAAAATGCATCGGGTAATGGGTTATTGATCAACTTTTGTCACATTATGTTCAAACTATGATGTCATAGCAATGTCCTATACATAATTATGTATTACTAAGATTTAGGTCAGTGAAACAAAAAAATAGGGAAAACCAAAACAAAAATAATGGAAAACAACTTATGAGTATCTAAAAATTACAAATAGGTATTGCTTACAACATTTAGATTTCAACAGAATAAATCAACAAATTAGATGCACAGGCAAGTTCTTAAACAAAATATAACAAAATAACCACGTTCAACCAGTGTGTCAAACAATTCAAGTGTTGGGTCAAATGGTTTGCATATTTTAAGCCCTTTTTTATGATTACCTGGTTTGAGATCAAACAATGTATGAATGAGAATCGGGTGGTAAGTTTTATTAATTTAACCTCCAATCAAACTGGTATAAATCATTGATTAAAATATTTATTGCGCTTCTTTGGTCTTGGTAAGAAAGTTTTAAGAATATGTAGGCCAAATGTAAGGCGAGTGTAACAAAATTGATGGTAATTCTCTTCTTTTCTGTTCATAAAAAGGATGACTCGCCTATGTAAACATTTCAAGTTAATTTGAATAATACCATTCATTGTATTTTCGTCTATTTATTAGCATATTAATTCCATACTAATTCAGATTGCAGAAATATTAAACTTCTTTTACTAGTGCACTCAGTGACAAAAATCTTTAGCCCTTTGACTACACAGAGATTAATGCACAGACACTTGCCTTCATCATATCAATTTGAACCCTAATCTACAAATCATGATCATACTTAAGACATTTCAATTCAGCAACCCAATTTGATACGCAGAAAAAAGAACTAATAAGTAGCATACCTCTGAATAATAACCACTTGAATTTGGATTCGCTTTACTCGTGAAGTGAGTAGACATTGACGTTGTGGCTTCAGAAACCATGGTATATGGAGACTGGAAAGAGGATGCAGAATCAACAGCAACTGGAAACAAGGAGCCGGGCCCAGATGCAGAAGATGAAACAACAGACTCTGAGAAACGGAACCTTGGTGGTTCCGCAGGAAGTGACGGTGGTGGGGAAGTGGGGAGTGGAGGCTGCACCTTAAACCCCTGGGGATCCTGCACAAGACACACATTCTCACTCTGATTAGGTAATCCATAATAGACCGATTTAGGCTCCATTATGTGTTGCTGAGTTGCATGGGACTGCAGAAACTGATTGTTGAATTCCTGGCTTTCAGTAGAAAACTGTCTTCTCGGTTCTTGGTAAGTTGCATTATCATATGCCAGAATTTCATGATTCCCAACGGGCCATTTGAAATTCTTGTACCCATCAGCTCCATGAACACTATTTCCATACCCATGATTCTGAACCACATTACTCTCACTTTGATTATAAAGTGATCTCCCCAACTCCACATTCTTGTTATTTTCAATATGCTCATACCCAAATTGCCGTTCTCCATAATTTTGCTTCATGTGTGAATTAACTTCTTGACGATAACTACCCTCAACCCCCTGAAAACGATCCCCAAAATTTCCCTTCTTGTTATATCCTCCATCGTAGTTCCTATCTAAACCATGACTCGTGGCTCCATGATCACGTATCAATTTCAATCTTCTCTCATCTTCGGCCAGCGAAACCACATAACTCCCATTCACATTATTGAATCGCATTCTCTTGACACCAACCTGACCATTATTATCATAATCCAATCCCGGATTTGAATTCCCATAGTAATCTTTACTGAAATTAGGGTTGCCATTCCACGGACGCGGCGGAATCTGGGCCGGCGGCGGCGGTGGATAAAGATTAATGGTAGGGCCCCCTTGGTGGTCGACGAACGGGTCGTATGATGGTTGCGGCGGCGGAGGCGGAGGCGGAGGTGGTGGTGGCGGCGGTAGGGGAGTGTTGAAGAATTGATCTGGAGGTGGCGGTGGAGGTCTAAAGAATTGCGGAAGAGGGGGAGGGCAGAATGGGAAGTGAGCATTTGAGCAGACTGGACAGAAATTACCATTTGGTGGCCTAGGACGCCATGGATACTCCATGTTTCAGCTTATTAGGTGCAGAATTTTGTGGATTATGCAGAGGGTAGTTAGGGCTTCAAGCGAGGAAGAAAGCACAGAGCATCTACGACGGATGATTTTAGGAAAAGATTCTCAATTCTCAAATCCCAAACGTGCCTTTGCTTGCTATATAAAGCTAAACTAATGGCACTATACTTCATTTTATGTCCGAATTTAGGATTTTGGTTAGCTTCAATATTTTTAAAAAAATATAACTACATACTAATTTTAAGTATTATATGAATATAATTAAGTATTGTGAAATAAAATAAAACAAACGTACAAGTAGATAAATACCTTGTATGATAATGTCTTTGTTTATAAAGAAAAATTATTTTACATATAGGAAGGTATAGCATTTTTTTTTTCAAGTTATTTGATATGATCCAAAAGAAAGCAAAATTTCATAAATACTTTCTCTTATTTGATACAATAAAAATAAAGTGGAAGATAATTTTTTATTATTTCTTTTTATTTTTTTGTGCTACATAATGAATAAATAAACTATCAAATAATTTTAAATTGCTTATAATCAATTCATTTAACCCTCTCTATTGTTACCTTGGTATCAAATATTCATTTATACAATGAAAACTTTCAATTACCCATTAGTTTTCAAAAATTATATTTCATGGATAAAAATACTCATTATTACTTTATAATAAAACAAATTTACTTTACCCCCTGTTATATTTTATATAGTATTTTATTATTAAATAAACATTATTACATTTCACACTAATAAATTATAGTAAATATGATACTAATAAATTAAAATAAATATGTTATTTATATGAAACAAACATACACAAAAAGAAAACTTTAAAAAATAAGAAAAATATTTTGAAAAATAATTATTAAAAAAAAAAGACCTCTTTATAATCAAATATGTCAACTAGTTTGATCCTAAATTTTTTTTAAATATGAGAATACTAATTTAGTAATGTGTCAATTTTTATCTTTTAGATATTTTTATTTAAGTATATTTAACAAAATTAACATCCATTTTTATGTTTTATTTAAAATACGGTTTATTAAACTTAAGTAAAGAAAATTGATACCTTATTCAATTAATTTCATGTTTAATAAAATTTAGGGTCAAATTAGTTGATATTTCTTATTGTGAAGAGGTCCTTTTTTAATAATTAATTTCTTGAATATTTTTTTAAGAGTTCATCATTTAAAGTATATTTTTATATTTATTTAATTTGTTAGTATGATATTTTACTAATAGTTTGTGTTTATTTAAACTTATATAAAGCAAAAAATGATATATATAATATAATAGGGGTACAGTGAATTTAATTTTTTATAAAGTCATAAGGATAATCGTCCATTTAATTTAATTTTTGAAGATCAAATAGATAATTAAAGATTTTCATTTTACAAGATATATTTGATACCAAAGTGATAATAGAGGGGATTAAATGAATTTAAGTCTATATTAAATTTAAAAACTACGTCAACAATAATTTAACTAGTAAGTAGCGCTATTTTTTTTTTATTTTCTTTACTAGGGATGAAGTTCGAGAAGAAGGAATATATAAATATATATAATTTATTTTAGTGGAGATAAATGTAAATATGCTAAAATGAAGTTGGAGACAATTTTTTCCTTCCACGGATAAAATGGTAACTAAAAATAAAATTGAGGACTCTGATGTCCTTTTGGGCCATATACTTCAAATTTTCACCCAATTTTAGATGAAAAGTAAATTAAAATCCGGAGAAATTTCAAATACCTTATATTTTACTTCTCTTCTAATTATTCTAATTCTCTTTTAATTATTCTTTTAATCCAAACAAGTAAATCTATGTTAATACACCAACTTATATTTTCACTTTTCTTATACATTCATTTTTCATCCCAACCAAACAAGTTCTTATATATTGGATTTATAGCAAATTCTTTTAATATACCTAAATTGCCCTTAAAATTGAAAATTGTTCAAGTTTAGGCAAGAAGGGCATGTTTTTTGGTCTCCTCAAGAACTAAAGTCCAGATTATGGAAAGTTATATGACCACGTTGTTCAATTCTTTCTCATTTTATGAAGAGAAATCAAAGTAAAAATATTTTCATTTTTCCAATACATAAACTTTGCCCCAAGATTGGTAGACTTGCATTGCCACCTTGATGAGAAACATTTTAATTTAAAAAATATTATTTTAATTCAATCAAATAAAAAAATTTAATCAATATTAATAATCTCATCTCAATTTAATAATTCACTTTCATGCAAAGTTTTCTACCAATATCCAAAACATGAGTTATTCCGCTATTAAAGTCCAAAGACTATACAAGCATTTGCATATGAAAATTTGTACTTAGCACAAATCTTTAGATATTTAATATTGCAGGAGCAATGAAGAATGAGCATAGTATTCAATGAATGGGTATACTGTACAAATGTTCTTGGAATACAATCATCTATACACATCTTTGCTTCATTAAAAGATAATTATATTTTTATGAACCGATAATCATTAATGAAACTTTGAACTTTCAAATTGGGCTCATGCGTTTCCTTTTAGGTTTAGAGTTTAGGTTAAGTAGAAGTAGACCTTAAAGTCTAGTTTTTTTTTTATAAAGATTAAAATTAATAGATAATTGTCATTAAATTTACATAATTTTGATCGACCCCTTTCATCCATACAATATTTTTAAGCTCTTGAGTTATGTTCAAATAAGTTAGACACTTTTATTCTAAATATTTTCCTAAATTCTTACAACAATTGTGTGTGAAACTCCATCTAGCTACCATGTTGCATCAAGGACTGAAATTATCACTAAAAGAAGCGAGTTGTCTATAATGTCTATAACTCAGGGATTGAGAATTTCTTCTATCTTTTAACATATAATCAATTAGTTTTTACAATAACATTAAATTGGTGTTAAAGATGTAATACAAGTATCTTTATTTTATAATAATTTATAAAGTGAGTCAAACAGTACAAATAGAAATTTTCAGGGAATATGATGTTTACACACTTTTTGAAATGTTTGAAATTCTATTTGAAGCAATATCCACTTTTTGGGACACTAAAATTATCACTTTATGATGCATCTTTATAATGGAATACAACCATTACTTTTGGTAACACTGCCATCTACTCTCAAGGTGCCCCTTATAATGAGTATAAATTGAGCTATTTGGAGAAAATTAGGATTTTCAGTTTTGAAAAGCATAATAGATATTTTGAGCACATAAAATGGGAATTTAAAGAACTTGAAGGCAATAGTTAAGTTTCATTCTACATTTCTTGAAAAAGTTTTCAATTAAACTTGTATATTAAAGTTTTTAAAATATAATAGTCCACATGTATGAATCATTATTTAAGTAAAACACAATTACTATAACTTAATAAAATAATCAGAATACATAATGTTTTATGACGTGGTATCACTTCTTTTAATAATTATTCTGCTGAACTTAAGTTGTTGAGTCACTGCCTGCATTACAAAAGTTGTTAGAGTGTCGATGTTTGACATGACGAAAATACACCAACACTCAAATTACTTACAAAACTAATAGATGTAAGGCAAAAATCCTGAAAACGTATAAGTGAGTAATTAATCATGCCATTTTTAATAATGAAGACTGGGTATTTATATTATTAATGTGAGAGTATTTATGAGAATGAGCCTTATAGTTTAAAGTATTTAGTTTAAACATTATAATCCAATTTGTTTTATTATCTTATGGAGTTCATAAATTCGATTTATTGGATTATATTTTTATTACAGTCCATAATTTTAACGAATCTTTTAAATTTAGCATCTTAATGTAATTTTGGGCTCATGGCCATCACTTTATATAAAACTAAAACCAATTTGGGTTGAGTTGTAATAAGCTCAAATCCGCCTCAATAATGATAGGGCATAAATAAATAACACAAGTTTGACTGTGAGTCCAAATTATAATATAAGAAAACAATACACCACAAAAAAATAGCATGTTAATACAGCAAGAAAATCATAGCCAATGATGGATAATCGTAGCAAAAAGTTTATTTACTATAATTTGAAAAACATGGCAAATGATTCCTTTTATTACAACCCTCTTTTTTTAAATGCAATTGAACTTTTTTCATTATAAAAAATCTTCTTTCTTATAAGCACACAAGTTTTGGGTTTGTTCTAAGTGACATTCGAATTATACATCTCTTGTATTTCAGCACTACCCAACATAATATAATAGTTTTTTTATATTCTTCGTTTTTTTTTTCAATACTGAAAACTAAATCTTTTTTAAAAAAATAAAAATAAAATCTAAATCTTTTTTTCACATTTTTGTATTACATTTTACTTTACTCTTTTACACCTTGTCATAAATGACATTATTAACGCGACAAAACCATAAAAAAACAATTATTCATGATCTGATAAATGACATTATTAGCGTGGCAAAATCATAAAAATTATTGTTCATGACCACCACCCACCACCGATGGTTGACCGCCTCCAAAATCTTGCCGCAGATGATGTTGTTACTGCATGCCTGTGAGAGTAGCATTATGGGGCCTGAAGGGTTTGGATATTACTGTCATTACCTGTTCATTAATTTTACTTGTTTTCTTTTACTTTCAGCTAGTACTATTCCAAATCTTGGTGGGTTTGGGTTTATTTGTAGTATAAAATGGAATCGCAAAATTCAGATAAACTTAAAAAGCATGAGTTAACAATGGGGAAACAATGGGGAAGAAGGGTTTCTTGATTTAAGAAACTGAAATTTGTACTATGGTTGTGGGTGAATTCTTCATTAATCTCGAGCATTATGGTCATTCATGCGCGAGACATCATGGTAGCATCAAGTAATGAATGAGTAGAAGGATTCTATTTGTGCGTGACAAAGAACTAAGGATTTGCAGACAACTGCTACATTTGGACTTTAAGAGTGTTCTGTGGGGAAATGGAAGAGTTAAAAGAGAAGTATCAACTATCAACATCAAAAAGATAAAAGCATTGTTATTATCATTTGAAGTAATGTTTTTTCTTAATATTTTCTTTATTAAAATCCAAAAATCGATTCTAACTAAAACCCAAAGACCATCGACAACTTTGCTGCTATCAAATACGGAAAATCACTTAATTATATAAAAACGATGGAAAATCACATCATTGTTTCTTTTCCCTTGCCACATAGCACCAGCCAAATATCTTGTACTGAAATAAAGCCTATTCCTTCTATAACCACAAATAAATCCATGTTCCTCGTTCAAAATCTTTCATGAAAATTTAAATAAAAATATGGACTAACTTTAAATAAGTATAAAGATACAATCAAACTAAAATCAGGATCAGACAAACTACTCAGCAAAACTAGGATCAGGATCAGACGAAATAGTCATCAAATTAGATTTCATTGTTTCCAAAACAACAGATTGTCATGCACTATCTATACGTAACTACTTCATTTCCAAGTACCAACTTCCAATGCAGGGAAACTCCTCTAACACAGCTCGAACATAACTCCCAGACCGAATGGATGACTAGGTCAGCAAGCAGCAACTCAGCATATAGATTTTCATCCTGTTAACCATCACTCAAAAAGACTGACCAAATAAAATCAAGTCTTCTGTGCACTCGATGGATGCTGAGTGCCCCATATTCTCCAAGTTCCAACTTATGAATATTCAGATTTCAGATAAAAAATTTGCGCTCATATTCAGCTTGAGTTTAGCTGCACTCAAAAACCTTTCGTGAGGGCAAAAACTCTTCCTGCCAAAGGGGGCGGCAATGCAGAAACAGCATTTTCAATGACCTGATAAATCACACACAAAAGTTAACAGACTAGTATTAACAATATCAAACAATCATTACAGACATGTTATCATGATAGTCTAACAACTTAATAACTCATGAAAAGATATCATGGAACTTTAAACCAAATATCGAGTGTAAATTGAAAGACAATAAGTAATTATCAAATTCCTACAAATGTGCTGCTCATCTCCTAAATGATGCAACGAGATTGATAAGATTTGGATATATCGTATATTTAGACAGGCTTGTGCCCCCTGTTACAATTACAGACCAAGACATTGTGATTTCTATGATGTATATGAACAAAAATATGTACACATTGTGTGGAAAAGAAAGCTACTTACGTCTAATTGATAACGAGCTGAAAAGTGAATTAGAAGAATTGCTTTGTTCTGAAACCTATCTGCGTAACTAATAATCTGGTGCAATAAATCACGCAGAATTGAAACCGCTGTCAGTATTTGATAAAGTAGCAGAATAACAAGGAATGGGAAAGAAAGGAAAACACAATGGCATTAGGACATTAACCTCAGACAAATGAGTGTGTCCGTACTCTCTTGCATCCTTCACTGTGCTTGAATTCTCAACAAAGGTGCTCTACATGAGGAAGTTAGAAACAAGGAGAAGTGAATAAAAAAACTATATTGATGACTTAACCATAACAATCAACAAAGACTTATTTAGCTTAAAATCTAAAGAATGCCCCATTTCTACTATGACGAGCTTGAGACAAGTCATAAGTTGACAAGAAATACAAACACTTCTTTACCAAATAACAAATGACCATTTGTATGCTATAAATTTTCTGTTATTATCACTGATAAAAGTGCTTTGTGACATCCAAAACTTATAACTGAACATAATCTCAACAAAATAAACACAACCATGTAAACTTGTATTAAGATGACCTAAAATTCAAAGATTTCGATCTTGTTTCATATTTCTCTGCTTTCATTCTTCCCACGGGTTTCAGTCTGCAACTCAATTAGCATAACCTTGTAGAAAAACTAAGAGCTGGAGTGATGATCTAGTCATCTTTCCATCATCTTCAGTAAGCTGTCATAACCTCTTTTTAGATATGGGATACGTAACCTATAAAATTATTCATCTAGAGAAAGTGTTAAAAATAACAGATCAGACAACTGTAGATAAGATTGGCCAGGATGGGTAAACCTACACCCTGTCCTGAAATAGAAGAACCCACTATTATAAGATCTTCTTGTTCGCCACTAGAGCTAAACGTGTCCAGTCTTTGCTGTTGCAGATATATAATTTCCAAGGAAACGAACTAACTACTTCAGTGCTTATCAAGGTAATAAATCACTCACGCCATCATATGACCATCCATGCATCAAAAAGAATTTTATAGACTGCTTAAAAAGCTGGATATCATGGTACACTGTCAATATGTCTCTAACATCTCTAACTAAAAGTTTTCACTTTTCTTTCAATTGCCCACACTATTCAGTTGATTGTTATGTAGTCACTCTGTAATTAACACAACAATTTGACTAGACACTAAAAGCCTAATCACAACTAAACAGTTCAACGTAATGAGGCATTTGACACAAGTATTGACACTACAAAACTGTAGATCTGCTTTACTTTGGGGCCCTAAGACATGAAACAATTACAAAATACAGGTGGCAGTTAAAGATTGATACCTCCATAATGAGAATCTTTGCCCTCAAAACATCAACATTGTCTGAATCAATAATGAAGTCTGACATAGTATCTCCCGTAAATGCAATTTCAGGTGATGTATATGTATCTGTAATCTGCCAATGCAGCAAAATTTACAGCATCAAATACGCCCACTTCTAAATTTCATCAGAATGAACTGACGACTTGTGGAAAAAGAAACACAGTAACCACAAGAAACTTCACCATCAATTATATATTTTATAACTCGCTTTTTTGGAGCACCAACCAAGATTACGGCATCACTTATCTTAGAAAGCGGAGGCACAGAATAGTGGACAGAGTCTGGAAAGGCAAGTTTAGATCTTTTAAATTTCTACAAGACTTTTACAAGGTAACAAAGGTCTCTTGTAATGTGTAGATGCTTACAAGATTTTGGAGAGATATCAGTTGCTGTTATCGGCAAAGCAGAAATTAATAAAAATCTATCCCCAATAAAGTAATTAAAAAGAAAGTAAAATTTGACAAATCAAATGGTCTAAAACCCATATTAAATATATCAAGCATAAAGCGAGCATCATCTTCCAAAAAAAAAAAAAATTGCTCTTAAAAAAATTTTCCTTTTGACATTCAAAATATATGAAAGTAAGCTTCTATACATGGTATATCACTTGAACATCATGTGGTGAGGGATTCCTAAATTACTGCAGTCCTCATCAAACTTTAACTTAGAGTTACAATTGCCAAGGCCACATTTGCAAGCAAAAACAAGTCAAACTAACAAATAAAACATGGGACTCGTAATATAAAATTCATGATGCAACAACTTCCACATCCAGCATGTGACAGTGATAGCATATATTTTAAAAGGCAAGAAGCACTACACCATTACACATGCATTCTTCTTTCATTTTGGATGTATGATATGATAAAAAAAAAAAAAAAAAAGGAAAATAGACTACAGAAGTATGCACATATAATTTACCGCCCCCACTTCCACAAAAATAATTCTACACAAAATCATAAAATTAAACTGCAAGAATTATCGAGACGTACCTCCACACCTGATAGTTTCAGGCTTTTTATCTCAGCTCCGAGTAGCCCAACATATTCCTGCTTAAGCTTCTGTCTCACAGAATAAATTATATATCCCTATGGAAAACCAAAGCCAATCCTCTAAGTACCACTGTGCTTCCAAAAACGTTATCAACCAAAAATTACAAAAAGCAGCTAGAGAGCCTTGATGATAACCTGACTTGGAATGACATGATAAGTTCTAAATGCTCTCACTTTAAGGTCTCTTCTTAAATAATACTCTTCACCTACAAATCACAGTTAAGCAGAGCCCGGCAGAAAAAGGATTTTAAAAAATGAACAAACATCAAAGGTTTTCTTTATTACCCACATCCAGACCAACAAGAATATGCTTAAGCTCAGATTGATCCATTGCCCTGTGCGCTTCAAAAATCTTTTCCACATTTTCCTTGATGATTTTTGGCACAAAAATTGTTGGGGGTACCATTCGGTATAAGCCACGTGTAGCAACATACATGGGTAGTCCTCCCTGAGAAACAATATAAGAGTATCTTTCTTAGCAAGACAAAATTGATATTATTTCTCAATAAACTGAAGATATTTGAGTGAAGATACAAAGATACAATGTAGTTGACTCACACACACATATACAAGCACCCCTAATACACATGGATGCACAAGAAGGAAGGGAAACCAGAACCTAAAACCAAAAGACATGAATAAATGTCCTAGCTTCTGGGCAACGATTGCTCATGCTAGAGCTAGACTTTATTTTCTTGTTTCTATATTTGCCTCTCTGTCCTAATTGGCCTGAAAACTTAGTTAGCAAGTAGAGTTTCAGTTTCATTTTATCAACAAAAAAAAAAAAATTGAACATAATTGCTTCTACTCCCATTTCATGCTTCAAAAACAAAGAGAGACGAGATGAAATTACAATATGGTCCATGTGGCCATGGGAGATGAATAGGAACTGTTGGGAGACGGCGCGTTGAGGGCACTTGCCGATGTCGAATGCTAAGTTGAGAGTGGGCAAAATCACGCAAGTCTCGTGTCCTGCAATTGACAATCCGTCGATTGAGTAGCCTTCTATCCTCAGCTCTTCTTCGCCAGCTTTCTTCTTCTTCTTTTTCTGCTTCTCCGATTTCAAATTGGTCGATTCAGAAGCATTTTGATCACTGGACGCCATTGATATCCGTGATTGTAAACACAAACTTTTTCCTTTTTTCTTTTGAAATTTGGGGTTCTTTGCAGGGAATTACAGAAAGAGACATGGAATTGCCGTTTGTATCCGAAAAAGAAACCGGGAGTTTCTACTTCGCCGGGTCGGCCGGTTTGCTTGATCCGTTTAATATTTTCATTATTATTTTCGTGATTTCGTCTCTTTTTCCCTAATAATACACTTAAAAAAATATTTTTCTAATTATTTTCATAATATTTTTATTCTTTATATATTAAATATTATTCACTTAGAAAAATAATTATTTTATTACATTTAAAAAAATATAATTAAATTAATTAATTAACAACAGTATTTTCTTAACCGAACCGATTATCAAATCGATTTTATTAATAATTAGCGGTTCAACTGGTCAAATCGGTTTAATCAAAATTAATTATATTTTATTATTTTATTATGTAAAATGATATAATAGAATAATTATTTTGTAATACATTTTAAATATAAAAATAAATAAATAACTACATAAAAGAAATATATAACAAAACATAAAATTTAAATAATCACATAAATATAACAAAATATCAAATTTAAATTTTTAAAAAAATAAAATATTTTTTTTAAAAAAATAAAAATCAATCAAATTGATTTTAACCAATCAAACAGTTTTATGGGCTTAACCAGACCTGACCAACCTCTGATTCCTGGTTGAATCGGCTGATCTGTTCCGATTTTGAAAACATTGATTAACAGTATCAATAAAACCTAATACTTTGGAGGGGATGGAGCATTAAAGAAAAAAGCTTATACCATCTCAAACCGTATTTTTGAGTTCCCATTTTGATTTTCATATTTTATTTTATATTTTATATCATATTCATGTCATATATATACGATAAAATATCATATTAAAATAAAACGTGAATTGAAGATCAAAGAAAACTGATAACCAAGAGACAAGCATTTAACACAACTGATAACCAAGAGAAACATTTAACACATGAATTAGACTTGATGTTAAACACTTGGTATGTCTTAGATAGTGTCCATAATCATTGAATATGTACAAAATATTATTATAAAATAAAATAATATTATTATTATATATGATCCAAAAATTTGCAATTCTAATTGGATAGTAGTCACATGAATCACTTGAAAATGATCGAACTGAAAATTTTAGTTGCGTTTGTTGCTAGTGACACGAACTCGTGCTTGTCACTATGCTGCAGCTGCCAACATTGATTGATTTGAAAAAGCAACAGCAGATCTCACAACCAACTAAAAAGGAGATGCAGATATGTGCATATCTGCACGATATACATATTAATCTTTACTGTAACCAAAACAACAGCAATTTTTTGGAAAAACTTTGGCCCCTGGATGAATATCCCTTCTCCAAAACCTGTACTTATATCTGTGTTACATAAGTTTCTGTGAACCTAGGGTATGTCTTACCTAGTGCCTTTTCATATATCATGTTAAAAGTTAATCTAATTGATCAAAATTGGAGCACAAAAGAAAGTTACACAAGAGTTCCAAGGAAATAAATTTTCCTCACAGAAGAGGAGAAAACAAGATTGGTACAGGCAAAGTGGCGACTGAAATGCAGCAACTGAAATCTCCTTTCAAAATGAAACCATTTTGCCAAGTAACTTCTTCAGATTATCAGTCTGTTGTTCCGACTTATAGTAGGTGCGGGCATCTGCAGGACTGTCTTCAAAATGCGAAATTTCCCAAAGACTCATGGTGGTAGGCTGCAAAACATGATATATATTGCCCTTTATTAAGTTAGTCCGTATAACAAAGATGATAAAGTTTACACTACGGATAAAACTAGAGATCAACGATGAACAGGAGACAATGGGGATATTGAAACGATTTCCACCAATAAATTAGGAAGCGACAACCCATGGGATTTGACTTATGAGATAGTGCATAGACTATAATCAAGACATCCACACATATAACAATCAACTATTCTACGCATGCCATGCTGATCAACAACCAACCAACGCACCCAGCTGAGAGGTGAGTCTGAAAATGTGATCAAGGGGAGTAATACTAAGTTTCTTTAAGTTTATCACTACAAAAAAGGATTGTCAACTAACTAAGAAATACATCCTTACCCAAAAGAAACCTAAGAAATACATTGTTGATGTTCTACAATTCCATCAATGTTGGAAGTTGGATTATAGTGGGTTTCATTAGTAAAAATTCAAGAAAAAGATGGAAGGACTATTTGACTGGTTATAATAGCAGTTAGGAGCAGAGCAAACCTGATCATGCAACGGAAACAGTAACTTCTGAGAAATGGGTTATTATAATTTAGTTGTGTAATTGGAACAATCAGGTTTTATAATGTAACGGATTTACAATGAGAAGAAATAATTAGCTGTGATATGAAGAACTGCAGCAAAAGAAGGAAACTAAGAACAAAAAGAGAAGTAAGAAGAAGAGCAAGGATGAGAAGATAAAATTCATTATGCCAAGGATTTAAGAAACATTTATACAAACACAACTATGAGTTCTCAATAACATTCAACTCTATTGAAATATAGAAGACTATACATAGACCTTAGATATCTTCTTGCATAAATGAAAAATAACTTAGAATATTACTAGAAGCTACTAGTAGATTAATTCTAATAAAAGTCCTAGATGACTAAGAACTTGTACAAAACAGAAAAGCCATAGAAATCTAATGTAAATCTCAAAATTACTCCAAAACTTACAAAACACCCTCAATTCTTGAACTAGAGGAAAATAACAAAACTTAGGGCCTGTTGAATAACTGAGTGGTCCAGTGTTTTTTAAAATTTTTGTGTTGAAAATTTCAAAATCATCAAGAATAAACATGTGTGGTTCGCCTATTTATGTTATCCTTCTTCTAGAAACATATTGGAAACGGAGGCCATTGCATCTCAGTTATGGTTCTTTGCAACATAATGTTGGATTGCATCGTTTTGAAAGTAACTGAAAACATGAAAAGTCAATATTCAAAGGGCTTGTAAAGTGGAATCAAACAGTTGCCTTTTGTAGTTAGGTTTTAACTTCCTCCAAGACATTACACAGATAAGTTTAGCAGAAGCTTTAGCAAGTGCATTAAATTCTTGTCATTGCAGGAATCGACAGTATTAATTTCATGACATGGCATCATTCTTCATCTCCCAAAGGTAGTTTTCTTCTACCTAGCCCTCTCACAATTGTACTACCAAAACATATACTCAGGCAATTAGGAATATCTTTACATAAGGTACAGCCTAACAATTTACACATTGATCTTCAAACTAGTTGATTATTTTTAATCACAATGCCCAACCTATACACAATTTAATGCAGTGATATTTTTGGTTTTCCACTTCTCTTAATTGTATTATGAAAGATAACATTCAGATCCCAATGGTTTTCCATGGCCTTTATACATAAGTGGCGGTTGGATCGTACAAGTTGTCCTTTTGCAACTCTTTCGAATTTGCTCATTTGGATTTTTTATACTGACTGAGTTTCTATAGTCTTCATACAGATAAAGGCACTGGCACAAAATCCCCAAGAGGCAGCATGAACATCCAGATAATATGTAAACAGGAATGGAATTGATAATTGATTGCCATTATTAAAAAGAACTACACCCAATCTCCTTCAAAGAACAGAAGGCTGATAAACTTTTCAGAAAAGTAGTAACTGGTAACCTATAACTAATATTAGCAAGAATAATAAACATAAAAAATGTGTGAGCTGCTATAGTATAACATAGGTTAAAAGGGTTTGCTTCCACACAATACATGAAAATATCAGAATATAAATATAGAATACTGAAGTGTATTAGAACCAAATGAAAATACAGAGCACATAATAAACAGCCTGTTGCACTTATTGCTCATGCAAAACTAAAACAGAAATCATGACATTTAAATGCAAGACAAAGTGCAATCCATACCCTGGTGTTCAATTCTCAACCTTTCAGTCAAATTTGCCAAAGCACCACAAAGCCTTGCCTCAGCAGCTAAGGAACTAACAACTCCTTCTAAAGATCTCAACTCATGAAATTCAGAGTGCAAAACCAAAGAAGAGAAATGCTCATCCACAACCACGCCAAGACATTTCACAACATTTTCAAGAGTTGGAACCCAATCGCAAACCTTTAAACCCAATGCAGATGACGCCTTAGGGCAAGGACCCACTTGAGGAAACCTCTCATATTTCCTCAGCCATTTCCCCAAGTATTGAATCAAAGCCTTTATCTCCTCGCCATTCAACTTACTGACACAAGCTGAAAAAATCACCTCATCAAGATTCGGAGACGCAAGCAAATAATGCAAGCACAATTCTGACACTGAAAATCCATCATGTGCCAGCATGACCAAAAGCGCTGCTTCCTTCGCCCAGCTCTTTTCTTTCCCACTAACTCCCTTACCACTTGCTTTGTCAATTGCTAACAATGCTTGGCTCTCCCAATCCTCCCTCACACTGACCAGACTCTTGTACCCATCACCAGGCAGCATCAAAAAGTACTTCAAAATGCACATTAAATCATAAGTCTGCAGATCCAACAAATGTTTCACGCACAAAACAATCAAGTCCGACTTCCGTTTTTCAACTAACTTATTAACCAAATTCGATGTAAATGCATGTTCCACAAGCCCATTAATTATCACACTCTCCAACACATCCCAAACCTCCAAACCAATACAACCCTCCACAATCAAGCCCTTAACATCCCTAGCCATCAAAATCCCCAACTTCTCGACCAACCTACATGCGTAACCTTCTTCTGCTCTGTTGAAATAAAGAAAAATTCCGACTTTATTCCCAATATTCTCCAAATACGAAGTAAACATTTCCAAGAACTCAACTTTACCAAACGAGTTCGTGTTTTTCAGCTTACTCCTCAGATTCTTGAAGAATTTCTGCCCTAAATCGATAAGTTCGTGATCTGTTTGCGATATTTCCCATCCGGTAACCTTTTTCACAGGGTTTTCAGCTTTCAGGTCATCAGTTTCGGGCTTTAGCTTGACGAAAATAGGGTCCGGATTGAGCACAATCGGATAATTGGACTCTTCATCAGGCAGGGTTGGGATAGCGGATGAAGCTTTTGTTATTACTTCCAGCAAAGACATTTGAGAGAATAAAGGAGAAACTTTAAACAAGTAAAAGGAATGAAGTTCGTAATGCTTCTTGGCCTGTTGGTTGTGGTGGTGAGAGCGGCGCCGATATGTGTGAGCAGCGGAGGCGGTGTAGGCGGCCGAGGGTTCTAGGAGTGCAGTAAGGTTTGGCAGAGAGTTTTATTACAATTACTGGGTTGTGGGCTGGGCCTCGACCATTATTGGTTCGTGTAAACTTGTGTTGACCAGGAGAGAATAGAAGTGGTAAAATGAAAAAGAAAAAAAGAAAAAGAAAATAGTGCAAACTAGTTAAAATTCATATAATATTCCTACAGCATATGCAGTGTGTATATGTATGTATCAATAATTGAAATATATTTTTATTTTTTACATATATATATATATTAAAGTTCACGAATAATATTCATACTTTTGAAGTAAAATATTGAGTACATGTATTATATGTATACCGTAATATACTTTAGAAATAATAGTCGAATTTACTATTATAAATATTTATTTAAAATCTACAAAAAATTATTAATTTTTTTATAGTAATTGAATATCATACAATTAAAGAATAAAATTTAATAATTTAAGAGATAGTAATTACTATTAAATAACTAAATCTAAATTATGCCATAACTATTATTAACTAATATAGTGACACATATAAAATAAGTTTTGCATAATGTAAAAATAAGTGCAAGTGCGATACATATAATAATAATATAAAATAAATTATATTTTTGCTCCTAAATTATTGTTTTACACTTGTATTTTATGGATCTGTATATTATTCATTTTCGTATTTTTAGCTAATTTTTTACCTTAATTTTCAATAAAAAAATTTATATGTACTCATACGTATTAAATATTAAATATTTTTCATCTCGTATTTAACTAATTAGGTAAACAAATCAAATTATATCTTAATTTGATTTGACTTTATCCCCTTTTTGATAAGTAATTTTGTCGCCACCTTTTTCTTTTTCATTAGATCATCTTAATATATTTATTACAAGAGAAACTAACAAGTTTGGTTAAAACACCATCCAAGTAACCTTGCAAAATATATACAAGAAAAAGACAGATCATTATCATAGAAACTATCGCATTTCTGACAGTGCAAGGGTGAGCCCGTTAAGTGTGTGCCAAAAAAAGGAGGTATAATTGTTATTCAAAAAGATAACAATGAGTTAATATCAATTAGAACTGTTATGGGATGGCGAGTTTGCATGGATTATAGGAAATTAAATTATGTAGCTTGTAAAGACCACTTTCTGTTGCTTTTTATTGATAAAATATTTTAGAGATTTATGGGGTATGAGTTTGGGGTACAATTAAATTGTAATAATTCCCCATAATCAAGAGAAAACAACTTTCACTTATTCTTATGGAATAATTATATTTAAAAGAATACCATTTGGTTTGTGTAATGCAGATACTACGTTTCAATAATGTATGATAGTTATCTTTCATGTGTATGGTGGAAAATTTTCTTAAAATCTTTATTGATGACTTTTCTATTTTTGAATTTTCCTTCGATGCTTGTCTAATCTTAATTTAGTGCTCAAAAGACATGAAAAGACTAATTTTGTGTTGCATGGAAAAAGATGTCACTTTACCGTGCATGAAAGAATAGTGTTTCATCATAAAATCTCCCAAAAAGAGGATTGAAGTGGACCGAGCCAAGAAAGAAGTGATTGACAAAGTATCTCCACCAATAGGAGTGAGGAGTTTCCTTGAGCATGCTAGTTTCTACATAAAATTCATTAAGTATTTATCTAAAACTTCAAAGTCTCTTTCTAATCTCTTAGTTAAGGATACACCCTTTGATTTTAATGAATAATGTTTACAAGCTTTCAAGACAATGAAGAAAAAGCTAGTCACTACTCAAATTATGGTGGCACCCGATTGGAGTTTGTCCTTTAAACTTATGTGTGATACAAGTGACATAGTAATTGGTGCAGTCATTGCACAAAGAAAAAACAATGTATTTCAAATAATTTACTATGATAGTCGTACTTTGAATGAAGCACAACATAATTATGTCACAGTTAAAAAAAAAGTTTTAGTAGTAGTATTTTCATTTAATAAGTTTCATTTATACCTTTTCATGGCTAAAGTAATTGTATACACAAACTACTCAACACTTAAATATCTTCTTATAAAGAAAGATGCAAAATCGAGGTTAATTGAACAGGTCCCTTTGTTGCAAGAATATAATCTTCAAATAAGAGATAAGAAAGATGCTGAGAATATTGTGGTCGATCACTTGTCTAGAATTGAAAATCCAAACTTTGAGATTATAGAGGATTCCCCTATTGGTGAGGAATTATCAGGATGAATATTTGTATGTCATTGTTAATGTATCACTTTCTTGGTTTGTTAATTTTGCTAATTATTTAGTGTCAGATGCCTTTTTCCTTGGTCTTTCTTTTCGTCAAAGTAAGAAATTTTTGTAAATTATTCAATATTATTCATGGGATGAACCTTTCTTATTCAAAGTGTTTGCATATCACGTCATTAGAAGGTGTGTGCTTGAAGAGGAAATACAAGTCATTTTGCACCCTTGTCATGATTGGGAGATAGGTGGCCATTTTAGGCCAACCAAAACAGTAGCAAAGGTACTTCAACCTGGTTTTTATTGGCCTGCTCTATTTAAGGATGCATATGCATATGTTGTTTTATGTGATAGATGTCAATGAACTCGGAATATCTTTAGAAATCATGAAGCGCTCTTAAATAATATACTTGTGTAATATTTGGGGTGTTGACTTCATGGAGTCATTTCCTAGTTCTTATTCAAATAGATATATCATTATGGCTATTGATTATGTGTCTAAGTAGATAGAGTTGTTGATTATGTGTCTAAGTTGGTGGAGGCTAAAGCATTAAGAATTAATGATGCTAGAGATGTTAAATTTTTGAAAAAGTACAAATTCACTAGGTTCGGCACCTCTAGGGCTATCATAAGTGATGGTGGTGCATATTTTTGCAGTAAATAATTTAAAAATCTTTTAAACAAATATAGTGTTTCACATAAAATTACCACCTCTTATCATTTTCAAGCAAGTGTACAAGTCAGGGTATCAAATAGGGAGTTAAAAAAAATCTTGGAGAAAACTGTGAGTGTTTTCTACTCATACAAAACATTTATTGGCATGTCCCTATATATGTTGGTTTTTGATAAAGCATGTCATCTATTTGTTGAACTTGAACATCGTGCATATTGGGCTATCAAAATTCTTAACTTTAATATGCAAGCTGTAGGGCAAAACAGGCTGTTGCAATTGAATAAGATGGATAAGTTTAGAAGCAAAGTATATGAGGATGTCAAGTTTTATAAAGAACAAACTAAACAGTGGAATGACAAGCGCATTTCAAAAAAGGAGTTTGTCGAAGGAGATAATGTGCCCATTTGCAATTTAAGGCTAAGACCTAGGCAAGTTGAGATCAAAGTGGTCAGGACCTTTCACTTTGACAAAAGTGTTTCCATTCGGGGTAGTTGAGGTGTCTGCTCCGGAGAAGGGTAGGAAATATCTAAAATACTATTTTTTTATTTGGGGGTAGGGGGGTGACATCAAGTGTCAAGAGTCTCTCATTTCACTTGACCAACCCCAAGTAGAAGTGACAAAGTCAAATTAACGACTATAACTTAGAACTATTTTCCTCTCTCTCTCTTGCTTTTGATTATTTTCTAGATTTAGATATGTTGGTATTTCTTTTGTTTTATTGTTATTATGTAGTCGTCATTTCTCTTTTATGTTTTCTTCTTTTGTGTTAACTACAGATTTTAGATTTCTATGGACTTTTGATGATCTCTAATAGACTCATGTTTCTCGATGCACGCTCTATTTATCAATGAGCTTTCTTTCCTTATGTTCTTTCTTATTTCAACATTAAGGACGATGTTGCATTTAGGTTTGGAGGTGGAAAATGCGGTCTAATTTTTTGATTTTTGGATAATTTTGTGTTATGTTTGTGAATTGTTTGATAAAAGTCCAAGAGTAAACATGCTTTGATGATCAAATATGATTAGGTTCATGTTTGAGATTGTTCGATTTATGTTGATGACCAATGGCTTATGATGAGTATTTTATTAGTATTTGTATATGGTCTAGGGAGAAGAACAATTGCTAGTCTTGTAACATAATGTTGTGTTAAGTCGGTCTTTGTAATGAATGATGAATCTTCTTTGAATACATTATATCAAGATCTCGTGAATTATGGTGAAATATTATGTATATTTGATGACACATGTTGATCAACATAAGGCATTTTAAAACTTATTTGAATATCATTTGAAATGAAATCCTAGATAATTAGTAAATTTAAAAATGATTTAAGCAATCTTTGATTCATTTGTGCCTTTCAAACATACCATGAATACATCATTGTCACCAACTAACCCATTGGGCCTTTTGCAAAGAATGACATATGAAAGGCATATAGATAGCCACCATTTGACTTTATTTCTTTTAGCTCATTATACCTACATTTGTTAGGCTTAAAAAAATCATTTCTATTTCTTGAGAGAGCTTAAAGTCTAACATCTTTGTTCACAATTTTTGTAAGAGGATCATTCGAAAATAATATGGGTATGAAAATGCAAGCAATTGGGTGTATAAGTATGATTTTTTTGAAAGAAGTCATCACAATTCATGGAGATAAAAAGAAATTAAGTTTGGGGGTTGTAAAAATAAAGAACATGAAAAGAAGCTTAGGGAAAGAAAAAAAAAACAAAAGAAAAACATGAAAAATAAAGAGAAGAAAAAATTGAATCCTAAAAGAAAATGAAAAGAAGTGAAAATGAGAAAAACAAAAAAGTGGGATGTGATTTTATGTGTTTTTTGTAATTAGGGATCGTCAAATGCCCTAATTTCAAAATTAGGGTTTATGTATTTATGGATTCTGAAATGCCCTAATTCCGAAATTAGGGATCAAGTTAGGATGGTGAACTTTTTGAATTTTATTCTGAATATCTATGAGTTTCTTAAATTGATTATGAATTGTTTGTGAAAGTTGATTTTGAAAGTGTATTGTATCATATCTTTTAGGTTCATAAGGGCATCATAGTGGACTCAAGAGATTGAGAGTTTATTCTTGGATCTATTAATTGAAGCCAACATGATTAAATTGCAGAAGAAAAAGATATCTAGGAAAATATGGCTAAAACAGATGATGAGCGGAAGACTTTAGCAAATATATCATCTCATCTAAATTGGAGATATGATAGATTCACACATGAAGAGATGGATAAGAGGTTGGGCAATATTTGTGTATAATATATAGGATTGTCTAAGCTTCTTTCTCAGTCTGAGGTTCACTAGGATTAAACTACTACTTATGTAGTTGCTTCCATGAATTTTGGGATGCATATCTTTAGGTATATTTATGTTTATTTGATATTCTTTATCTTATAATTTAAGTATTAATATTTTATTAGTTTATTTTTCTCATAGTCACCCATATGTATCCGTAAATCAGTTTGAAGGAAAGCGTCACAGATATGTCGTCTCTTCAATTTTTTAGAAGAAGAGATGGTGAAGTCGCTGCTAAAGGTGTTTGACACTGCCGCCGCCTTTACCCTCTAATTCTTATGATAAAGAACATTAAAAAAGTTTGTGGTTTGTGTGAATGTTGTTATGTTATGTTTTTTTTATTGATACAAATGATATTTTATGTTGGATATTGGGATGTTGGTTAAGGAGGATTTGACATTTTTATGTTGTTATGTTGAATATTTTTAGTAATTGACTTATATTTTGTTTTATGTATATTTTGCCGTAATTTTGATGTGATGTTATGTTTCGATTAATTTTCAGTAAAATACTTACATTTAGTTTTACATAGATATCACCATAACTTTGATGTGATTTCCTTGTCAATTCTTTGTAATTAAATACAACTATTATGTATATATTTTTTCTGTAATATCTTGTAAATTTTCTATATTTTATAGGATTTTTTTATAAATTTTCAATATTTTTAGGGATTTTTATTGTAATTTTTATTTATTTATTTTTAATTTCAGCTATTTTTTTTTTTTGTAATTTTAGGATTTTTTATTGTAATTTTTATGTACTTTATAGAGATTTTTGTTCTAATTCTCTGTATTTTTTAGTAATTTTCTTGTAAATTTTATGTATTTTTGTTTGTAATTTTTCTGTGATTTTTTTGTAATTTGTCTGAAATTATCTAAATTTCTGTATTTTTGTGATTTTATTTGTACTTTGAGTAAAGTATTAATAATTTTTTGTAATTTTTTGATGTAATTCTCTATAATTTGGTTGATTTTATTTGTTATGTTAGTGGAATATTAATCAATATCTATAATTTTAAGAGAATGTTAATGAGTGGTTAAGTTATTACAATTAAATTTCATAATTTATTTTTAATTAACAATAAACTTAGTTTAAATGGTGAAGAATAACATTTATATAAACTTCAGAGGCATTTTGGCAATTATAAAGATCATCAACATGCATATTTTGCACAATTGCTGTTAAATTTGATGGGTCGGGATTCTTTTTAGAATTATTCTTTTAGGGGTTTTTTAGATTATTTTCTAATTCGGAGGGTGTTTTTGTATTTTGCTAAAAATAGGGCGCAAATTTGCAATTAACCCAAAGAAATTTGACCAAACTGGACACCCCGACCACGCTGGTGCATTGCTCTGCCAATGTGTTGGTTGCGTTAGTAGCCATGCTGCCCATGACTCAGCAAGTCAGTTTGACGTGGCCGATTACTTGGGAACCATGGCTGCAGACTCAGCAACCCACGTGTCAGATGACTCGGACGCATGATGTGTGATGACACAGCGGGTCCGCTCACGTGTCTGTTGAGTTGGAAGTCGTGTTGGCAGAAGTCTCAGCAAATGCGCTGACGTGTCCGACGACATGGTGACCATGCTGGATTGTGACTCAACAAGCACTGCTGGCTCAAAACATGGAGGCCTGGTTGGCTGATAACTCAGCGATTCCGCAGACGTGGATGATGTCGTGGCAGCCGTGCTGGCAAATGACTCAGCAATGCTATCGACATGTCATATTACATGGCCGCCGTGCTGGCTGATGACTCAAGCCGTTGACAACGTTCTGATGACTTGGGGCCATACTGGCCGATGACTCAGCGCCAATGCCGACGTGGATGACGGCTGTGCAGCCGTGCTGTCTGATGAGTCAGCTCGTCTGTTGACTTCTCAGAGGAGCAACATCTACAATACCATTTCCTCCGTCGTGGCCACTGGTGGTCAATTTTGTTTTTCTACCGTTGGATACATCAGATCCAACGGTGTTTACATTAGTAAGAAATCCCGCCCCCACCCCCGCCGTCCCCCCGCACCGGTGATTCCACCACTACCACCAGTTCTCCGCCGTCAATCCGGCCGCCTCCATGCCATTTGACTCTTGCCCCACACAAAAAGAAAGGGTTCGGAGTCCTGAGTGCAACTGTGAAGAAGATGCGATTGAGGAACTGAAACTTTTTCTCCTAATTCACCGCAGGTGCGATTTTTTTTTTTCTTTTTGTTTGGAGTTCTGATGAATTAAAGATTTTGACAGAAGAAAGGGATGATGAGTGAGAATAAGGGGCATTGACTCTGTAGTTGTGATTTCTAATAAAGTGCTTATGAGCAGAACTTTGAACTTGATTTGAGTCAATAGCTCTTCATCTGATTATAATATTGTTGTGGCAGATATTCAAAATGTTCAATTTTATACTTGAAACTAGTGTTCTGTGCTGTTGGTCGTTGTGAATCCCATAGTGCTGTGAATAAGTGTGCTTATTAGTATTTTTGTTCTTTTCGTTTTCAGTGAAATATGGATACTTCAAATGCCCCTTAACATACTCATCCCATCTGTTTTATTTGCAGTTTGCACCTTGGAAAAATGATGCAGTATTTTATGCGTGTTTGTACTTCATGACATGCGTGTTTAATATATATTTGTTCTTCAACTGCGAAGTAGGACAATATGTAACTGAGTTTAAGGTGACATTGCTGTTATTACAATTTCTTAGAAAAAGCTGTGTGAAGATTTTTTATTGTTTCACCAAGAATTCTTTTAATGGGTTGTGTTTTGAACTGCATAAACCAATTTTCCCTACTTTAGTTAATTTTTGAACTAAGAGAAGAACAGAGTCTTTCTGTAGATCTGGATCAATGTTGCCCCTCTCTTTGCTCCATAAGCTTGATAACATATTGGTTCCATTCCCATTGAGGACAGGATAACCCGTTATGTTACCAAAAAGAAAAAAAAAAGAAATGTCCGAACAAGATTATAGAGGTAAAGGATTTTTAATATAAGAACAAGCTTGTTATAAGAATAGCGCATGCAATTTAGGCCAATGATGTCAGCTTCTCTGCAACCTGAATTGAATTAATATGTAATTGGAAAACAAAATTATATGAAATGCCTTTAAACTTGAGCTCTTAGTACAATCTTAGCATTTTATATGTCATGACCAGTAGGTGCAACATATTAACAGTCTACCTGATAACTGAGTGCTAGTAGACATAAGCTACATATGTAAATGTAATTCTCTATATGTAATCATCAAATGAAAAGCAGAATCCCATGGAAAGAAAAAGGAAAAAAGAAAACCTCAAACCCCATGCTGCATGTGTAAATTGTGTACTATCCATGCATGCAGTGTTGACATAAACAATTAAATGGTCACGTGTGATTTTCTTGGACTGATTCAATTGCTTGGTGGCTGAATTCAGATTCATCTGACATCATACTTAGGGAATTTGTGTTTATTGATTAGATTGACGTGTATGGTTTTAATTAACTGCAGATGTCATTTCCTCTCAACTTGGTTTCATATGAGAATTTAAATGGTGTAGTATGTTATCTTGAATCTAAATGATACTTAGCTTTTCCTATGCTGCTAACTTTCACACACTGTTTGAATCTAAGATTTACCCAAGGAAAAGCAAATAAGAAAAGTTAATTATCCTTGCATTTCCATTTTAACAAAATCAAGCACGAACTTTCAAAAATTAAATTTAATTGAATAGCATGAAAAGAGAAATAAAATATATGTCCCATTATTATTTTTGTACAAGCATTTCCTACATATTTTCCTTTAAAACACTCGCTCAAATCCAGGACGCCGGCAAAGAAGCATTGAAGGAAACACCAATTTTCTTGAAAGTACAAGCTTTTTTCATCTTTAAGGAGAGAGAAAACTGGATGGAGGGTGGTGTGGAGTTGCATGGAAGGAGTGATTAACTGGAATAGTTATAAAGAAAGATTTGTTGTTTTTGCTCACTTATTAGCTATCCAACATCATATATTTATTGTCTTCTTCGAGTATAAGTAATGCATTCTTGAAAATTAAAAATAGAAAATTCACTATGCATTTCAATTTGGCTTTTGGATTATTGGGCTTGAGATCTTACTCAATTTCTTTTAGATAACCAACACCATCCAAAAGAAATATAAGGTGTCTTCAACCCAACGTCTGTATTAATCTTGTCTTATAGCAATGACCTTACTTATCTCATGTCCGTAGGCTTTTGACTAACCAAAATGTATTCTCCTTTAACTACACACCACAATTATTGGCAAGTCATATGAGTTTTCAGATCTCTATTGCTAATTTTTTCTTAATAATTGCATATGTAGGCCTGTTTCTCTATCTGGTGTTGCAGGTTTTTATTGTTTTATCCTGCCTGATCTGAATCTCGATTAATATTAGCGCATTCCTTGCGATAGGAAAGATGTTGGTGTCACCTATCAAGTTCTTGGGCATCTTAAAACTTGTTTAGAATCAGCATTTGGTTATGTTTCACTTCGTGATCCATTTAGCTGGAGGAACATTTGTGGGATAATGATTGCATTGGTTGGGATGATACTCTATACATATTATTGCATTCTTGAGAATCCGAAAAAAGCTGAAGAAGTGTACTTGAGGCTAGGGAACTCCTCTAAGACACCCAAATTTAAATAGACAACCTGGTCACTGAAGTCAAATTCATTTGACATTATACTTAAACAATTTGTGCTTTTGGATTGACATATATGCTCTTAATTAACTGCAGATGTCAATTCCTGTCAACTTGGTTTCATATGAGAATTCAAAAAAGGCGTAGAAAAGAGTGAATTTGGAAACGCCTTTTAAATTTGTTGAATCTTCATTTGCATGTTAAGATAAGACCATAAGACCATTGCAAACAAATGCATATGCAATGTTCTGTTTCTGCAACCCAGTTTGAGATTTGTAGCTTCCATTGAGACTATTGTTGTAAAAAATTGACAATGCAATAGAATACTGTTCATGTATGTGGCATAAAGATAAATTATGCAATGTTTGAAGTGTTTCTTCTTGCTACTGTAAAAATCTACATATTTGAAAGCAACTAAGAAGAGTTGTATATAACTTCTGGGATGATATTTCAAGAACAGGAAAATGAAAGAAGTAGAAACACCATCGTCATATATTTCTTGAAAAGTTTTAATTTCTGTTTTCGGATTTGTAACTTTCTTAGATTTATTTGAGTCTATGTCAGTGTGTGCGCAGCATTTCATATGCTTGGAACAAAACTTTGTACCGTTGGGCTGAAAGCAAGCAAGGTGAAGGCAAAGAAGTGATATCAACTGGACTCAATTTACCGCTTCAACCCCTGGAATTTGTAAAAGAAGAAATTTTCTCCTTCCCTTCCATTATGTTCACTACCTTCTCCTTTGACCTTGATTAAATCATCAACCTCTATTGTCTGTGGCTCGCATATGTAGCACATTGTAGGCAGTGTTATGGGCTGAGAAACATTCCCCATGGCGATGCAAGTAGCATATAGATAGTCAATATGATGCAGGGAAAATATTTGAAAAAAGGGAAATTAGCTTACCATGATCTAAATTTGTCTCCATGTCTCTCCTATTTAAGCTTGCAAAAGTTTTGCAGGGGGTTACTTTATTGAGGTCCAGTTTTATTGTTTTCAAGTCATAATTGCCATCTTAAACACTGCATGGGGTTTGGTCTTATGCAGGTGTCTACATGTTTTTGGATGTATTACTGGGACAGAGATGGATCTCAAGCATAGGAAAGCAGACAGAGAAGAACAGCAACAACAAAGAAGATTGAATGCAATTAATGTTGTCCTGGGTTTATCTTATCCATGTATGTAATAGTTCAGGTAAGTGCCAATTAAGTACTACATAATCAAATTCTAGGACCCTTCTTACATCAACACTGTTTCACTAAGGATGAATAGAACACTAACTCTTGATTGCAAACAGATTAGAAGAATACCAAATTGTATTTCGAACAAAATTATGGTTGAAATTTTGGCATTTTGTCTTAGAATAAAGCCAAAGTTAACTTGGAATTGCCCATATGGGCAATCTATGTTTGCAAGTTGTATTCATGGAATTTAGATGATATTCTCAAGCTTTGTTAAGTTTGTTTTCTCAAAGAATTGAATCCTTCGATCATTGTTGTTTGTCTTCCAAACTTCAAATTCTACATTCATGAAACTGGAGAACAAAAGGCAAAACTTGTGATATAAGGTTATTTGTTTAATATTATCTCTTGTTATAATCTTGAGTTGTATCTTGTTGGATGGGCTTTCATCCACAATCCCTTCTGGAAGAGTGATATATGTAGAATAAACATCTAGAGCCACCACACACCATGTAGAACCCAGTTTGTCGATCAACGAGTCGTGACCCAATTTGAAATAGGGAGAGAAAAGACACATAATGAGACTTAAAAGTAAATAAGAGGAAGAAAGAATAGAAGACACACTAATCCTACATGCGTCGTGACCCAATTTGAAATAGGGAGAGAAAAGACACATAATGAGACTGAAAAGTAAATAAGAGGAAGAAAGAATAGAAGACACACTAATCCTACATGCTTTTCTCAAGCACTGGTTTCAAGGTTTAAGGTATCTGAAAGTGGTGTAAGAGAATTGCAAGATATCTTACATGCAAAATAAACTCTCATTCTAGTTGATAAAAGCATTTCCTAGCTAAGTGAAAGCTTTGGGCTTTATGCTTTTCACACAAATACTGCATCCTTCTTGAGCATTAGGCAAAAGGGTCCAAAATACTTTAATGTTGGTGATCTTTGTCGTTTTAATTTTGATCTAATGTATGTTGAGCATGTCAACTGGTAAACTTGTGACTTGAATTAAATTAGGTGACTAAGCAGCTTATTGATTTCTTAGCTTTCAAGAAATCGATTAATTGGAAGAAGAAATGGCCAAGATTGCAATTGGAGTTCAATTTGGTGGAAACAAGTTGGCCACATCATGCACTACAAGGCATGGATGGTGTTTTGTTTTTCCACTAGAATTTGCATGTTTCTCAAGCAGGTCCATCACTCCCACGCAACATTAGTGGAGCAGACTATACAAGCTAGCTTAAACACCTAGTATGCATGGACGAAGATGTTGAGGTCATACAATTTAATTACTGATTTAGAACAATAATTAAAAGAATATTAAGAAAACATACCATTGATTTAGAACAATAAGTAGGAGAATATTACTGATTTAACAAATTCGTTAAAAAAAAAACCAAATGTGTAGTAATTTTTACTGCTAACAAGGTGAATAATGATCTTGGTCATTAAGTTGCATGTTTGCAAAATGTCGATTATTATTGCTTATAATACATTTGTTATGTGCTCTCATTTTTGGGACATAAAAATTGGACAAAATATAGAGAGTTACACTCTATTGTGAAAATTTTATTTGTAAAGTGTGGGTTTATTCTCTTAGAGTGTTGGGTTAATTAAAAAATATTTTCTCTAATTGTTATAAACACGTGATTATTTCTCTTATAGTGTAATTGTTCTCATCGTTTGTGAATGTAGACTTGTTATTAACTGAACTACGTAAATATTTATATTATTTTATTTTTTTCATTCGTCTATTATTGTTATATTATCGTCTAATTAAAGGAATATATCGTTTGATAGCATTAACTAAAAAAAAGCATGACATAATTTTAAGGGATGGAATATACATGTCGGCACTTGCTCAGATATAAGACTGGTTCAAGTAGATCAAATATCTGAAATAAACACCAAACTTGGTTTAGTCCATGAAATAACTGTAATAAATTCCCAATTTTGCTTCATGTTTTAGGTAAGATAATTTGTACCTATTTTTTTTTTTCTTAAAAATATGGTTGAGTAGGAAAGTTCCTAAATTATAAAAGACACAATCACTTTTAACTACTTAAGGAGAAGGTGCTAAACTTTACAAATAATTAAATTGTTGGGCTCAATGCACAATCACATTTATGTTAGTCTTTCCATTTTCTTTCTAAAATATATTGACTCTCCATTCAATATTTTTTCTTTTAACAATAATTAATTAATTTATTTTTTGCAAATCTATCAATCATGTTGAATAAATAATCCAATTCACTTTTTACTATGTTAAAAAAAATGTATAATACTTGAAAAAATGAGAACTACATTAAGTTTGTTTTTTATTTATATATAACTACTTCCAATGTCATGTAGGAAACTAAAAAAAAAATGATGATAAATCAAATAATATATTTAATTTTTATATTTAATAGTATATTATTATTTTTTTTGTTATTTTTTGTTATTTTTTTACATCCTACTTTGGCCTCAAAATTTAAGATCTTCCACTGTGTCTCTTTAACCATTTTCATCATAAATTCTTATTCTTGATAGGACTCATGTTACCATGAAAGAATGATATAATGACAAACAATGAGTTTAACATGATCTTTCATTATAAATACAGCTTCAACTCATAAATTTTCTACATTAAATATAAAGAAATTGTCTAGAAGACACTTTTAAACTTTCTACTTCTAGCACCTTTAACCTCACTTTCAACCTCTTTTCTGTAATACATTCATGAAAATAGTTTCTTAATTAAGACAATTACAAATGAGATTTAGTGGCAATAGCAAATTATTATTGGTCATAATTTAATGTCAATCAAGCATTCTCAAATGAAATAATCTCAATTTTATTTAATCATATTAATCAATTATTTGGTAATTTTTAAATTTTTTATTTGAGGAGCTCCCGTAGTTGTCTCTTTCTCTTCTTCTTCGTGCTCTTCTTCTTTTTTTTTTTCTGTTTTTTTGGTTAGTTAACTTTAATTTTGTTGTGTGGATTTGTATTTTCTCTACTTTCCTAATCTCGATTTGTGAATTATATGAGCATACATTTAATGTGAGTAATACACAAAAAGCCATGAAACATCCAAAACACATTCTGTGGTACTACAAGCAACCGATGCATGTGTCTCTTGGAGGCATAGGCGTAGATTTAGGAGCGAAGAAGTGAAGCATTTCTCAACTTTCAAGAATGTTATAAGATGTAGAAGATCAATTAAATAAGTTCACCACACACTTAGCAATTTGTACATCTAAAAATGTTCCATGTAAATGTCTACAATATTTGTGAGAGAAAATCTAGAGAATCTCTCCCATCATTGATTAAGTTGGTTTTGGAGTTTTCCAATTTTGTGGCAATGGGCCTATGTCATAAATAACCTCTCTATGGCATGACCAGACAAGCTTTATTGCTTCTGGAGTCCCTATTCCTGCTCCTCTTGGATCTCCAGCCGGGCCAAACCTACAATATATTGTTACCAACATAAATATGAGATAATAACAACAAAAAAAAAAGAAAGAAAAAAAGAACTTTACTTTCTACTTTGTACTGACCAGTGATTTTGTGGAGCCCCTGAGGTTCTTGCTCTCAATCCAACATAAGTAGTTCCATTGACTGAATTCCCAATAACCTCCTACAAATTGATTATTTTGATGATACATAAATAAATGAAAAAAATGGTTTCGAAGTTCACAAACATGTATTTTGAAACTCATATATGGTGGTGGTTGTGGTTATAAGGAAGAAGGTACTAAGATTTTATCCAGATATTTAAGAGTTTCGAGCAACAACCTAGTATTTGTAAGTCTTTATGCCAAGTTAAAATCACGAAAAACTTCGAAATAACTAATTTCATAGTGACGCTATGCAGTCCTACTTGCAATGAAAGAAGTAATAAAGGAAGAAATAAAATTTGTAGAAGAGAAAAATATTTAAAAGTTGTCTTACTTGTAAGAACAAAGGATCATTTGAAACTACTGCAGCGGTTAAATGTGCATGCATTCTTTCAAGCACATTCAGTACCAATGGAAGCTGATTGTGTTTGTATTCCGTGACAATCTGGAATAATGGCAAGTATGAACAAGAATTAAGTGTAACGAGCAACAATATTATCTATTTGGATTAGTCTCATAATTAAACAAACCTAATGAAATGCTAAAGAATTCTAATTTTAGAATGCCATTTACCTGGAATGGACCAAAAATTTCTTTTGTTACCAGCTCATAATTATTCTCTTTCAATATTTCTTCAAGTGGAATGAAGACAGCAGTTGGTTTAATGGCACCATATATTGCAGGAATAGAATGGTTTTGTAAAGCTTCACCACCAAACAGAAGCTTCGATCCTTTTATCTCAAGCAATTTGTTCACGTGATCAAGCATTGCTTCAGTTGTAAACTGCAAGCAAAAAGACAGCCCCCCCAAAAAAAAAGGAATTGGAGATGTTCTATTGACAAACGGTATTTAAAAAAACGTATGTTAAGTTTCCGAAAATAGGAACTTGAATATGAAGGCAAATCATACTAAATCTTATCAAATCTTATCATTACAATATTACAAGATGAAATTAAAGAGACGACTTTTTCTTCCATGCTTATGTATCCTCATAAGTGAGATAGTAATCTACGTGGAAGTTGGAACTGTAGTCGGTTATATCCTTTCTTTGTGGCATTGTTCTTTTACTAGCTCTAGTATGCCTCTTATGAAAATATTAGACAACCAAGAAAATGCATATGCTATATGTTAATTCCTATGAGAGAGGTCTGCACAATAACGTATCTGCAAAAGTGTTTGGCAAGGAAACTTTGTGGTTATTTATGGAAGTCATTAAGTCATCTTCATTCCTTTTTGTTTCAAATATTATATTTTATAATGGTGGAGACAGTGGAGTGTCTGTCAACTCTAGCATGGTTTCCAAGTTCTCTCTCTTTCCCTCCAAAGATAACACACCTTCCATTAGAACTGCCACAACAAGCCACAACAGCAAATATGCTAAATATCATACAAATGTATTTGTTCAATCACCCCAGCCAATCATGTTAGGTTTTATAAAAAGCTTTTTATTCGTTATTTTATAGTGAGTTTGCGAGAAAGCTGCTAATTGGTAAAGGATTGTGGCGAGAGGGCAGGGCAACTTTGTTCCGTGTGTGTGTCGGAAAGGCAGGTGGGGAATGGTGAAATGAAGTTGCAGTGCAAATTTTGGATATGAAAATTTTGCAGTTTTGAGTTATTCAATTATGCTAAAGAGAAAAAGCACAAGAATGTAGAAATAATTTTCCAATATTTAAAAATTATTCCATCCTTGCTTCATCCCATATGCAAACCCAACTAGCCCTTTCAACAAATAGGAACCAATGTTACTATTCAATTGGAAGTTGATAGCATTAAGTAACAAAATAAATTTGTCAATTTTGTACCATTGATCACTGAATAACTATAGCATTATGCTACCATTTTAGCTGAATAAATTTTGTGCACACAAGAAAAACATGAAAAAAAGAGTCTTACAGTAAGAACAGGGCCAATAGTCAGATCATCCAGCTTCCTTCTCGCAGCAAGACCAGTCAACTTATGTATGAGCGAACTTCTACTCCAGTTCTGCATAAGCATAAATAGTTGGAAGGCAAAAGGTACTTGTAATCGATTTTCAAGAAAAAAGTACATCCAAGTAACTTGAGATATAGAGTTAAATAAATAATGCTTTGAAAGAAAAGTTACATTTCTTCAATAAATAAATACATAGAAAAAAATATGCACTGCATTATCAAATCTTCAATAAGAATCACTAACTCGAGACTCCTGGAGCATACCTCATGCATGAATAGCATCGATTGTGCTGAGCACTTTTGACCACTACATGCATATGCATCTTGATCAGAAACCCAAGCAACATAATCCTCCTATAAAAAAACAAATAAATAAACAACATAACTTCCAAAATGCTTCTAATTATATACGTGAAGACCAAAATGAAAGATTTTGCAAGCATAAAACGAATGTTATAAACCTCCTGGACATCAGGCCCAAGAATCTTCCAGTCAAACCCAGCATCTTCAAGTTTGATACGACCCTTGAGGTCAATAGCCAATTTCTCTGCAACTCTTGAACTACCAGTGAAGAGAGTCATGCGCGGTTTTGCCTGATGATACAATGTAACTATAAATTTTTTTGTGAGGAATATAATTAATCTTCTGAAAAGTATAAGACATTTAGTAAAGAATGGTTGTTACTGGAAAGGGCAATACTCTTACAAACACTTTAAAATTTTCAGCGAAGGCTATAAGGTTGTTACTTGAAAGGCCAACCCTTTTTTTATTTATCTAGAGTGTTTTCAGTATAATTTTATCATGCTTGGTTAAAACCAAGCTTCCTACATACTTGCAACTAATTGAGCTCGAAGGAAAACTTAGAAAAAATGGATATTATAAATTCATTCTTCCTCTACATATATAGTTCAAAATGTTGGAGGAACCACTCCAAATGTGTAAATTTCAAGATTTCAAAAAATAGAATAAGATCTCCATCTTCTACTTTACTGGTGGCATCAAAATAGTTGTATTTGGTCGATCTGTATAAATAAAATGTTCAGTTGTGGCTTATAGCTTAAACATCAGCATCCACTGTCTTCCATAAAAGCTACTGGTATTAGGTGAAACTGTTAGATGAAATCGACGAGCTAAGAATATGGAACATTTATACCTAAACTACAACGTTATATTAGTAGCTGTTTAAATCGCCGGTGCAAGAGAAAGCCAATTTCTTCCTGAACGAGTGATGAAATTACACTGGACAGTTAAACCAAATACAACTTGAACGGGAAAATGATGCAGCCATAAAAAAAAAAGTCGAGTTCCAACACTCTTTTTCTGCTAACCCAACAGCTAAAAGTTAGTTGACTAATCAAACAAGATGAAACAAACAGATAAAATCTGCGAAAAACAAACAAGGAAGCCAAGAATTGCAAAACAAGGCTTCAGATATAACCCACATTTCTTTATTATAAGAGCTGGCAGGTTGTACAACAGAGGTCTGATTTCTTAGCTAAAATGTAAAACATGTTTATGCCTGAAATGATTATAATCCCATCCTTAAGGGATTTATTCACAAAAGGCAAAACTTAACAGAAATAACTGTTTGCAGGAGACCTAAAACAACGTAAAAGAAAACATAATACTACCAAATGAAACCAACTTCCTCATGCGGTCAGAGTTGCATTAGAACAGGCAGCGTAGACCAAAAATTCTGCAATAGACAGACTCCACTCTCTCTTAAGGCTTAACTCTAAGCCCTTGCCAAGCATAGCCAAGCAAGTGTCTAAGTCACATGATGGCCAATTATGATTCAGATAAGTTGAGGTAAAATTTTGTAAAGTTTAGCAAGGGATGTTCAATATAATTTGAATTTCAGTACTTCTACTTTATTTAGTCAAATCCAGAGTCATGTGGTGCACTAAGGCTTTGATTGGTTACCAGGACAAATATGCAAGAAACTGTTTCTAGATAATAATAAATGAAAGAAAAAGAAAGAAAATGAAAATTATTTTCTAATTTATGTATGATTCCCAAATTATACATTTTGCAGTCTCATTGTCAGGGAATTAAAAGAAAGTTCAGGGAAGTACTCTTTTTATTAAGAAAAGTTGGTTAAATGCACACAACACACACATACATATGTATATTACACCATTCACAAAAGTTCAATTAATTGAATGGGTTCCATGTTAATAAAATGGAAAGATGTATTCTTCGTAATTTTTGGCCTTTATAATTTTTATGAGCATATAATTCTGTGCACCACCAGCAGATGGATGAGTATTGAAATGAAGATTCAGAAATATATGAGACTTGCAGCGATTCTCTTCCTAGCATATGAAGAACTAACCTCCAAGAGAAGTTTGTTCATGGTATTCCCATCAGAATTTATGAAATCAACATCCTCCACAGGCAACCCACACTCATGGAGTAATCGAAGCATTTGCTCCATAACCAAGCAGACCTTTGATTATCAGAAACATAATACATTAATAGTGAAGCGAGTGTAGCTGTATCAAATCAATATATAGGGAAACCGAGTAAAAAGAAAATTGATTATAGTTTTCTAACATAGAAGTACAAGAACTTGCAAAATGGAAGCTAACACTAGGCACATGGCAAGAAATACAAAGACCACTAATTCCGTAAAGGTCTTTTCTCCTCAAGAAGTGGAGATTTGTACCATTAACCGTAACGCCCTCTTATGGACGTCACAGGAAACGTTAACATTAAATTACTTTAAAGGATTTTTTTTTTAAGATAAACAAGTACAACATCAATTAAAATATCAAAGTCGGAAAATTATTATTTTTTATATTTTAAAAAATTTAAAACAAACTAAACATTTCTGCCCATAATAATCAATCCCCAATATCATCAAAACTGACCATCCCAAGATAATAAAAGTACGAATCATTGTTAGAAATTTAATAATTTCATAAACTAAAAGTTTGAATTTGAAAGTAGCGAAAGCATAAAATTTAAAAAGAGATTTTTCAATTTAAAATTAAAGCATAGCATCATCTTGGCATAATTCCATTTCCAATCCAACATCGTTGCACATACATATGTCCTCATTCTCCAACCTAGGCCATCTTCATATTAACCTTGTTTGCAACATGATGTAACTTGAGTAAGCATTAAGATTAGTAAGTACATATGAACTCTCACAAAATCATTTAAAAAGAAAGCCTTAAAAACAAATCTTGATCATGGTAACATAAGCATAAGTATGAGCATCTTTATATCCATAACTTTTCTTTTTTCTTTCATAAAAAAATAAAAACATAAAAACATTCATTTTATTCTTAAGGGCCCTAGTGTTACACTACTAACACCGTTGGCGCGCCTTTACAAGAAGAGAGGGGTAGCTAATCCCAAACAAAACGTGACAAGACAACATAGTGGAACTAAATCATCATGGGGTGTGTAATGCTTTAATTAAGTGATATATATGTATATACATATGCATTAAGAAAAAAAATACTTATTGAGATCTCCATTCAAAACATCATAAGACCTTTGAAAAAAAATGCTTACACATACATCAATGAGACAACAAAATTTCAAAAAACTTTGGAGAATGTACTTATATGATAAAGGTTTATGAAAAGTTTTTAGTACATTCTCATTCACTTACGTGTAAGCATTCATTTTGCTTTATGATAGTTTGAAGGAAGGTCTCAATAAGTTTTTTTTTCTTAAATGCATATGTATTATATATAAATATCACTTAATTAAAGTGTTACACAGCCCATGATAATTTAGTCCAGCTAGGTGGACTTGTCACATTTGGTTTGGGAATAGCTATCCCCCTCCTCTTGTGACAGGCGCCACAGATGTTAATGGTGTAATGCTAGGGCCCTTAAGAATAAAGTGAATGTTTTTATGTTTATGTTTTTTTTATGAAAGAAAAAAGAAAAGTTATGTAAACAAAGATGCTTATTCTTATGGTTATGCTACCATCATCAAGGTTTTTTTTTAAGCTTTTTTTTAAAGTGATTTCATGAGAATTCATTTGTACCTACTAAGCTTAATGCTTACTCAAGTTACATCATGTTGCAGACAAGCTTAATATGAAGATGACATGGGTTGGAGAACGAGGACGGGCGTGTGCGCAACGACATTGGATTGGAAATGGAATTATGTCAAGATGATGTTATGCTTTAAAATTTTAAATTGGAAAATCTCTTCTCAAATTTTATGCTTTCATTGCTTTCGAATTCAAACTTTTAGTTTATGAAATTATTAAATTTCTAACAATGATTCATACTTTTATTATGTTGGGATGGTCAGTTTTGACGATATTGGAGATTGATTATTATGGGCTGAAATGTTTAGTTTGTTTTAAACTTTTTAAAATATTAAAAATAATAAATAAAAAAAATCTCAACTTTGATATTTTAATTGATGTTGTGCTTGTTTATCTTTAAAAAAAATAAAAAATCCTTTAAAGTAGTTTAATGTTAATGTTT
The DNA here is from genome assembly GCA_019321725.1 of Paulownia fortunei. Taxonomy (NCBI): domain Eukaryota; kingdom Viridiplantae; phylum Streptophyta; class Magnoliopsida; order Lamiales; family Paulowniaceae; genus Paulownia; species Paulownia fortunei. The sequence continues at coordinate 3,837,609 of CM033112.1, forward strand.
CCTTATGGACGTCATATGTGACACCGTACCTTGCTATCAACTTTAAGAAGTGGCTTGTTACCCATATAAAGCGCACCCATCAGCTGAAGCACTGGAATCTCTAATGGAAAATTGAAAGGAGTAATAATTGCAACCTAAAGAAGCACATAAAGAAAAAGAAAAATCAGTTGGCAGCTCAATCAGTAAACTAGCATACACTGAAGAAAATATTACAAAGTGAGCTGACAAGAAAGAGGCCTCCAAGAACTTGAAAAATAATTATATAGCAGACATTAGATCTCAAAACAACCGTATTTAAAGAGTATCAATTCAACAATTCTTCTGCATGTATGGTCCCAATATCATTTTGTTGGTAAGAGAGCTGAATGTTCACACCAAAAGATAACATATATCATACCAAAAACAATGAAAATTTAATGTAACTTGGAAAAAAAAATCTCTCTCTAGTGTGTAGCATACACCACACGCGATCCTATCATTCAAATGCAATTGCAAGTATAAGCTAATGCAACATCAAGAGAAGAAAGAAAAGGCAAATGCACAGTCATTCTCACAGAGGTTGAAGTTTTACCCATAACAAGCCCCATCATTTTTCATTTATCATATATATACATTTTGCAGAAGTTTTCTCATTTATTCTTGGTGAATCTAATCCATATTTTCTTAAAATTGACTTACCGGGCCATAAGGCCACCTAAAACCATGGCTCTGCTGACCCAGATGACTTCCAGGTACCGCAAATGACCTAGCCAGGAAACGAACCTGCCAGAGATTTGAGACGAAGAGTCAATTTCATAATTAAAAATATAAAACAACAAAGAGATATTACTTAATATCCATTAAAAAGAAAAGTTTTGAGCTACGCCTATCTTAGATACTATCTTTTCTAATCTTGAGTAAATATTCATTTAGAAAAGATAAGAAAAAAAAAAAAAACAATATATCTTCAGTAGTGTAGTTGATCAGACTTTACTCCTCTTTCTTCCCTTTATTTTATACAATGTAGAATTTGAATAAGCTGACCGCTTTACCTGATCACCACAGAAATTTTCCAGAAACTTCTGCGTGACATAAACTTCACCAAGAGCCTGTTGGTAACTCTTTGGAGCCACTCTTTGTATCAACTTGGCAAAGAAGTCAGAAACCTAGAAGCAGAACACAATTAATGATCCTTCCGACTGTGAAAATTTAACATTTAATTTGCCAACCACCCAAGATCTTCTTCAATATAAGAGTTCACCTCAGGCAGGGAAAGCTTGTTAGCTGCTTTTGTTGATATGTCTCCAAGCATGAGGTACCTGAGACATATGGGTCTTCTTTGTAATGTTAATCCAGTTAAAAAGTTGAAACTCACGAAATAAATAACTAGAAGATCACAATGTTTAACTAGCATTTACATAAAGGTGAAGACTTGGAAAAAATGTCCAAAAGATTTCGACAAAAAGGAAAAAAGAAAAAACTGACAAATTTCCCAGGGAAATTTGTCAGTTAACAATAACCTTTCTGGTGCTTTAAATGGGTTGTGTAAACCATGTTTGGGGCACTGGGACAAGCTCTCCACAAAAGGCTGCATAAATTATGAACTGTTAAGATTTTGAGTGAGATATTTCCACAAGTGAGAGATTTTCCTAAGATGGGAAGCAGAAGCCAAAGTATGGATGCCTCACTCACTTATTTTAAGTGACATAAAAAGTTATGCGACTACAGCCCGAACTTAGGGAACGCACCTGTATACCCTTCTCATCTACTTCGGCAACTTTAATAAATGATTCACCATTTAAAGGATCTGGAATGGTATTCCAACTAGAAGATCTTGTCCAATTACCCTGCACTAAAAAAGACAAAAACCAGGACATTCTTTTGTCATTCAAAACAAAACCAGCACTAGATATAAGGCCAATACTTTCGTTCAAGTTCAAGTATCATGTGGTGACCTCATTACGACATGAATTACCTAGTTCATTTTTTGATTAAAAATAACACATAAGCTTCTGATATATAGTGATTGAGGATGTTATTAAATGAAGGGTGATTGAATCTACGGAACCATACTTTGGTAAATACTATATTTTGGTATTATAAACTGAATTCTATTCACAAATAATTGGACTTGCTTCAAGAGTTGTGTTATGTACCCAAATTCAGCACTTCAGCTGGCTGAGAGCCTGATAACTCCTCCACTTTCACGGTTGCAAAAGGTAAGGAATGAAGAAATCTGCATTATACAGAAGATAGCAAGAAATTTCACACGGAAGGCAATTCAACTCACTTACAACGACTGATACTAAATATATGTGGGACATGTACTCCCAATTAAACCAAGAACTAGCATCATCCTTTCATTTATTTGATACATTTGACAAAAAATTTTCATGACAGACTGGTAATTCACAAAATCATAAAATCTCAACAGAATTGTAACTGCAGTGTAATATGAGCAGGAAACTGTGTGACTACATACGGCTGTTAATGCTTTCCAAATATAACTACAATACCAGTATTAAACCATGAAACATATCCTTAACTTTTACACAAACTTGGCGTATCAAAGTCACAGATTATTCAATAAAGATTAATTTTTTATCCACATACCAAATTGCAAACAAATCACATATAGTCACCCAAATATTAAATTAAAATTGATCATCAAATTACGCTGCCATTTACTAGTATACAAAAAGAACCCACAAAAATTTTAAATTCTTACGACAAATATCCAACACCCAGATACAAATCCTTCACAAACAGGGGAGGTTTTGAGGTACCTTGAAAAATTAAAAGAGCTGAACCAATTCAAAGAAGCATGTTGGCGGCCTTTGTCTTTCAAATGCCTGAAAGCCAATAAACCATACATTTCTGGTTTAAGTGAAAATTTTCTCAATCAGGAACAAAAACCTCTCAGAACTGGAGGATTATAAGATCAGAAATGAGTAAAAGGCTTAAGGGAGGTTAAGGTTTGTCTCAGTCAGTTTTGTTTGATAGTTTGTTATTTTGTTTCTATTTTCCGTTAGTGCTGCCAACTTGAGTTCCCGATAAGTATCAGTTCCCGAAAAGTACGTAAATACTTTGAATATAATCTATTAGGCATTAGCCACGCTAGTGTAGTCTAATCTGAAGTTATGTTTAAGGCCCATATTTAATTGGATCTATAACTATATAAATAGAAATATTATCTGCGGTGGTCAGGATAGGCCCATTTAGCATTTCAAGTTTCATTCTTAATTTTTATAGGTAGCCACTGCATAACTAATAGTCATAAGGCTAATCTAACGATATAAATGAATTTGATTATAAATTAAATTGAGTTTGAATGAATTTTAATAAATTGAATATGAATTAAATTCAAATAATTTTATTTTTATACATATTTTATCATTTTTTACCAATCAAGTTGAGGTCGACCCGAATTTCAAATTTTATCGAATGAGAAAATGCTTTTAACGAATTAAGTTCAAATGAGATTTTAACAATTAATTTTGAGTAAAATATTAAGTAATTGACTTATTTTTTAAATCTAGACTATGTGAATGAAATCAATGTTTGGAGGTGGAAAAAAAAATATGTGAAAGGATTTTAAATCCTAATAAAAAAATTTAACAATTTTGACTTTAATTGGTACCGTGCAGTCCAATTTGTAACATAATTCAGTGAATTCGTACTATTATATGAGCCACATTAACATTTGGAGTGAGTATCCTTAGGGAAACAACTATCTTTTTTATACATTAAGATATCTTTGATTAAGGATTAAAAGATTTTGAAAGTCTAAGTATTTCTTCAGAAAAATTGACTCATTCACAATATGACAATTGAAATATTTGCTAATTGTTTGGTCGTCGGGAGGTGCAATATTTTCAAACAATATGCTTATCTATGCATCTTGAACAGCCTTGCATTACACAGTGGATTTAGTGTTTTTTTTTTTTTTAATCTTCTTTGAGCTAAAATATTGACTTTATGTTGTTCACATCTTGTATGAAAGATTGAAATATTCATATATCACAATATTTTCTAACCTAATATCTTTATATCGTCCAACATTAAATATTGGTATAATTCAATAGGCCAAATAAATCTTACAATTTATAAAAAAATCCATCTGACATAAAATAATAATAAATTTTAAAAACGTAAATCCCCCAAAAATATAAATAAAGTTATAATATATGGAATCAATCACTAAGTCACAGGAAAATAATAAATTATCAATATAAAAGTCCATCTATTAAACAATTCTAAGTGTAATAAAAATAACTAAGGTTGAACTCCTTCCATGGAGTTTTTCGATATTTCAAGAATTTTTTCCAAGCAACTATACCTCGATATTTGAAAAATATTAGTAGAATTATGAGAATGATGGTCCAATAAAGATTCAAACACTCTAGTAATGGATTAACAAGTTGTAAAATATTTTTATAATCAACAAAATAAATAAAAAAATAAATCCAATAACATAATCATCATTTAAGTAAAATGAGTACAAAATAAAAAATTAAATAACCATAAGGAACCAATGAATATTCATCATGCAAAACACCACATACAAGGCAATCTCGATAGCATTAGGCTTAACCATCTAACAAGGCCCACTTGACAGGTTTAACCCTCTATCAAGGATCATGTAACAGGTTTCACCATCTATTTTAGGTTGCGAATCAATATTTGATCTCGATTGGTCTCAATCGCCCAAATTTATTCAAGAATAGTCATTAGTGTATATGATCTCGGTATAAAATATGACACTAAAATAAATTTAATATTTAACTATTCCCTTTAATGTATATGTAAAAAGATGCAGGGTGTTACACCAAGTACGGAAGTTGAAGTAGAGATATCAAACCTAGTTCCTGTTCCTCAGTCTCGGTTCAAAAGAAGAAGAATTTCTATGGATGGTGCAGGTAATTCTCTTTCATGTCCAATCTTTTGTTTGAAGTTGAAAATTCTTTACAAATACTATAATGTTCTGATTACTCTATAAAACCATCAAACCCTAAACTTCCAAAAATTCCAAATTACACCCTTTTTAAGTATTAAAAATTACACATACATGCTTAAAGGTATTTCGGTTAGCAAAAATAAAACAAATTCAAGTTAGGGCAATTTTGGAAGTTAATTTTAATTTTAGTGATGACGTCATCAAATTCTGTTGAGTTAATTATAAGGTGGACATAAGTTATATGGGGTGTTTTTGTAATTATGAAATTAAGAGAGGATGAATTAGTAATTAATCATCCGGGCACCGTAAATTATAGAATGAAAAGAATAAAAGAATAATTATAACCATGACTGTATCACCCGATATTAGGACGTAACATAGACCAATTTACACTTAGTTTAAACTAAAATGATTTTTTTTTTCTCGATTATATCTTTTTTGCCCTTAGAATTCAAGCTCTCTTAGTTTGAAAATTCATAAAAGCTTCAAAGCTGAGAGCCTAATCTAGGTCAAGAAATCAAGCTTGAATTCCGTTGCTCCAGTATGTCACCCCAGGTTAAAGATAGGTACAACAAAAAGGAATATTAGAGGAGTTGAAATTTAGGGTTACTGGATTATGGAAGCACAACGTGTAGATGATTAAATATTTGATTATATATAATGAGGTCTTAATTGTGATTAATTTACATAAACATGACATCCTGTATGTGTGAGTGTAGCTGTTTGGTGATACACTAACTAAATAAGATCTTGCTTAGCAAGTGGCTTAAATAAATCAATTAGACAATACTTGTACCTAAAACAAGTAATTAAGACCAACTTAAAATATATTTAACAACAATAACCAACCTTTACCCTTAAAAAAAAAAAAAAACTATCTATTTCCTTTGTCAATGAGATGACGAAAGAAAATTATAGAGTTATCAATACCGGTTTGATTTTTTTTAATTATATTTTATATTGTATATCAGACACATATACTACGTGTATAAAATATTTTTTTAAATATATACTTGAAATTAATCGTAAGTACTATAAAATTACGATATTTAAACAAAGGCAATAGCTTTTCTTATTTTCTTTGTGCTTTTTTTTTGAGTATATAATTGGTTTACAAATTTTATTGTATAAAAAAAATTAGTATAGATGAAAAGTTATAAATTTTAGTATTAGTAAGTTGAATGGCACTAAGATCTCTTATGTGCAACTATCATATAGTATAACTTGTTTTTATTTTAAGTCCTATCTATTTTGAATAAAATATTCAGATAAAATAATACTATATCAAAAGAGTAAGTTCAATATTTAATTACCGAAATTCACTCAACAAAGTGCCAAAAATCGATATCTAAACTGTGTTTTTCAATACCCTTAAAAGAAATACCACTACAGAAAGGAATTATAGCAACAAGAGATGTCTCATGACAATATCAAAATTTTGATTGTATATATTAAGTGGCAAGAATTTTTATTTTATCACAATAATAATTTTTCCTAATTTAACGACGACAAAAAAAAAAGTATAAATTATCACTACTGAAAAATAATGATATAAAACTATTGACAACATTTACGTTGTTAATATAGTAAAATTCATTATTACGGCAAAACAAAATATTTTATTAGTAAATGCATGTTAGTTAGTGACAATTCTAATATTATCACTTGATAATATTTTTAATCATAAATAAAATTTTCCTGCAGCAGTATACCCTTAGTATATATAGCCATCAACAATTTATTAATTAGACCAAAATAAAAATGGAAACAAAAGAATAATATCCAATCATCAATGTCCATGAAAACCATTGACCTTGTTGAATATAATACCACCACCTCCTCGGCTTAAATTGCCAAGAATCTAGCTCAAGTCTAAAAGTTTATGACTCTCCAAATGTATGTAAGGACTAAGGACTGGACCATATGTGCTTTATTTTATGGGTTGTTGCTTCCATTAAGGTATTAATATATGACTCCTTAAGAACTAATTTCTTAAGTGTAGAATTAAATAAATAGGAGTCCTCAGGTTCTTAGATCTTAATATTTTTTTAAAAATATATTAATTAGGGTAAACTTTGTCAAGTAATCTGGGGGTGTAGGATGGCCGAGATTAGGCTAATAATGTTTAAAAAAAATGCTTCTTGACCTAATAGGGACATCGATACCTAGATTAATCAATATGTTGCTTCCATGTTGGTTACAGAACATGATAAGAATTAAGAAAAAAAAATATGAAATTTTTTGTCTTTACTCCAAATTGAAGAAGTCTTTGAATTGATATATGGATTTTAGATTAATTTACTTTTAATTTTTAGTAGTTGTAATAAATAATGGTAATTAGTCAAGAAATTGGCACGAAGTTGATTTTTGTTATTTTATTCTTTTTGTAAGTTAGTTGGAAATAAATTACACTAAGGGGTTGAGGAGATTAATCCACTTGGTGTTCAAATTGTTGTCAATTCCACACTTTTTCTATCCTTTTGTATTAAAAAATAGTTGGTATATATATTTTTGTTTTTTTCTTTGTCTGATATTGGAACTTAAGGCCATACTAAATTATTACTATTATTTACTATAAAAAAAGAATAATAGTAAGAAGTCCAACTATAATATCAAATTTGTCACTAATTATAGGCATACAAAATTCTACAATTTTAATGGTGTACAAAATTATCACTATAGGCACAATTAGAAACATATGTATGGTGACAATTTAGTGATAAAAAATAGAATTGTGACTAGATTTGCATTGTGATTGAGTTGTTAATATACAAACGTTACTTACTTACTAAAAATTTAGAAATTTAATTTTTTTAAAATTATATTATGACAAAATAAGAATTACTGTCACATAATATATCTCATTAATTGACAACGTCAATATTATCACTTAACATTTTATCACTAATATTTTTTTTACGTGGTCATAATTATCCATACTAAGTCTTCTTTTAGTGGGGTAATATATATATATATGTATGTATGTTGGCCAATGGAGGCCATGTATCACTCATCTTCAACTGGTTTAATAATAAATTGACAAGAAAGTTGAAATTTGATATCTCTATCTATCTTCATATGGAACAATTAATAAATACTAACAACCTGCGACCATTTCAATTTCCGCATCCCCTTTTCAACTCTTTATCTTCATAAAGCGCGGCCGCGCCACAAGTTTTCCTATCAAGTTAATCACATTCTTTACCATCAATTTCGGATATAATTTTGACTACAAGCATGTGGTTATTATGGTTTATGGGATTAGAGTTGCAATTAAAATGCAGTATAGTAATTTTCTTCCATTATCTTATATTTAATTTTTTTTTTTTTACTAATAAAGTTTAGTTTAAGCAGTACAAAATTATAATTTTTTGGGTTCAAATCCCATCAAAATTATAAGTAGTTGATACGATGATCTTCTGTTTGACAAGGATATGAGCACAAGTATTCGATTGAATGATGGATTCTCATCTACAATACGAGAAATATTTAAAACGAGCAAAAAAGTACAAAAATAATAATGGAGTAAGCCCACACGAAAAATGAAAAGAGAATAGAAAATTTATAGATATTCAGAAACGATAATATTCCCATATCGTGTGATATCACTTTTGGGCGCATTGAATTGGATTTATCTACTATTGAACTCTTGTGACTATTATTGGATTATTAGACTTTTTTATACGAGACCTTTGTGCAGAGCTTATCTGTAGTTATCTCCGAAAAAACAATTTTTCAGTTAGAATTTAAGGAAGAAAAAAAAAAGACAAAGTAGAATGAGAAAGAAAGGACTTTTTTTCAGCTCCAAGCTTATATTGTTGACTGTGATGAGATTTTTTGGCACATGCTGTTTAAATGAATTGAATTCCCTTTCAAAAGTCAATTCAATCATTTTTCCTTAAGGGAAGTAAAGCACACCCCAATGGACATGAAATTGTTGATATAATTCAAATTAAAGAACCAAAAAAATTTAACATAAAGGAAAATAAATAAATATTATGCATCACATTTTAATTCAGTAGCATGACAACTTCTAAATCTATTATATCACAAAATAAGGAATGGAAATATATTCAATTTTCTTTCAAATCTATGTCAAAATTGACTTTAATATAATTTTATATTAAATTACAAAAAAAAAAGAATAAAAGAAATTGAAGTTTTCAATATAGTACAATAATACTAAAATTTAGTTTATTTAAAAGTCAATGCTGCCTAATATTATAGAAGAGTCTGGCTACGTTCCGTCGTAGTTATGTCAAATGCTGAAATGGTGAAATTACGCAAGCATACCGTGTACATAAGTCCTTATGCTATGAAACAATGGTTTGAATAGTTTTATCAATGCATAATTCATCAGTGTAATCTTTTTTTTTTTTTTTTTCAAAAAAGTAAGAAATGTACCATCGTGAAATTTATCAGAAATAAAGAAGAGAGACAAAAATACACGAAAAAGAAGTTTGCCATACTATTTTCTTCTAGGATAAAAAAGAGAGATATAGGTTGTTGACTATCGTGCATGCATATATCTATCTATCTGTATATATTTACATATATGTGGATATAAGTGAAAAAAGTTAATCAATTCAAGAGATCAAATGAATATATTATGAAAAAAAAATAGATATGTGAAATTAAATTAGAGTTTAAAAGAGTATATTCATCATTATTTAATAATTTAGATAGAGAATTGGATGAAATCAATCCAATATGTACCAATTTAGCATTTTTGATAAATCTTACTTTTTTTTTTTTTTTTTTGTGACTATTTTTGTCATGCCCCAGCCTATGAGTGGGGACTAGAAAGCAAGACCCAAAACAAGGGACTTCGCTATCAACTAATTCGTACTCGTTATCATTTTGTGAAAATAATTAAGTCAAATTATTAGAGGAGTCAATTGTACATACTTATAAACTATTTTAAATATATCACAGTCACCTCTTTTCCTTTGGGCATGCGAGAACCTCGTCACATTCCTTCACAATCTAAGACCGCCACTAGTCCACATCCCACCAGACCGCCTGTGTCGATGGTACCTCTTGGGTCATCTCTGATACCAGTGGTCACGTTCCAGGCCCATGGTAGAAATTCAGAAACGAGACTAAACACAATGAACTCCATTAGCAATTAATTTACACTTGTCATTACTTTACAAAAATAATTAGTCCAAATTATTAGATGAATCTATTGTACCTACTTATAAATGATTTTAAATATTCTCACTCAATTAATATGGGATATCACAATTTTTCTTAAATCTCAATGTTAGAAATCAAATTAAAATCTCATTTTTTTTTTCCAAAACTCACACTCCCCATCAAGTGTACATTTTTGGTTTGTTATTAAATTCTGAAAATTTCTCTTTCTTACTTACTTATGTTGTTATTATTATTACATTTTATTTTTATATTATCATAACAATAGGAGTTATTTAGTCATATCAATAAATCATGAAAAATCAAATGGATTCTTTAAATTAAATTAGAGCTTAATTAAATGATTCATTTAAAAAATTCTAAATGGAGAGTTGGATGCAATCCATTCAAAATATACATCAACTTGGCTTTTTCTTTTTTGGCAAAACTTGGGTATCAATTAGAATGTTTTTAAAAACTCATGTATAAATTTGACAATAATAATAATATTCGAGTATCAATTCGCATATTATTATAAGTTAATATATAAATTTGACATTAACATTAAAATTAGAATACCAAAATAATTTTTACTCAATAACAAAATATGATTGAGAAATTTCCTTACAAATGAGAGTTGGCATTATCTCAAGCTATCTAAAGCAGCCCAAAAGCGGGACCTAAAGATAAAACTATACTAGCAAAACTCTTGACTAAATAAATTGTTGTTTATCAATTTTGATTTATAAAGACCTAAAATTATAGTTATGATCCTGAAATATCCCCATTATGTCAAAATATTTGAGGGTCCGTATTTTTTTATTTGGGACTCAACTCGACCCGAACTCGAGTTCGGTCGATCCGATCTTTCAATCGTTGATGAAGCGAGTCGATGGGACGAAAAAGTTAATCAGATCATGATGTTTGGACCATAATATGTATCATCAAAGTGGATCAACCAGTATAAATATCATGATACTCAACTGTCATAAGGTAACTTTTGCATATTAACTCACTTCGTCTGTCAATTCTTTGCGACCTCTAGACTTGAATTAACTTAAGTATCGAAGAGTTTTGATTAAAAACCACCCCAACGAACCTAACTGTGTATTAGTATATCGAGTCATTTTAAATTCAAAGTACTCAAATTCGAAATCATTTTGATTCGAAATCAGGTAAAGTAATTTTTCCCAAATCACACTTGTTGTGTTTAGCTTTTAATTAATAATTAAAAATATTCTACAATTTAATATGGTGTAGAAAAATCCTGCAACCCAATTGCTTACATGCAAAAGACACAAAAAATAAATAAATAAATAAATATATATATATATATATATATATCTTAATTTTTTTATTGAAGCGTGAGACTTGGAAATTTATAGTTAAGACGCACTTGAATTGTGTGATCCATTACTTTTCATAAGAAAGTGATTGTAGTAACAAAATATTTTGATCTGATTAATATTTGGATGAGATTGTAGTAACAGAATTGCCAAAAAAAAAAAAAATTATTGTTTAATCTGTCCCTTCCAATATTTTACTTTAACCAAAAAAAGAAAAAGGAGACTGGAAATGTGTAGGAAAGTGTGTGGCATTCTAAAGTTTCGGGGAAAAGTTTTGTTGGAGGAATTCAAGACCAATAATTAGATGTCAACGTTTTCGATCCCAAGGTGGGATTGTATAGGGTCTGCTGCATGCGTTGAATATCGCACGTTTACAAGTTGATGGTATTTTTTTTTTACCCTAATTAAGAATCAATATAAATGAAAATAAGAGATAAAATATATTGTTGATCCATTCAATGAGTTGCCCTCTTCACATTAATGTTTAATTTCGATACTAGCAAATTGATTTAAATTAAATTTCTTACAGTTTCAAACTTTCAAGGGTTAGATGAATTTATTATTCTATGGCCAAACTTCAAGTTACTTGAAAAGTGTACAATGCATATAATGCTTGATATTATCTAATTACACATACCTCAATGTTACAAATAAATGTTGCACACCCATGTCACGCGAATAAAATATTTTCGTAAATTTAAGGTTAAAACTTATCATATATTTATAATATATATATGTGAAATGTAATATAAAATGCAACACATAATTATAATAAAAATTCCCAACTACAGTATATTTGCACTAACTTTGAAATATAAATTACGACAAATATGAGATAGCAATACTCGTACTATATAGAATAATTTATATACCCACATGTTCCATAAGACTTGAAACCAAAAACTAATACTTGTAGAATTTTTAGGCCCTCAATCTTCACCGTCCTTTATGTACAAAAATTTTGGCAACATTTGCTTGCAAAAATGTTAATTTTTTAATAAAGTTAATATTGTTGGACTTAAATGCAATATAATTTTATGTTAACACCTAAGTATGCAATTACCAAAAAGACCCTCCTCATATTTTTAATGAATTTCAAGATCAAAATCAAATTCATTGGTAGCAAATCTATCAATGCATTGAGATTCTCAGTAGAGGTCAATGCTCAATCAATATGGGGGACACAAAAACCTAGCCGGTACTCTATGAACCAAACTTTGACTTGTCACACGACAAATCAGCCCTCAAGAACTGTTGAAAGTGTTCGTAAAATTTTACTTTTCTAAAAGTGCTGAATTTTGGAAAAAAATGAAAAAAATAGAAGGAAAAGTAAAAATTAAAAGTATTGGCAAAGTATGGGTATAATTTTTTTCATTTTGTTCACATCTTAGATCTAGGAATTTACTCATCTTCCATAAAGGAGTCTAATGAAACCAAAGTTTCATGTTAGGTTTTGAATTAGAGAATCGATGTCGACTATACCCCTAGTCTTCCAAACTAACGATGCGGGTTCGATTCCCGCTACCCACTTATTTCCTTTTTTCTAAATATTCTATTAGAATTCTATTCTAAAATGTAGATAATATATTATGATTACGATAGTGAATCATTGAATATACAATTCTGAAAATTCTCTCACATACAGTCCGATTTTAAAAGCAGGAATAAGTTAGAAGTTATTTGATAAATAAGGTGCACACAGTAGGTCCAATTTGATTTTCTTTCATGTGTGAAAATCTAAATTACTTTTAAACTTTGAAATAGTGATTTATGTGTGAGGTTTTATCAAATAAAATAAAATAAATTATTTGTATATATTATATACATAAGAAATATAATAACTATAATAATAGATATGATATTTATGTGTATTAAATATATCTAAGTAAATGATTAATTTAATAATAATTTTTTAAAATAAATCATTAGTTAGGTACACTTAAATATAAAAATTCATATTAGTATGTAATTATAAATGTATATTTTTAAATATACTTATATGTGTATATACACATTTTATTGGACATAATAATATTTGCTAATATATATATAACCAAATATATGTATATAATTATACATGTATATTTATATTAAAATGTTTAATATTATATATAGCAATTATATATATATATATATATTACATATTTGATATATCTATTGATGCACGTGTCTGTGTATATACATGTATAGTATATATGTCACATTTGCATAAAATATACACATAATACTATATTTGTTGTTGAACAATATAGATACATTATTTTATGCATTATATATGTATAAAATCATATGTGTTATATATGTTTAAAATCATAATAATTATGATAAAACATAATAAACATATTTATGTGCATATAGATTATGTACGTACATTTTATAAAATACACCAAGTATTTGTAAAAATGTATGTTAATTGCGCACCACCTAGCAATCTACCACCAAGAGCACGAAAGAAAGCATCACAAGGCAAAAGCAATCTTCAATACTTGTATGTAAAAATATACATGTTATACATACTTTATATTCAATATTTTATAAATATATATGTATAAATATATATATATATACATATATACACTTAGACATTGTATGTGCATATATATATATATATATATATGAGTATATAAATACTTTGATTTGAGAAATTGAGGACTAATTTAGGGTTATTAAAAAATTGTGGGGGTGGGGGGGAATTATTTAAAATAACTTCTAGTCATTTATAAAAATGTCATGCCAGAGAAAAGCATCCCTTGGCTGTTTTAAAATTCTAGCTATTTTAGTACAGTTTATGTAATTAGAAGTACAAAAAACACCAAACACTCAAATTTTTATTATTTTTTCCAACTAAAAACACAAAAGTATTTAATTTTAGTGTATCCAAACACTCTCTTTTTCCTCTGGTCATCAAAATCAACCGAGGAGGGACAAGTTTGACCGGTGGCCCGTCTGACCATGTGACTTTTGCAATCTACCAAACTTCAACTATATATACATACAACTATACTTATGTACTCATTACACTCGATATTATTTTAAATAAAATTATAAATTATTAAATTATATATAATAATATCAATCTTTCATATTATAAAATTAAATTATCATATACTCCTCTAATCGCTAACGAAGGTGGCAAGACATATCGCATACTCATACATATATATATATATATATATATATATATATATATATATTAGCCTACATGGTGGTGGGGACCGACTTTTACGGCTCAAACCCCTCTCTCTCTCTCTCTGTATATATTTATATAGGTGTAGTATATATATACATGTTGTCTCAAAGACTTAAACGTTGAAGTTGAATTCTTCAAGTTGTATTTTATATGTATTTATGAGTATGACAGTGAATGTATTATTTAATTAATAGGTATTCATATTTGTATAGGTATAAGTTGAGTGCAATTGGGCCATTGACATTTTGTTTTGAGTGTGCTGGATGAAGCCATTTAGTTTGAATTAGTTTAAGCAAGTCAAATAGTGCTGCCTCCCTTTATAAAGAAGAAGACTATTGCTGTTCAGATCACACAAAGAAAAATTTAGACAAAAGAGAGAGAAAGGGAGAATAGCTATTATGGAGACTACTTTGCATAAATCTGTTCTTGGAGGTGCAGTCAAGGAGGAGAACAAAGGCTCTGAATCTAATGGGGATGAAGAAAGTTGTTGGGAGGATATCGTTCTTCAGGTAATATTCTTCGTCAAATCTAAAAGTTTAAATTGTTAGAGATGTAGTGAAAAACGGGTCGTGTTTTGTTCGTATATTCATTATTGAGTCTAACTAGATTAGTAGATTCATGAAATCTTATGCATCATTTGATGCATATAACCATTTGGATGGTTGCAAAACTTGTATTGAGTATCTGTTTCAACCAAGAAAACTAGAAATATGGCTCGATTACACGTTGTGGCTATCGGACAATTGTTTGTTTATATAAGCAGAAATGAAAATGGGCAAGCTGATGGATTTTTGCTGATCATATCTCAGGTTGGAGCTGGAAAAAGAGCCCAAGATGATGATGGGATGAAGGCAGCATCCCCTAATCAGAAGAATTTAAACTGTAGCAAGCAGGTAAGAAAAGAAACCAAGTATATGTTACTAATACTTATTACAAATTTCATGATGAATTACATCTCCATATGTTACACAACTAATGTTTATTATGATATTGGTGTTTATGATAATTAGAGACAAAATTTAACAATAAAAACAATATTATCTTGATCTACTGTTGATATTTCATGCATGGGAAATATTATTTCCTTCTTCATATAGAAACAACTTGAAATATTCCGATTTCATCAGAAATAGAAAAAAAAAGTTTTCTTATGGAAATCAGTTTCTTGAACCTTCACAATTCAATTAGCCTGTTATTAGATAATTTTCACTTTTTAATTCCTATGGCGTGAGGGCTCCAAGAATCTGAAAGATGTGATGTCTAATGTGTTTCAAAGTCATAGTCGTCGGCAAAGCTATATATCAAGCTAGCAGCCCTTCTACACCATTGACCATTTAATAAAAGACAGATGCAACTTGTTAAATTATAGACCAGGGAAAGTACTTAGCAGTTAGAATAGTATTTCAATGTTGTTTATGTACTTTATTTTTTGTTGAATTCTTGAGTAACTAGTTCCATTTCTTACAATCCAAGAATTAATCTTTACTGCAAACTCTATTTTGGCAAAAATCTTAACTCAATGTCTGAGGTTTATCTAGCAAGATTTGAGGTTCTGACAGAAAATTTTGACAGGGTCTGGCCATAACAAAGATAGAGAGATCATCAACTGAATCTGAATCAAGATCATCTTCATCTGCAAAAAGGGAACAGGTTAGAATATATCTCTCTTTTGCTAGATAATTAAAGATAAAACTTCAGGATTAAAGGTTAATTAAGGACTAAAGATAAATAAATTTCTGATATTAGTCTTTAAACTCAAAATTAAATCCATCATGTTAAATTGTTGGAAAAAATTCAACTGGTATTGAAAATAACATCCATGTATCTAGAATATCTATATTGCAAAATAAAGACTGAAACAACAAAGTAATTCTATCTATTATTAGCAATAATAATAATAACAAAAATAGTGTCTTTTTAATTAGTTTATAGAGCTTACAAGCAATTTCTTGGCATGTATGGTTGCAGCTGAATGATCAACTTGGATCAACCAAAGCGGAAATGGATGAAATTATGGAAGAAAATCAAAGGCTTAAGATGTACTTAGACCGAATTTTGAAGGATTATAGAACCCTACAAATGCAATACCGAGATGTTATTCAGCAAGAGGCTAAAAAATCTCCTCTTACTCTTCCAACTCATCATGATCACACAGAAGAACCTGATGAACTTATTGCCCTCAGCCTAGGAATAAGTTCAAGTGACAGAATAAAAGACGAGCACCGTAAAACACCAATGAATGTAGAAGGAGGAGATAAAGAAGGGTTGACACTAGGACTTGATTGCAGATTCCAAGTGCCTAAAAAGTTACCGGTTGAACCTTCTCCCAATCCTAGCCCTGAAAATAGCCTAGAAGAGGTGAAGGAAGAAGCTGAAGAGACATGGCCGCCTAAAACCATGAAGAATGTGAGGGAAGGTGGAGATGATGAGATTTCACAACAAAACCCTGCCAAACGAGCTAGGGTTTCCGTGAGAGTTAGATGTGACACGCCAACAGTAAGATTGTATTTGCTGTTATATTCGAGTAACATATGAATATATAGATGTCATTGTACTAAATGATTTCATTTCCATGTTATGTCAATCTAGATGAATGATGGATGCCAATGGAGGAAATACGGACAGAAGATTGCCAAGGGGAATCCATGCCCTCGAGCATACTATCGTTGCACTGTTGCACCATCCTGTCCTGTGAGGAAACAGGTACAACTTATAATCTTTCATTTTTAGTAGTATTGTGGTGATTTTTCACTTGATTTATACGTACTTGAAACTTAAAAATGTATCAATTTTTTGACTTGAAGGTGCAAAGATGTGCTGAGGACATGTCGATCTTGATCACAACGTACGAAGGGACACACAACCATCCACTTCCAATCTCGGCGACAGCAATGGCTTCCACCACTTCAGCAGCTGCCTCCATGCTGATGTCCGGATCAACAACCTCGGTAACTGGGCCGAGCTCATCATCCACCGCCACCGCCACCACCACCACCGCGAACCTCAATGGGCTAAACTTCTATCTCTCTGACAATTCAAGATCAAAACCCTTTTACCTACCGAATTCATCAATCTCATCTTCCCCTTCATTTCCAACAATCACTCTTGATCTCACTTCCAGCTCGTCCTCCTCATCGTCTCAATATTTAAGCCGAGTAGGCAATTTCCATCAAAGATATTCAGCCACAAATCTCAACTTCAGCTCCTTGGAATCTAATGCTCTCCCGATTTCTTGGAGCAATGGGATGCTAAGTTATGGACCTCAGCCATTCAACAAGAACCAAACAGCAGGTTCCCTAAGCTTTGGAGCACAACCCTATGAAACCCTTTATCAATCCTACTTGCAGAAAACTATGCCAAACTCCAGCCAACAATCTGTAGCACCAGACACCATTGCAGCCGCAACTAAAGCAATCACATCAGACCCAAGTTTCCAATCTGCATTAGCAGCTGCTCTTACATCAATCATTGGCTCAGGTGGTGCTAGTGCTAGCACATTAGCAAACCAAAATGTTGGCGAAAAATCAGGTCAAATAAATATCAAGAACAGTGAGCCTTTTCCCATTCTATCTAGCTTCCCATCAACCTCAAATGCAAACAAATGCGCGCCAAGTTTTCTGAACAAGTCACCCTCCTCGACCAGTCCTCAACCCGGTGGATTGATGTTTCTTTCGCCTCCATTTTCGAACTCGAAGAGTAAGTCCAACTCACCAGGTGACAACAGGGATCACGTTGTTTGATTTGTTTTCTGATTTCTTTCTTGACTATGATGAATTTTGGTTGTTTTACTAAGTTTAGGTGGTGGGATTTTTGTCGTGATGCACATTGTGCATGGATTTTTTTTTCTTTCAACTAATTTTTTTGGTAAAGGAATGATGTAAGATGAAGAAAATTGTGCATATAGATGGTGACTGCTGGTGAAGAAAGTTGAATAATGATAACCAGCTTTCTTTCTTTCTTTTTCTTTTCTTTTTTATGTATGACCAACTCTGTTAACAAATGTGGATAATTTATGTATTTTGACAATGCCACCAACTAGGTCGTTGGCTCATCTAGATTTTTTTTTTTTTTTTTTTTTGTGAATTTTAATCAAGTCTGTGACAGGGATGCTTCTACTGTCGAAGTAGAAAAACAACATAGATTGATGTAAGTACTTAGTTAATTTATCTTTAATGAATGTTGAACACAATTATTTAAAGTTAGATATAAATATTTCCAAGAATGCCAAATATATATCTGCTATGTATTGCTCAACAAAATAAAATGAATGTACATGCTATGTATATTTTTTAGCACTTCATCATCTCTCTAAAACTCATTCAAGTAGTGATTATTACTACTCGGCACAACCTAACGATACATCCAATATCAATACTATGTGTCTAGAATACCTTGCTGGATCTCTGCTCTAGAAAGCTATACATGCAACAACAAATGCGATTTTGAATTATTTATTTCATCATATATTGCAGTTTATGAAAACACGTCAAATATATGTAATCATTAACCAAGTATTTATTTAAAAAAATATTTTATACACTCAATGTTTATAGAAGATTGAAACACCAATTTGCAAGAGGTTTTGAACTAAGTAGTGATGAGGATTTTCTTTTGCCTCCCTCATAAACAAGTCCTTGTTTGTCTCATTGAATTTAATCGACAATTTTTTATATTCCCAAACGAAATAATGAAAGTGATATTAATTATAGACCTCTACTTAGTGATAAATATACAAAAACTATATTATGATGTATTATTATTTATCAGCTATATTGTTGGTAACATAAACAAGAAATACCCTTGATTTTGCAAGCATCATTTAATCCTCTAATGCACTTGATAGAAATTTGGTCTTGTAATTAAGATGAAAGCACAAAACAATCTTCCTTTAATATCTAATTAAGAAGCCTTAAACAATAAAACATGAGAATGACAGCGATTTTTCATATATAGAGTGATTATTTTGAAACCAAATGATAATTATGTAACTACCACGCCCCTAAGCGACATGGCACCTGTAGGAGATGATGTTCGGGTCCATGGGAGGGTCCTGGTTAGCCAAATATGAATTCAAATTGAGTTAAGTTTAATTTTATGAAGTGAATTAATGATAAAATCATTATGAAGTGAATGCAAGTAAATTTAGCCTTGATTTGATTGATAAATATACTATGACATGTCCATGTTCCAAATCTCTTAAGGGTCATAGTAAAATTTTAATTGTTAATTAAACATGCAAAAATAAAGAAAGGGAAATAGAATACAAAACGATAGTCAAAAAATAATAAAGCAAGGAAAACAATGAGGGAAAAAATGAGCCATACGGGCCTAGGCTAGGCCCTGTCCTAGGCTGGTTCTTGATCTTCGGCCCTCCAGGTTGGGCCAAGCTTACCTAATAGGGCCCACATTAATGCCCTTTACAACTTTAGTCATGGGATGAAGCACTCACTTAGACAACCTTAAACAATGGTTAATAGCACCAATCAATAAGATTTCAACAAAATACAAGATTAACACTTTACCTTACATACACATAAACAAAACGTTTATACGGTACATATATGTAAAATTTAATTCAAGAAACCAACATCTAATAAATATAAGGCAGATCGAACTGGTACATAAATTTAACTTTACATCAAATTCGATATATAATTTTTATGAACTTAATTTTACACTAAATTCAGTCCATAATTTTTACAATACAATCCGTAAATTTTAAAACCAACCCAAGCTCTAGACCTCGTTGGCAAGGCTTAGCGTGCCGGGCAGATCACCTAACCCATAAAAACCTAGACTAGAGTTACCATTTTTTTTTTTTTTGATACCAAGTCCTCAATTTATACCAAATTAAATCATAGGACCCCAAGATCCGTACCCTAAAACCTTGAAATAGGTAAATCGTGAGATATGCCTCAATTGGTTTTTAAGTTCCCCTCATGAACGGTACATTTTTGCGCACAAAAAGTTGATTTCAAAATGATTGTATTATACCAAATTCCAACCGTAGAATCCCACTGACAGTACAATGATTACTTCATACTGAAATTCAATCACATGTTCCCGTCAGAATTCGAACCTTCATTCTATCACTGAAAGCAAGTTGCATGTTAATTGTTCCACCAGTTGAGTTGTACTCCAAAAACTAGAATTACCACCTTAATGGTATGTTGTATGGGGATACGCTGAAAACATGAAAGTTAGTACATGCTTATTTTCAACAAATTTGTGGTAATTTATTGGTTGAGCATGGTAGGCTTATTCTAATTTTTTTTCCTTAAACTTTCATTTAGAAGATGACATTCATCTGAACAATATTTTAGTGGGATTGCGAATCATTAAATTATATATTATAATATTAATATTTTATTTAATAATATTATTTTATTTACATTCAATCGCTCATGAATCCACTTAAATTCCAAAATGAATGGTATGAAATGTTTTAACATACAAGGAAGAGAAAATTAGCTTGAGATTGACACTTGAAAATGTATCATCACGTTCGAAATTTAATATTTTTTTTGTTTCATTCTCAACAATGACATCAATTTATCCAGATTATGTTCATGATACCTCTTTATCGAGTCATCATAATATATATATAGATAATAATTTGTAAATCGATGAGATGTCACAACATTTCTATACCACACAAAATAGGGAAGAGAGAGATGAGAGTATAAGAATATACGACTACGTGGTTGTGGTATTTGCGTATATTATTGATTACTATATATAATATATTTAATTTGATTATTCTAATTATTTATATAAAAAAATTAATCTTTGTTTAAATTTTGGATTAAAATTTTAACTTTTGTATTTACTTGTGTAACATTATAATTACAAAATGTCAAATACACATAATATAAATAAATATTACATATATACACAATTTGCGTATTATATAAATGTGTGAAAGTGCATTACTTTAAGCATTAAATAAAAAAATAATATTCCACATAACGCACTCAATTTTGAAAAATCGAGCAAACAGATACATTTCAAAGCGTTATACCTCGTTATGCTTTTCCTATAAAAAAAATTAATGACTAAACTCTATTTATTGTATGGTATTTTAATAGATATTTTATTAAATTATAATATTTTGCTAAAATAGCCGATAGATCATCCTCTTCAATTCTTATTAGTATAGATAGATAATATAAATAGGGTGATTTTCACTTTGCCCCATCAACTCTATTCTTGGTGTCATTTTGTCCCTCTCAAACTATAAAAAATTGCCCCTCCAATTAAGGAAGTATAATTTATTTTTATTTTATACCTCTTTTTCAATATATTTGAGAAAGATATTGAAATTTTAAAGCTTGTTTGCACTTAATAATATAAAACAATCAATTGAATTTAGACAAAGTACAAAATGATATATTTGGATTTTTATACTTAGATTATTACTAAACAAAATAAGAATTTTTACTTAATTTTATTCTTAATTAAATAATTCTTAAAAAAGCAAGTAAAATATTTTATATAAGAGGATAGCTTTGCACAAGACACGAGACAGGTAGAAAATACCTAAAGGAAGATGGTCGTCCAAAGATACTAAACGAGGCAACTATTAACCAAAAATACAATATTTCACTAAAACAACTTACATATTTATAATAATTGAGATTAAAATAATTTTATCAATAAAAATATAATTTTTTATAATAAACTAAGTAAAAAATTCAGTTATGTCATCTTATAGTTGATCTTATTTAAATTAGTTACTTTATAATATTAAGAGCAAATAAATTTTAAAACAAGGTTTATTTAAAAAAAATTTAAAAATAATAATGAGACGAATCTAAATTCAAAATAGTCCCAAATTTGTCCCAATTGAGTTGGATTTTAAAATTATAAAAAGGTCAAGACAAGTCTTGATTTTTTTTATTTTTGAATCCCCATCATTTAATTTTTTTATATATTTTTTTTATTATTTTAAAAAAATATTAATACAAAAATATATTTTTTAGAAAAATATTATTACAAAAAATATATTTTTTAGAAAGATATAGTGATATTATTTATAATATTTTATAAAGTAAGTATAATAAATTTAATTTATCAGATCTAAAATTTTATAAATCTTGAGACAAAACTCAAAATTTAAGAAACTCGCTATACTACCATTCATCATAAAATAATATTTCTCTCAATGTATTGAAAATAGAGGTAAAAAAATAAATAAATTATTTTCTAAGCTGAAATGGGCCAAGTGTATTTTTATAGTTCGAGGGGTTAAGATGAAATTCACCCTATAAATATAAAAACTTTTTCTTGTATCTCCGCCTCTTTACTTCACAGGCTCCACCCCTTCTCCAAAGGACTCCACAGAAAAGTCCCCTCACAGGTAAATTGAATGATCATCTCTCTATATGTGTATTTAGTTACATATGGATGATTTGTATGTGGGTTTTACTTGAATATATAAATTGATTAGTCTTCTGGGGAAAGAAATGATTCAGAATTTTGATTACGGTATATTTTTAGCTGTTGAGTAATTGTGGGTTTCTTTTAGAGTAATTGAATGATATATTTAGCTGATTATTTATTTTTCCTGGATAACAAGTGATTCTTTAAAATATATAGCTGTTTGGAAACTGGAGCTGGGTACCCTAGATAACCCTAATCTTTGTTTTTCTAATACTATTGTTAATTCTCTGTAGAATTGGGTTTTCAGTAATGGAAATTTTTGTTAAACATGCTAAGCTGAACTGCTTGTTCGCAAATTGAGTTTATTTTGGATTGTAAAATTAATCATCTGACTGGAAAATAAAATATTTGTTGGGTTCTTGGTCAGTTTTGGTAAAATTAACTTGCTTTGATTTTAATGTTTGATTTTAATGGAGTAAAATTGTTATGATCAACAGGCATTTGAGATGTCAACTCCAGCTCGGAAGAGACTGATGAGGGACTTCAAGAGGTTGCAGCAGGACCCACCTGCGGGTATTAGTGGAGCGCCACAAGATAATAATATTATGCTCTGGAATGCGGTTATATTTGGGTGAGTATATTTTGTTCTATCAAAATTTGAGCAGGCCTTTTCTAATTTATTGAATTTATATGTTCGTTTAGTTGTTTCATCATATGGTAATTTTTGTATATAGTTGGATAAGACATTTTACGGTTTCTTTTCTCATGTGGATTGCAGTCCAGATGATACTCCTTGGGATGGAGGTGAGTCAACTAGTGTTCGAACATATTTGGGAATTTAACTCTTTCATTTTTGGGTATAGTATGCTTGTATACTTCTGTTTTGTTTGCATGTGTATCTCATTATTTCGCTTTCTTGTTCCTGTTAATTGAAATATGCATGCTGGTTGTGCCCTTTTTATGAAAAATTATGGAATGTTGATTTTCCGCATGCGTCATATACTAAGAAGCTATCTCTATTAAAATTCTCTTGTATGTTTCCAATATTAAGACAGAACACGATAATAATTTTATGCTGATTGCTTGGTTTCTTAAATTTTATTCTTGTAATCTTCCTCTTTGCATGGGAAACGTGTACTGTGATTTAACTCTTTAAGTCCTCAACAAAAATTATTGATCTTCCCCAAACACCCAATTTCTGCAAGCATAAGGTGATTTTTTTTGCTTAAAACAAGATATTGGGGTGGTGCCACAAAGTCTGCATCTCTTCCTGTGAACTTTTGATGGCTATTCATACACCAATAGTCACTTTCTTTTTCCTTGTAGGACCCCCACTATTCTGTTGTGGTCTGGCTTTTGTGTTGATCACTCTTGCTAAACTCTTTTCTGAATCATGCAAGCCCCCTATTAAGCCATTAATTCTATAGGCCTATCTATTTGTTTGTCCTGATTATGTTGCGCAGAATGTGACAGTTAATCGTTAATATATGCCACTGGCATGTCTTCTCACTTTTAGCCAGTTTAATATTTTCGAAGGTGAGACATAATGATAGTATCAACCTGCCTTGGGTTGCTATCAGTTGCTTCAAGGGCTACAATTTCTAGTTACATTTGCTGATTTTATATTACAATATAGTTAAATGGATAAATTGTAAGAGTGCCTTTGATGTTTGAATTTCTGAAGAAGGCAACTGAAGCACGGAAGCAAGATTCTTAGATGTGCTTCTAGAGATCTGTGTGCTTCTTCACTTGAGAAAAAATTTCTGAAAAGAAACAATTAGAAATTATGTTCAGGGAGAGAACTTATATTCTGCTTCCATTTTTTCTTTCCAGAATCACATCACAATGTGTGTAGACTTGAGCTCTTTCATGCATTATGTGGCTTATTAAATGAGACTAAGAGCTTGAGAATTCAATGCTATTGTGACAAAATTGAAGTGCATTCCCAAAAAATGTGATGCAGCTTTTTAATCCTCAGTTAATTTTGCCTACTTATAACCCACAAGGAAAGGGTGAAAACAAGGAAAAGAAAGGAAAAGCCATATGTCTTTGGGTTTATCCAAGTTCATAAATATCTTTTGCGCTTTGATATGTTGACTTACATCTTATTCATTATTCATGATACTGGGCAACTTCAACGTCATGGCCTATGCTTTGAGTGTGACAGGTACGTTCAAATTGACACTTCAGTTCACAGAAGATTATCCAAACAAGCCACCAACTGTTCGATTTGTTTCTCGAATATTCCATCCAAATAGTAAGACAGTGGCATAAAAAAATTCAATTTGTTGTATTTGTCAGACTCAGACTTTGAAATTTAACCTTTTGAACAGTTTACGCGGATGGAAGTATATGTTTGGACATCCTGCAAAATCAGTGGAGTCCTATATATGACGTTGCTGCTATACTTACATCTATCCAGGTACAATGCTATCTTTTGAATTAAGCATGTGATTACTGTTTTAGTGCTGTGCTATTTAAAATGACAAAGGTAGATTGTTGATATGTAGATCGACATTTTGTGTTGCTTAAATCATGGCTTTTCCTTTATGTAGACTTGGGTTGGTTGCTACAAATTGTGTACTTGGCTTTCCTTGTGGGGGCTTTTTTCGTTAATTTATATGTCTTAGCATGTTCATCATTCAAAAGTCTAAAATTGGAAACTTCTTGAGGAGTCTGTCAGGGAAGCTAGCTTCGTTGTCTTTCAACTTTAGATTGTAAAAATTCATACTTGATTCCTGGAAGCTAGGTTTGTTGTCTTTCAACTTTTGATCATGACAATTTATCTATCCAATTTGAAGATACTTTGATTTTCTTATTCCAAATCTGGGTTAATGCAATTGAATTTTGGGAGGGAGTTTATTATAGCGATTGCATTTGTTATGTTATGGCATCTACTTGGGTTGCTATAGTTGTAAGTCTGAGTTTTCCAGTAAGTTATGATTCTATAGTGCAGGAAATCCACAACTTAATTTAATATTTTGAGCAATCATTGGTAGAGGGTAAACAACTGTGTCTTTGGGTGCTTATTCTTAATCATAAGGATATGCAACATTGCAGAGTGGTTTGTATTGACAGAGTATAGGAGGTAATAATTCATTCATTTCAGAAAAAATATATGGAATAGCTGTTGGATTAAGGGCATATCTGAAGGAACTTACTGATGACTAGTAAAATTTAAGAATACATCTTCATAATGAGCTTTTAAAATTCTTGTGGTCGTATTAGATGTCATCTAATTACTTCCATAAACTGGCTGACGGGGTGTTGTCCTGTCATCTGAAGTCATCTAAACACATTAGATGTCATCCTTGTGCTTACAATTTTCCTTTATTAAAGAAAACTTTTCTATTGGACTCTGTCACCTGTATGGTATTTATTTCATATACCCTTTGATATCATTCTACTTGTCTATATTTCTAGTACTTAACACTGATGCAAGCACTGACGTTTTTGTATTGGACTTATCTGCTCTCTCTCTCTCTGTTTGTGTGTGTGCGTGCATGCATCTGTAGGTTATTAGATAATGATATTCCATGGAAAAAGGCAGGCAGTGCAAATATTCCTCCCTCTATGGCAATCATGTAAATCACTTGGAAATGGAAATGTGGATCCAACTGATGCATAATCATCCATTAATAGCCTCATTTAAGTCTGATATCAAATCCTCTTAATTCCTCTTTGGTCATGGAGATAAAATCTTAAAACATTAAATTTACCAGCTATAATAGTAGGTAGTGTTCTTATTGTGATTATTCAATGCACAATACTGCAGAAATTGCTCTACTAGAAAAGTACAATCAGTCCCCTCAGCATTAGAACCATGAGGAGTAGTTTGTGCCTTGTGGTTTTTTCCATGAAGATGTAATCTGCTTAATCAGATCTTTTCAGGCTAAATCATTACCAGGGATTTGTGGCGTAACATGTTAGTATTATTTGGTCTACTAGATTGTCAAGAGTGTTAGCCTCCTGTTAAAGAATCCACCCACACCACCATCACCACCACCACCATCTTTGGGCATTCTGCAAAGGAACTCTTGTGCAGCTAATTGGGCACTAAGTCACAAAAAGTAGGAGAGTGCGAGAGCAGGCAAAATTGAAATTTTCTGAAGGCGGAGAGTGGCTTAGAGTGTCTATTAAAATATTCTGTAATTATTAATCCTATCTTTTAACTTCAGAAATTCCGTTGGTGAAGAGGTGAGACTAGACTGTTTTTTTCATAATTCGCGGGTTTGAATTTCATTTCTGTCCTTAGTTGCTTATTTTTAAGTTAAGCTACAAGTCAATAAGTTAGCCTTCTTTATA
Organism: Paulownia fortunei; assembly: GCA_019321725.1. NCBI lineage: Eukaryota > Viridiplantae > Streptophyta > Magnoliopsida > Lamiales > Paulowniaceae > Paulownia > Paulownia fortunei. The sequence goes on from CM033112.1 coordinate 3,864,904, forward strand.
TTAGTTAAATTAAAGTAATCTAATTGTTCTTCTCCATCATGAGTTCCACTTATCTGTCCGCTGTTTTTGTCCTTATGGGCGCTATTTTTTGGCTCCTCCATGGCTCCATTGTTTGACCCCCCATAGCCAACATCTCCGCCTCCAACCTCTGTCCTTGACCATTCTCTACCACATCTGAAGCACTCCAACGTTAAAAACGTGATTTAAGACCTATAAAGCATGATTTAGAAAATACTAGAGCGCTTAAAAGTGACGTTCTCACCCTGAGTTTGCTATGCTCAGAACACCAGTGCGGCAAGGGTAGCCAGCGTATTATGTGACAAGATCGGGCATATTGTAACATCACTTGAAGAGCTAGAAAGAATGAGGTTATATTTTTTATGACAATGCTTGTGTTTCCTGATTGCTCAAGATTTTGGGCTTGCATGTTTTGAAAGAATAAACTATTTTAAAATTTGTTGCAAGAAAGTGTAAAAAGAGTGTTCACCTATTCCTGCATTTTGGCAAGTTTTGCTGGCAAATCATGTATGCTGATTCAAAGGGGATGGCTATGAGAACCATGAATTGATATTCTGGTGTAGAATGTAATGCTTGATAGTTCGGAGAAGACATTAATTTTTTCATAATAGGTGGGATATGTATTCTTCGTTAATTAAAAAAAAAAAGAGCAGACATCATTTTAAATTGGATGATCCTACCTTGCTGTATTTATCCATGTGGTGCTATCTCTGGTGTTAATTTGCACTGTTGTTAAAAACAATTGATCATTACATTTTTGTTACTGTTACAGTCATTGTTGTGCGACCCAAATCCAAATTCTCCTGCAAATTCTGAAGCTGCTCGAATGTTCAGTGAGAATAAGCGAGAATATAATCGCAGAGTAAGGGAAATTGTAGAGCAAAGCTGGACTGCCGATTGACCCGGCGGTGCATAGTTGGTGGGTAAATCAATGCAAGCACTTGGAAGCCTAATCCAACTCAAATTTGCCCTATCTTTGTGCCAACTTATGGATTGTGGCACTTCTGTTTCAGTCCTATTTAGCTGTTAGGGCTCTTCTGCTGTTAGACTGTTGCTTGCTTTGTATCATGTAAATTAGAATTTTATGCATTGATTTGTTTTGGAATTGTAATGAACTTATTGCTGGGAACGATGTTACTTAGCAGCATGCTTGTGTGGCTAATAAAATTGTTCTATATTTAATTTCGAATTGAGAGAGATTTTTCGATTTTGATTGGAGTCTTAAGCCTATGTTTGGTTTCATTTCCAGTTATTTTGGAGATATTATTACGAGAAGAATGTATTTTCAGTATTGATATTGGGGAGATGAAAATGTATTTAGATATTTTATTGAAAATAATAATGTAATATATTTTGAAAAATATTTTTAACTATATATATTTTGTTAATTTTATTTTATTTTATTTTATTGTGATTAGTAGGAGATATTGTTTTGTTTTAGTCAGTGGAATATAATAAGATATACAATTATTTAAGTAGTAATTGGTATTTTGAGATAATGAAAATATTATTCTTTTAAAATGTAAATGACACATTTTGAATTAAGTTTATGAGGGTAACTATTTCTTTGTTTTTGTTGTAAAAAGTTGTATATTTTCCTACAAATTTTTTAGTGATTAATGTATCTTATACAGCTAATTTATGCTCTAATCCATATAGGGATATTTATTTGGTAAAAATTGTATCAAATTAAATTAAATTTTTGATAAATAAAATATCGAATTAAAATAATTGATATAAGTCTATTATTATTATTATTTTTTATTTTTGATTTGTTAATTCAGTTAATCGATTTTTTAAAATAAAAAATAGTAAAATAGTTAAAAAAATAGATAATCATAATTTTATTTTTATTCATCAGTTTTTAAGGTTTGCTATGTAAAAGGAATGAAAAAAGTATAAAATAAATAATAAATAGAAAAATATGTGCATAAAAGTTATACGGCAAAATATATAAAAAATATTAAAATTTTCAGTAAACCAAACCCAAAAACTATAATAGAACTGAATATTAATTTTTTTATAAAAAACAAAAATTAAATAACAAATCAAAAATTTCGATTCAAAATTTCTTGAGCTACAGTAAGACAGTGGAACACCCATGGCTTGACAAAAGACAAAAGCCAGCCACCAATCTAAGCAAAAACAATAATATAAATGAAAAAATAATAATAATATAAATGTCAAAACTTGTAGTATTACTTCTCCTTTACCTTACTTCACAGGGCTCCACCCCTTCTCCAGGCGGAATTCACTGAAAGGTCCCCTCACAGGTAAATTGAATAACCATCTCTCTATATGTGTAATTAGTTATATATGGATTATTTAAATGTGGGTTATACTTGAATATATAAATTCATCAGTCTTCTGAGGAAGAAATGATTCAGAATCTTGATTATGGTCGTTTCCAGCTGTTGGTTTTTCTTTCTAGTATACGAGTAAGTCTGGGTTATTTTCTTTTACAGTAATTGAATGATAAATTTGGCTGATTTTTTACTTTACCTGAATAAAAAGTGGTTCTTCAGAATTTATAGCTGTATGGAAATTGGGCTGATTACCCTACATAACCCTAATCTTAGTTTTTGTAATGTTATGTATTTTAGGATTGTTTATTCTCTTTGGACTATGGTTTCCTAGTAATGGAAATTCTTGCTCTGCTAAGCTGAGCTGCTTGCTTGAATTAAGTTGATTTTGGATTGTTAATTAGGTATTGGACCCGTAGGTAAAAATTATCTATTCCTTTATCCTCCGCGCCCTCACCCCCACCCGGTTTTAGTGAATTAACTTGTTTTAGTTCCTAACCGTGCTAATCAATGTGGTAAATGATTATGATCTTATGGGCATTTAAGATGTCAACTCCAGCTAGGAAGCGACTGATGAGGGACTTCAAGAGGTTGCAGCAGGACCCACCTGCAGGTATTAGTGGCGCACCACAAGACAATAATATTATGCTCTGGAATGCTATTATATTCGGGTGAGTACAGGAGTTTGTTTCATAAAATGAAGCAGGCTCTTTTCTATTTCATTTTATGTTCGTTTAATTATTTCATACTATGGTGATTTACATGTAGTTGGATTGCAGTCCTGATGATACACCTTGGGATGGAGGTTAGTCAATCTAGTGCTCAGGCATATTTGGGAATTTAACTTTTTCTTTTTTGGCTATAGTTTAAATATGTATCTCAGTTTTTTTCCTTTGTTGCTCCTATCAATTGAAATATGCTTGCTGATTATACCCTTTTTACTAAAAATTATGGAATGTTGATTTTCCTCGTGCATCATATACTAAGAAGCTATTGCTGTTAAAATACTCTTGTATGTTCCAAGATTAAGATAATAGATAGCCATAATAGTTTAATGCTGATTGGTTTGTTTCTTAAATTTATTCTGGTAATTTTCCTCCTTGCATGGGCAATGTACTGCATGATTTAGATATTAATTTTTGATCTTCCCCAAACACCCAATTTCTGCTAGCATAAGATGATGTCTTTGCTTAATGCATGATTTTTTTTTGGGTGGGCCATATGGTCTGCATCTCTCCCTGTGAACCTAATGTGGCTCTTCGTATGCCAATGATCATATTTTTCCTTATAGGCCCCCACCATTTCGTTGAATGGGTGCTGAGGTCTGGCTTTTGTATTGATCACTCTTGTGAAGTCATATAGGGAATGTAAATTTACATTACAAAAGAAAGAAAATGGTGCTAAACTCTTTTATGAATCATTCAGGCCCCCTAAATTGAGCCAATGAATTATATTTGGCTAACTATCTATTTATCATGATAATGCTGCATAGGATGTCACTGTTAATTGTTACTATTTTCTCTGGCCTATGTCTTCTCTGTTTTAGCCAGCTTAGTAGTTGGAAGATAAAACTTCATTATAGTGGCAAATTTGCCTTGGACTGTTCGATGTTGCTGAAAGGGCAACTATTTCTGGTTACATATTGCTGCAAAGATGGATTTTTGTAACACAACAGTTACGCTAATTAAGTGCAAGAGTGGCTTTGATTTTTGAATTTCTGAAGAAGGCAACTGACAGCATGGCAGCAAGATGTGTGGATTTGCTTCTGGAAACCTATGTGCTTTGTTTTACTTTAAGAAAAAAATTTAATGAAAGACACAGAAATTATGTTTAAAGAGAGGGCTTATATTCTGCTTCCACTAATATTTTTTTAGAATCACATCTTAATGCATGTAGCCTTGAGCTATTTCATGCAACATTTGACTTATTAAATGCAACACAGAGCTTGAAAATCACATGCTATATGATAAAATTGCACACCACTCCAAAAAACTGTGATGCAGCTTATGATTTTGAGGTAAGTTTGCCATCATATAACCCCCATACAAGGAAAGTCTGAAAACAAGGAAAAGAAAGGAAAAACCATTTGTCTTTGTGTTTATACAAGTTCATAATATCTTGTGTCCTTTGGTATGTTTTGACTTGCATCTTATTCATTATTTATGGTATCGGTCAACTTAAATGTCATGGGTTATGCTTTGAGTGTGACAGGTACATTCAAATTGACACTTCAGTTCACAGAAGATTATCCAAACAAGCCACCAACTGTTCAATTTGTTTCTCGAATGTTCCATCCAAATAGTAAGTCAATCCATAAAAAATTCAATTTATTGGATTTGTTAGCTTAATCTGAGCACAGATGTCGAAATTTAACCTTTTAATCAGTTTACGCAGATGGAAGTATATGTTTAGACATCCTTCAAAATCAGTGGAGTCCTATATATGATGTTGCAGCTATACTTACATCTATCCAGGTACATTGTTATTTTGTGAGTTAAGCATGTGACTTTACTGTTCTTTCTGCTGTGCTATTTAAAATCACAAATGTAGACTATTGACGTGTTGATTGACATTTTTTGTTGCTCAAAATTGTGAATAGAGAATGTTTTGGAGTCCTTTCTAGACTTATTATAGCAAAATTTAATAAGTTTGAGTGAAAGTTCATCTAATTACTTGTTGATGGTTTTCAGATATCTGCTTTAAAAAGAATGTTAGGTATGAAATTGTGGCTTTTCCTTTAGATAGACTTGGGTTACTTGTTAGGATTTGTGTATATGGCTATGCCCTTGTGGAGGGTTTTCTTATTGATGTTGTTAATCCTTAACATGTTCATCAGTCAAACGATTAAAACTCGAACTTTCTTTAGGAATCCGTCCAGGGAATCTAGGATGGTTGTCTTTCAATTTTAGATCATAACAATTCGTGTATCCAATTTGAAAGATAATTTCATTTTCTTATTGCAAGTCTTGTTTATACAATTAGTTTTGGGTGGGCTTTCATGATAATTATTGCTTAAGTTATTGCATCTATTAGGGTTACAGTAATTGTAAGTTTGACTTTTCCAGTAATTTAAGATCCTATCGTGGAAGAAATTCAACTTCGAGATTTAATATTTTGAGTGGTGTCTTTGGGTGCTTATTCTTAATCCTAAGGATATGCAAATCTTTGCAAAATGGTTTGTATTGACGGAATGTAAGAGGTTATTATTCTCTTTTCATAAAATCAAAGTTTCTTTGTTATATTCTTCTGGAAATCAAAGCGAACATATAAGAAAGAACTGTTGGATTAAGGACATTTGTGAAGGAACTTCTTGACAGCTTGTAAAATTTAAGAATACATCTTGATGAGCTTTTAAAATTCTTTTGTTGGTATGAAATGCCACCTATGTATTTCCATATTGGTTTGCTCTCTGTATGTTGTCCTGTCATTTATAGTCATCAAAACACATCAAATGTCATCCGAGGACTTTCATATTTAATAATTTTTCGTTGTCAAAGAAAACTTTTTATTGGAACCTGTCACCTGTATGTTATTATTAATAGAGCCAAATCTCATTTAATATCATTCTACTTGTCTTCATTTCTAGTACTTAACACTGGTGTAAGTGTGGTTGTATGACTCATTTGCGCTCCATCCTCTCTCCCTCTCTCTCTCTCTCTGTGCATGGCTGTGTGCTTGTGTTTGTTCATTAGATGAGGTTGTTCCATGGAAAAAGGCAGGTAGTGCTAATGATCCTCCCTCTATGCAGTCATGTATATCACTTTAAAATGGCTATATCCAACTGATGCATATCATCCATGAATAGCCTCATTTAAGTCTGATATCATTCCTCTCTGAACATGGAGACAATCTGCTTTTAACTTATTCATAAATTTACCAGCTACCACCGTAGGTAGTGCTTTTCTCGTGCTTATATAGTGCACAATATTATATACCTTGCTCCACTAAAAGTATGATGATTCCACTCATTATTGGAACCACAATGTGTTTATGGCCTTTGGTTATTTCTATGAAGATGTAATCTGCTTCTTCAGATCTTTTCAGGCTATATAATTACCAAAGATCTGCAGCTTAACTTAGTAGCATGTATTTGGTCTATTATATTGTCAAGAGTGTCGGTCACCTTTTACAGAAATCTCCCACACCAGCACAAATCTTAATGGGATAATTGTATTGTGTAAACATATTGCGATATCACTTGAAGAGCAAGAAAGAATACGCTACATCTTTTGTGAAAAATCTTGTTTTTCTCAGATTGCTCAAGATTTTGGGCTTGAATAATTTTAAAAACATTTTTTTGTCACAAGAAAGTGTAAAAAGAGTGTTCTGAAGACCTATTGCTGCATTTTTGGCAAGTTTTGTTGGCAAATAATTTAAGCTGATTCAAAGGGTATAAAACATGCCAGCCATGAATGGATTATGTGGTGTAGCATGCCTGATAGTTTGGAGAAGACATTAATTGTTACATAAAAAGGCAGGATATTTTTTCTTAGTTAATCAACAGAAGAGTGGCAGATATCATTTTAAATTGGATGATACCATGCTGTATTTATATATGTGGGCTATCTCTGTTGTAAATTTATAAAATTGTTGTTAAAAAAAATGCGAATGTTTGTTACTGTTACAGTCATTGCTGTGTGACCCAAATCCAAATTCTCCAGCAAATTCTGAAGCTGCTCGAATGTTCAGTGAGAATAAGCGAGAATATAATCGCAGAGTAAGGGAAATTGTGGAGCAAAGCTGGACGGCCGATTGACCCTGTGGGAGCATAGTTGGTGGGTATATCAATTCAGGCACTTGGAAGCCTTTTCCAACTAAAATTTGCGCCTTATGGCTTAGATAACTCGTCGTGCCAACGCATGGAATGGATTGGAGCACTTCTCTATCAGTCCTATTAGGCTGTTAGGCTTATTATGCTGTAAGACTGTTACTTTGTATGTGTAAATTAGAATTTTACGCATTTATTTGTTTTTGGAATTGTAATGAACTGATTGCTGGGAACGATGTTAAAGCCACTTCAATTATGGGCCACAACCTTTTCTTCCGGGGATTTCTGATAACCTCAATCCAAGAATATCATTATCCTCAGTTTCATGTTTGTGGCCCAGCTGCCTGAACACTGAGAGAAATATAAAAATGAGAAATTCCTTAATTGTATCCAACTATAAGAAACCTTGCCTTATTTATAACTACTTTTCAATCGTTTGTGGGTAACAAGGGATGAAGGGAAAAAAAACTAAGAAACCAAACTTGATTCTCCGTGTACTTGCATTGGGAGTTAAACAAGGTACATGATTAACACAAACTGGAATTAAGGATGCGGCTGTATGTATCACTCGCCAACAAAATTTCAAGAAGCAATAACGCTATTTATTCCAATACAGTTACCTATGGGCCGAGGACAATACACATATAGGCCTTAAAGAATTCTTCTTTGATTGGATTGCAAATGAACAAAGAAACCAAAACTCAGTTTGCTCTAACTTCGGTTCACACCTTTGTAAAAGTATGACCAGGCAATTTCCATGCTCATATCATAGATCAATCAAGACAGCAGTAACAAATCATTGACTTCCCAACTTTCTATTAAGTACAATTTGAAATGAAATTATAAGTGTGTAAATGTAGTAGACAGGCATAAGTCACAGTCGAAAAACCAACCAAGAAGAGAAAGACCAGAAAATTACAAATTACACACACCACACCAGACTTAAATATGCCCACCTCACTATTGTGTAGCCTATACATTTGAAAAACCCTACTAAAATGAAGACCAAACCAAACACGAGTTGTTATTACTGATCGATTGGATGTTTGTCTAAACTTCTGTCGAAGTGATCTCTGCCATCTGGGTTGCGGCCTAAAACAATGACAAAAATGCAAAATTGTAAAATGTATAAAGATGGAAAATTTCAAGAAAATTTAGCAATGGGTGATTCAATCTGAAAGAATCATTCACCATGTTTTCTTTGTTTTCTTGAAGAACTTCCTTTGGTGGAGAGTTAAGAGGCCCTGCAACAGAAACAGAATAGCCGACTGCCAACATGAATATAAAGGACTAATTTCAAAAACTAAAATTTATTTTCTAAGAGAGTCAGTGGAGTCACCTTCCCCACGAGCAGATTTCTTTCCCTGCTTCTTCACCTTGTCCTTATCTTGGGTTGATTCTTGCTTTATCGGTTTTTGAGGTTTCTTTTGGATACTGCGGCCCCTAACTTCAGAACCAGACTTTGAGCTTGCAGCATTCTTGGGCACTGATCTTCTGGTCTTCTTTACAGAATCATCCGTCTGAGTAGTTTCATTATTATCTTTTTTGACACGGTGAATTTCATCAGTGTTTATGTCCAATGATTTTGGCTTCAGCTTCTCAGCATCCGTTATAGAAGACGAGGAGCTATTAACATCATCATCAGATAACTGATTGCCTTCAGCAGGCACTTGAGAACAGGTTCCAGAGACCTGTGACGGCTCAAAGCTTTCAGAAATCTTGTAGCTCTCAAACAGTTCTTTCACGGATTCTCCAAGTCCAGAAACATTGTGATGACGCACATATGACTTTAGTTCATCACTCATCCTCTGTATAGGCTGCACATAAATCATTAGTGAACATATATAAAGGGCAATCTTCCAATTTAACCAATCCATGCATTTAAATAACTGCTGTAATATGCGTAAAAAGATAAGAAAAAAAGTTCACTTGCTTGCCTTGGTACTTTAGGACATGGCCACAAAGTTATCAATGCTAGCATGTATTCCACCGCACTTAATCACAAGAAATATTCAAACTTATAGTAAAGCGAAATACACACACATATATGTATATATTGAGCATTATGAATGGGCTTCCTTAATTTTCTGAAGCTACATATATATGTATATATTGAGCATTCTGAATGGGCATCCTTAATTTCTGAAGCTTAGATTATACTATTACACAAGTCCACAACATTATTCCTTGAGAACATGGATTAGTGCGTATCTTAAAATTTACTTTTTCCATACCTCACATCCAGCCTCCAAAGCAAGCTTAAAGAATCCAAGAGAGATTGAGTGCTTAGCAGCAGATTCAGAGAGCTTAATCTGAGACAGCCAATAAGATGCTGATGATAGAACACTGAATTTTTTCCAATTAGATGACTTCGAAACATCAGAAACAGGTGTATCACTTTTTCCCTGGTTGACAGCAGACCTCTTTGCTCTAGCCTCAGAAATGGGAGTGATATTGCCAAAAGATTTTGGAGCAGGGGTGGCATTTGACTTGGAAGGAACTGAGAGTCGTCTAGGAGGCTTGGCAGACTTCTCCTTGCCAGAGAGATCAAGAACACCCACACTTTTACTCACACTAGATGCAAGCCTTCCCCTGAACATAAACATCAAGATAAAAAGCCCAACATGCACCCGTCAATAAATAATATACTTTTTTTCATAAAAAACAAGGACCAATTACAAAAATCATCCCTAAAATTTGACCTAACTATCCTTCTAGATTTATAAATTACAAACTTCATATTAAACTTCAAGCCAAACTTAGAGGGGTAGAAAATAGATCAAACTTAAAAAATAATTTTTATAATTAACCATAAAAAATTGTATTATTTGTAAGTTGCATTGTATTACAGAAAATGCTGCTTATCAATATATATATATATATATATATATATATGCATATAAGAAACACAAAGTAAATAGAAAAAGGGAGACTTCTATCCTTCCAAAGTTTTACACTTGAATCTTTTGAGGGTACTCTAAAAAAAGGAACCACGTTTTGTCTTTCCCTCTAGTTTATTATATTGATGCGCTGATTACTCAACGAAACCCGGTCCTATGATTTATAAAATTATGAAGATTGAACTTAAATTTTCTTACTTTATTGATCTCAAGTAGGCACAAGAAAAGAAACATACTGATAACAAACAAGATTAAATACCCAATTTACAAAGTAAATCCTTCTTGTTCAAAAATCAGAATTGATGGAAATGTTGAACAGTCCCAAAAAGACTTTTAAAAAAATGTGGAATTTGTTATATTTTGTCCATACTTGAACAAATTTGTTTTTCCTTGATGGAACTATCTCATTCTCCTGAATCAGTTCTCTTTAATTCAGACAATAAAGGTAACAGAGGACCAAGCAGTGATTAGATTATAACATTTAACAAGTAGTAAAATCTATTACAAACCTGAAAATTCAGACTAAATTACCACTTAAAAAGTCAAAAACCGAATCAAAATTCACACACACACACACAGACCTTTTCGTGGCAGACTCGGAGTTTGAGGAGTCGGCGAGCGGCGGCTTCTCTTCCTTGGATCTCGTTGCAGATCGTAGCGGATACCGAAGAAGCCTTGAGGTTGATCTTCCTACTCTCAAAATTAAAAGAAAAATCATTAAAAAGAAAAAAAACTCTAAAATCATAAAAAGTGTTGATATTGATCCTCATAACAAATATCCAATAAGCAGATTCGAAACGCCAAAATTAATTTTGAAGCACTACCATAATCAACCATACAAAAACACATCCGTAAAATACCAAAAAGAAAAAAGAAAAAATCAAGGATTTTCAAAGAATTACCAGAGGCAGAGGACTGGTCTTTGGCGGCAGAATCCTCCATAGCAACGAGATTTCTTCTGAATAAAAACTGATACACGGAGAGAGGAGAGAATTTTCTGAAAATGATAATGGAGATGGAGAAATAGAAAAAATGAGAGAGCGTGTTTGTATTTATATATTGGAGGAAGTGTTAATGGGCGGGAAAAAATAAGGGCTTACAAATATTTTATCAAAAAATAAAAGAAAGAAAAGAAAAGAGAATTATGCGAAGAACGGCTTTTGTGGGACCCAGGCATTTTTGAATTTCAAATTTCAAATATATGCTGCCAGTTTTATTTTGATCATTATTTTGGTCAAAAGAAAAAATTAAAATTTAAAAGAAAAAAGATTTGTTGCCAACTGATTTTGATTTAATTTGGACTTATCCAAAAGGAGAAAGAAAAAAAAAAAAAAGAATAGATGGTTTGATTTTGAAGGTTTAATTTTTGTTTTTTTAATGAGAAGTAGTTTGGCATTAGTATTTAATGGTTTCGTCTACCATGTTTATAGTTGTGTGATTTTCAGATTTTGTTTTCTTTAAAATTTGGGTTCCAAATTTTTTGTTCAAATTTTTTGAAAGCATATATATTATATAAGGAACTCAAACGTTTTAAAAAAATACGAGTAAATATTTATTTTTAGTTGTTAAAGTATTTTAATTTGTTATTGTTTACAAGTATTATATTTTTATAAAGTAATAATTAGATCACACTAATGTTGGATTTATATAAGACATTTGGCCTGATGGTATGACTTTTATCTTGTGTGGGAAGAATGAAAAAGTCGAGTGTTTGAATCCCCACAGGTATGTATATAACCTTAAAAAAAAAACACACTAATATTAAATTTAATTTCAAGTCATGTTTAACTCTTTCATTCAAGTTACGTTCTTAAGTCATACCTCATTTTTCAACTTGTATATTCTATTATTTATCTAATCATGTCATGTTTAGTTTGGCTAATTGGGCTAAATTAGCTATTTTATCGTAGTCAAATTCATGTGTATTTTGTTTGATAAGGTCTGATGGACATCATCCAACCTAATAATAATTTGAAAAATAGGCTGAATTGCAATCTCATTTCAAGGTGGGATTCACATATCATTTTTAGCCCAAAACATAAATCATAATATGAAATATCTACTTTATCATTAAAAGTGAATACTAAAATTACAGTTAATACTATTCACTCATTTTGAAACCTCTACAAATCAAATCCAAACTTCTATCTGTTTCTCATGGTCGACAAATAAGAGAGAAAAATAAAGAAAAATAAGAGGTTTGAAGAAGAAAGGAGAAAAAATGAGAGAATAAGAAAGAAATGAGAAAAAAGAGAAGGGATGAGAGAAGAATGAAAGAAAGAAAATTCACTCCAGTCGTCCACGGTGGCGGCGACAATGGCAGAGGTGGCAAAGATATTAGGCTGAGGGGGGAGAGAATAAAAATATAAAGATGATAAAATTGAAAAGAAATAAGAAATAAGAAAAATGAAGAAAAGAGAAAAAATGAGGTATGAATGAAGAAAGAAGGAAGGAAAAGAAAAAAAAATTGGGAATGTGTTAGATATTTTGTTATGAGGAAAACATGATAATAAAAGTCCGAAGGGAAAAAAAGAAATAAATAAGAGGAAGTACTTTATGATTTTTTTTAATATTAGCAATCTTATACACATATATAAGCACAATGCTCACATGTCCCTTTCATAAAAATCATATGTCATTGTCAAAATAAAATCCTGCATTTATAGTCAACTATTTCAGCTACTCTATAAAGAAAAACAACATAACTAGGAAATGGTATTCAACTACTCTAAATAAAAATAACATAGCAAGGAGAAATGTCAGTTTCACAACACTCATCCTGGCATTTTTCCTAACTACTCTAAGTTTTGATCTCAAAAATTTTAATTTGGCTTTAGGAAGCGTCTTTGTCGTGATGTTTACAAACTGAAGCTTTGAGCTATAGTGTACCCAATTTATTTTCCAATTCTTCTAAGCTTCTCTAATGAAATGATATTTCACATTAATGTATCATGTTGGACAGGGTTCTTCGAAATGGCTATATCAAACTTGTTGTTCACCCATATCAGTAGCTTTGTTTTGATTTTGTACCAAATCTGTTAATAATTATCTTAACCAGATAGCTTGGTTTGTTGTTGCTGCTGCTGAAATATACTCAGCTTCAGCCGAGAATTGTGCTACAATCTCTTGTTTTCTAAAGTTTCATGAAAAAACAGCACTTTCAAAACAAAAGATATAACCAAAAGTACTTTTAAAATTATCAATGCTTCCAATCCAATCATTATTACAATAGCCAACCATATTTTCACTCACACTTTTCAAATAATATACACCAAAGTCCATAGTCCCATTGATGTATCTTAACACTCGTTTGCCAACACCTAGGTGAATTTGACTTGGAGAATACATGAATCTTGATTAAAAAATTTGCAAAGAACATTATGTCTGATCTGGTAGCAGATAAATACAACAAACTTCCAATCAAGCATCTGTAAATTGAGGCATTTGTCTTTAATTGACCATATTTTCTTGATAATTTTCCATTTACTACCAAGGGTGTTGTCACTAACTTAGCTTTCTCCAGTTTAAACTTCTTTAAAACCTTCCAAGCATATTTTCTTTGTGAAATAAAGATTCTAAGATCATTATGCTCAACATCCATTCCTAGAAAATATTTCATTTCACCAAGGTCTGGCATCTCAAATTCATTTTTCATATTGAATTTGAATTGCTTCAAAAAGTATTGATCACCACCAGTGACTAACAAGTCATCAACCTATAAGAACACATTGAGTTCCACTTTAGTTCTAACTTTCTTGATATAGAGAGTTGCCTCACTTTTACTTCTATGAAATTCTTATTATAAGAGATAAATATCAATTTTGCTATACTAAACTTTTGGAGCTTGTTTTAAGCCATGCAAGGCTTTATTGAGATAATACATGATATGCTATTTGTTTGGAACTTGATATCCCTCTGATTGTTCAACATAAATATCTTCTTCAAGAAAACCATTTAAAAATACAGACTTAACATATAAGTAAAAAATTTTCCAGTCTGGCTTTGTAGCAAGGGCCACTAGTAGTCTGCTTGTATCATGTCTTGCCACATGAGCAAAAGTGTCAGAAAAATTCACCCTAAACTATTGTACATATCCCTTTATTTGACTTTAAGTTTGTTTACAAAACCATTAGGGTTGAGTTTGGTTCTATAAACCTACTTTAACACCTATCACCTTTTAATTTTGTGGCCTTCCCACTAATTTCCATGTTCCATTCTTCTCAATCATGGTTATCCTTCTGCATTGCAGCCAACCAACCTACTTTGCTTGTGGCTTCATTGTAGTTATTTGGTTCAAGTGAAGCCACATTGCATTTCTTATAAACATCTTCAAGTGTTCTAATTCCTCTCACAGGAACATCATCATAGTTATCAAAAATCTCCTCGTCTGTTGTTTCTTATTATTGGAAAGAACTTTCCCAAAATTCTTTTTTTGAACTTTTCACTTTCTTCTTGTTTTATTCTTATGTGACAAGTTCATCATATCTCACATTTCTATAAACTTGCACTTTTTCAGTTTTTAAATTCAAAATTATGTATCATTTTACATTGTTGCTATATCTAAGAAGATACTCATTTCTGCCTTATGATCAAGCTTATCTCTTTTTACTCCAAAAATAAGAGCATAACAAATACAACCAAATACCTTGAGGTGTTCTACTAAAGGTTTTACTCCATGTCACATTTTATATGGAGTATTATCTTTTAAAGCTCTTGTTGGAAATAAATTAAGTTAATACACTGAGGTATTCATTGCCTCAACGCAAAAGTTCTTTGGTAAATTTTTCTTAAATAGCAAATATCTCGACATCTCCATCATTGATATATTTTTCCTTTCACTCGTATGATATAGTTAGTTGGTGATGGATGTCTTCCTTATCACAAACGGCCTTGAACTCATTTGAAGTTTACTCGGTCCCATTATTAGTTCTAAGTATCTTAAATTTACATCATGTTTGCTTTTCAACCAACTTTTTATAAGTTGAAAAAATAGCAAATACTTCAAATTTCATCTTTAAGAAGTAGACCCAACAAAACCTTAAGTAATCATTTATAAACAATATGAAATACTTATTCCCACTTAGAGAAGATACGCTCATAGGCCCAAAAATATCAAAGTGCACAAGTTGAAATTTCTCTTTGCTTTCCAATTGCTATCATAAAATGGCAGCCTACATTGTTTTCCAAATTGACACACATTACAAACAATACTTGTTTCATGAATCACAGGTAAATCATGTACTAATTTTTTTCGTGTACATACTCATCAAGGTTGAATAGCTAAAGTAACCTAACATTTTGTGACATAGAACAGATTCATCAATTGTACTTTTGTAGGCATACAACTTTGATTCATTCCAATGTAGATGGAAGCTCTTGATTTTCATTTTCACAGTCATCACTTCATTCCTAAAAGTATCTAATATAGTGCATGACCCATCCTGAAAGTGCAAAACATAATTCCTTTCTAGCATTTGCCTCACACTTAACAAATTTTAGTATATAAAGTACATCTGAAATTAACTTTGTACTTGGGGCGTGTTGACCAATACCACACCTTTTCCTTTCACCTCCACTTGCTTTCCATCTCCAATCTTCACCCATGAGCTATAGGATCTATCTAACTCATGGAAAATACCAGCATCTTTTGTCATGTGGTTTGTACAACCACCATCAATCAACCAAATATTTTCGCGGCTGGTTGTAGCAAAACATGTAGCAAACCTTTTTGCTCTTGATTTTCAACAACTTGAGTTTGAGTTTGTTGTTCCTGTTGGTTTTCCTTGTTCTTGCACACTTTTTCAACATGACCATATTGATTATAAGCTCGGCAATTTACACCAAGCCTATACCAACAAAAGTTTTTAGTGTGACTTTTTTTTTTAACATTGGGGATAAGGTAGATATCTTCCTTTCTTGCCTCAACTTTTGCAGTTGTCACATTATTTCTTTTGTTTGCCTTTCTAATCTCCAAATTGCTTCTTCCATCACCAATGTTGTTACTTGATAGTTTTTCATTTATTTTGCTTAGAGTGCTCCTTCTATCGGTCCTTCTTTGCTTAATTGCTTGAAAAATATTAACCACTTCATTGAGTGTTAATGTTGACAAGTTCTTTGAGTCTTCAACTGAAGAAATTTTTAGTTCAAACCGTTCAAGTACACTGACAAGAACTTTGCTCACTATCCTTTTGTCAGATAATTCTTCTCCTAGCAGTCTCAATTTATTAACAACCTTCATCAACCTGTCTGAATATTCTTGGACAATTTATTTTCTGTCATTCTCAGAATTTCAAACCCCATCCACAAGTTTAGCACCTGAATCTGTCTTGTTCTTTCACTTCCTTGGAACTCTTTCCTCAACTGGTCCCAAATTTGCTTTACTGTGTGTCAATTCATAATTGAAGGGAGGAGGATCAAGTCCAGTCTCCACTACCTCCTACAAGTCAAAGACTCTAACATAAACTTTTATTTTCACTGCCCAAACTGGGTAGTTTTTTCTATTAAAAACAGGTGGTGCTGGAGTTGAAAAACTTTTGAAAGCTATTAAACTAATTTTTGGTTTTTAAAGTTGATTGGATGATTCAAAAAAGAAAAAAGTCTTGTTGTTTTTTTCTCAAATTCACTCACAGTCATAAGATCAAAAGGGCTCTAATACCATGTTGATATTTTGTTATGAGGAAAGCATGATAATGAAAGTAAGAAAGGTAAAAAAAAAAAAAAAATAGATGAGAGGAAGTATATTAGTCATATTATTATAATCTTATCAATTTATCCCACAAAAGTACACATTTGGCAATATTTTATATTATTATATCATTTTATAATCAAATTTAGTTCACAAAATATTTATTAATAAATTAATTCACATTCAATACCTTATCCTATTTTTTATCGATCATTTTTTATCCCAACCAAAAAAATAAACGCCTTTCAATGTTTTATTTTAAGTTTGGTTTTCCATGTGGAGATGTACTCTTTCTTTTTCTTCAAAATCTTGCATTGGCTAATTAATATTTGGAACCTGGAGTATATTTTTTCTAAATATTGTTGTTATTCATTTGGATGACCTTACTCTTGTATCTTAAAATCATCATTAGCTGCCCGCGGAGCACAGCTCAAGTGGTGGATCAATCAACATGTTTCTCGCTTCCAGCGGCAGAGTGGGGGTTTGAATCCTGGTAGGAATTTGCGGCTGAATTTCGGTATGGAACAATCACTATACTGCTAGTGGGACCCTGCGGCTGGAGTTTGGAATGGAGCAATCACTTTGAAGGCGGTTCCTTGTGCGCAGAAGTGTACAGTCATGGGGGAACCCGTGATCCAGTTGAGGCATATCCCGCGATTTACCTCCTCCTAGGTGTTTGGTCAAGTAGTTAGGAGGTGAAGAACTAACTGATATAAGACAGAAAGTTGGGTATAAAAAAAAATAAAATAAAAATTCATCAATAGCTTTATTTATTATCTATTGTTTGACCGTATCCATTAAATATTATTCAAGTGGAGTTGTTGATAATTGAACTCCATATGATGATGTAAGCTTTAATTTTATATCATTAATGTATACATATCCATCGTCTTATAAATCCACTTGAGTAATATTTTATAATCAAGAGATAGAGACATGAAGCTGAGAGAACTATTTTAATAACATAACAACTATAAGTAAGTTCTAAATACCCTTCTCTTCATGAAGTTTTTCCCATGCTAAGTACTTTTTATAGATTTAAACTCCTGCGGCTGATATCAGCTTACCATGTCATTTTATTCACATTTGAACCCAAAATATATATTCATTCTTCTATTAAAGTAAAATGTACCTAGGTTTATTCAAATTGGCCAAGACCCAAACTCCAAAATCATAAGATCTAAGTAGGATAAGCATGATCTTCTTGAACAGGTTTGGTACCACATTGATTCAGGGATTATTTATCATTCTAACTCATAGTATGAAATAGCAGATCATAATATCTGAATCACTATAATGCCCATATTACAATATAAGAAATATAAGTTTGAGAAACCAAGAACTCCAAAAAACCCTTATGAAATATGGTTCTCTTCCAAAAAGCATATGCGTGGCTCATTGTAACAAGTAAACAAAATACATAGATTTGTACTGCTGGTAAAAGGATAAGCGTGTATTGCAGAAGATGGTCATTGTGTTACAGCATGTTGCCTTCTTCAATCTATTACCAGTAATATGGAGGTCACAAAAAGAGAATGATCTCAATATACATTATTGCAACTCTTAGTATACATACTATCAAATGATAATAGGGTGGGTTTGGTCAAAACCTAAACCCACCCCACGGGTGGGTATTTTAAAATTATACATGAACTTGAACTTAAAACGAGTTATGATTTTTTATTTTCAGACTGGTGAACTCCACCCATTTAATTTTGTTATTTATTTTTATTTTGATATTTATATATATTTATGTAATTTTTTTATAAATAATATTTTTTTAAAAAATTAGCAGTATTATTTTTTTAAAAAAATATTTTTAAAATATTTTTAAAATAATAAAATGGGTCTAACCTGCACCTGATAGATCCGTAGCAAGTCCGGATTGGGATCCTTAAAACTTTAAACAGGACGGATCTTGAGTTTTCACAAAATTACCCCATTGCTATCTCTAACATATTGAATCAAATCCATATGGGCAACCTAAACAAGCACAATACTGAAGTGTTACATACCTAATAATATTAACCAAAAGTATGATATAACTCACCGAATTTTATACACAAGTATACTGAAATGCTCTTCTTTCTCTTCTTTCTTTGTTCATGTACATTGGAAGAGGATTTCTGAACTAAAATTCCCAATTATAGAATGAGAAAAAAATTATACAAAACCATTTGTCTTTGTGCATAAGATGCAAAAGGATTTCTGAACCAAAATTTTTAATGATAAATTTATAACAAGAGTTAACATGTAGATAAGTTGTGGTAGCTTCTAAGAGTCGAATCAGCGTAAATCTGAATCAGCAATCTGGGAAGGATCAATCACAATTCCATGAATCTGCCTTCGCCGGCCTGAAATATTTCTGTGAGAAGTGGGTGTAGAAGCAGTTCCCAGCTGTACATGAGAGGGTATCGTAATCTCCTCTGAGTAACCAGAGATGCAGAGCGCTCCGGAATCATCTTGCTGCCAATATACTTCTACCATTATGCCTCTAGGATTTTCTGTGGATTCTGTTCCTGGAATACCAATAAACCTTGCCCCTATAGGAACCTGCACATTTTGAAGGCACACACAGAAGAATATTAATAACTGTTGATGGATTCTGAACACCACTGGCCTGTGCTGAAAGGATATATCGCAATATGAACCAAGGGTCTAGCGCAATAGCACTTACTTGAACAGACACTCCAGAGTTCAGAATAAGGGATGCAAAGGTTCCCTCAGCCGCAGCACTTTCCAACTCTGCCTTTTTTGCTATATTCAAAAAAACTTCTTCCAGAGTTGTTAGGCCAAGTTGGATGTCTGCTATACCGAATTCTTTTTCTCTCTCCTGGAGCTCAGCAAAAAAATTCTGAATACAGGAGAACAATTTAAGTTAGGGAATATGCTTATGAGAGTGATACTTAGGTCATATAACCCATGTACCCTTTTGGCATAATCATTTTTTTTTTAACATTTTAAAATGAATAGTAACTTTTATCATTGTAGAGAGTGTAATAAATGAGCCAAAAAAAAAATGAAAATAACTTGTGTAGACAGAAAATTAGACATGCATTTAGTCGATGAACACTTTGTATTCACATCATAGGCAAAATTATTTTGTAGGGATAATAAACTTAAATCCAGCTTGTTATGAAGATAATTGTTTATAAACTGTGTTGTTTACCTTCAATAGCTTCTCCTGTTCATGGGGGATGACAAAGGTCAGGAAAGACTTGCTCTCTTCTTTAGGTAAAACCTCCAAATGCTGCAATAACAAATTACAAGATATTATTTTGTATGCTTTCAGTAAAAATTTTCAACTAGCTGACATTTGACTTACAGATTTAAAGAACTCTTTCACAGCTATATGTTGGGCTGTACTAAAAGTATCGCCTTGGCCAGGTGTACCATTAACATCTCCAGCAAAGCTTATGTTAGCGATAAAACCCGTTCCAAATCGTGATTTCAACCTTATTGAAGTTCCAATGCAGCGAAGCCTGCCCTTTGCCATAATTCCTATTCTATCACTTAAGATGTCAGCCTCTTCCATAGAATGAGTTGTTAGAATAATTGCACGCCCCTTTTTAGCACCCTCAATGACATCCCAGACATGTCTTCGAGTTATTGGATCCATACCGGTGGTCTGTGAGTTCAAAATTAACTTTATGTGAAATTGTAACAAGAGATTTAATGGAGCTATAAAGAATAAAAAAATTCTGTCAACCCACCGGCTCATCCAAAATAACCAATTTTGGTTCACCAATTAGGGCAATAGCGACACTAAGCCGACGTCTCATTCCTCCACTATAGCTACACGATCTCACTTTCGCTGCCTCAGTAAGTTTCACTTCTTCTAATAATTTCTGTGCGACCTGTTGTTTAGAAAGAAACAATGATTTAGTGTTACTTTTGATAGGTAAAAAATGTCATTGTTTAGTGCAAGATAGTGATTGGCAATATTCTTAGTAGGTGAGAACTTATCTAATACTACAATAATAGCTTTTCATGAAGTGAACAATAACAGAAACGGAAATTGATGTACAACTAACAAATAAGTTCAGGTTTGGAGAGTACATACTGACTTAACCGAAGCGGGGGTTAGACCTTTGATGCTGGCAAACAGGTAAAGGTGCTCTTGACCAGACAATGCATCCCACAGGATATCAAACTGTGATATCAGCATAAAAAGAGTAGGTTTATGTTTACAACTTATTAGGGTAGTAAAAGCCATAGTTTTGCTGCTAAAGTAAATACAGAATATTCCATTTCCATTTGAGGTCCCATTGCTACTACAAGGTTACAGCACTTTTGTGCCGTTTGAAGCTTCCATTTGTTAGACACTACGGCACATTGTTTTTTTTTTTCAAAAGCATCTAAATCTTCCAATTGAAATACAAAGAAAAACAGAACAGATAAATTAAGAATGAATGTGGATGGAAGGTTTGAAGCCATAAATATGTAGATTGAAGAGCAAAGGAAAACGATTGAAGCTCAAGGGAGCAAAATAAAACTTTCAGCATTTACTAAGTGAGATGTGTATTTAACTAGTAAAGTCAGATAAGTATAACTGCATTGCTCAAAAATGACATCAAAAATTCCGTAGGGAAGAACCTGAGGACAAACTCCTATCATCCTGCGAATGTTTGACATCCCAGTAGAGCTTCGGATGGAATATCCATAAATTAATGCTGTCAATATATATTTCATAACAGAGTTAAGAGTCCTCATATCATTCAAAGAGTTTCCAAGAAACTTGATAATCAGAAGGAACAGCTCTCACCATCTCCACCAGTCACTGGTGTAATCCCAGTTAAACAATTAATAGCAGTAGTTTTCCCAGCTCCATTAGGTCCAAGAAGGCAAAACAGCTGATCCTTGGGAAAGTTCAGCCATATGCCCTGCAGTTACAATATCCCTAATGTGCTTCAGCATTCAATTTTCCACAAAACATGTAACTTAAGAGAACTTAAAATAACATGATATTTCATGCTACATTGATGAATCCTCGACTTCATGCAATTGTAAGGGTTTGACTTACTTGGGAAAAATCTACAAAAACAAGGCCTTCATCCCTCTATTTTAAATGTCAATTATCATGTAATGCTTCACCACTTAGTTACCCCTTTTAGCAACATATTTCAATACTAGTTCCCATTTACATATCAATCAACAGATGAGCAAACCAACCCCAAATGTCTCCCTTCATAGACAAATAGTGCCTTTAACATATAATCTTCTATTTACATCTCTAGTTGTGTTGCATGCACGTCCCATTCTATGTCGCTATATGAATTAGATTTACAATTACACAGCTCCTTGTCTTAACTATTGCTCAATAGAAAAAAGATATAAAAGACTTTTGACTGGAGCACCCACTCTTATAAGTTGGAGTACCTGCTGCAGGCACTCCTCTCACATAATTCCTTTCCCCAATTAACCAAGCTACTCTAAAAGGCACATCATATAAAATCAACTTTACCTTGAGAGCATGGTAAGGTGATGTCCTCTTGCATTTGCAGCAACCAATCTTTGTTGCTCCAGCATAAATTTTCACAAGACCACGTATTTGAACTGCAATGCTTGAATTGACAATGCCTTCTGCCGCTTGCTGTTTCACTATGCTTTCCTCTTCTTGTACGTCCTCATCATCAGGAACAATATTTTCCAAAGGTGGAATTGAACTCACACAACTGCAAATGCTTCCCTCTGAAATAGAAAAAGGCATTTCTGAAGTCTTAACAACCACCAAAACCAAACCAAACCAAACACATAATTAAGCAACACAGATCATTATAGCGAATACCTTCCCACTTGTTTCCACCTTTGCCAGTCCAGTACCGAGGATTCAAAAAGTAGAGCACCGATTTTCTCACACCAGATGTATTTGGAAAAATATTGTCAAAGTAGATGGCCAAAACGAACCACAAACAGGACGTCGAGACAAGCCATATGTAAATATCATTCTGACAATAAACATAACAAATTAAGGAAATAACTCGGGGGCAGCACTAGAATGGCTTCATATTTGAACGTTAAATAAGTTACTAAACAGAAATTTCGTCCATGTTCCAACAATAGTTCACATGGTATGTTGAGAATGGAAGACTGTGAAGGCACATGTGGACATACAATTGTTACAACGCATTCCGTATCATTTGGTGCACATCTCGTCCTCCCATTCCAGCTGACACCAGGATCTTGAGGAGTGGCAGTTGCATCAGAAAGCAAGTTCAAACCAGCAGCAAGAAGATTGGGTGGAAAGAATGACCACACAGTTCGGTATGTCTTGGAAAAGCTCTGACTGTAAGGAAATCCAAATGTTGTGACAAGCTGCAAAGAAATGAATAGAGATCAGTTATCAAGAGCAAAGGGAGTGTCTTTAGTAATGTCCAAGTGATTATTTTATCACAGAAACAAACCTGAGTAATGAAACCAATAATAAAGATGAAGTAACCCACAGTGGTGGATGAGGCAGACTTGCTAATAAAGGCAGACAGCATAAAGGCGAATCCAGTCTGGCAAATGAAACAGCAAACAATTCTAGCAATCAAAATCTCCAGTGCATACTGCATTATTCAAAACTTTAAGACAAATCAGAAAAAAATGTTATTAATTTCATACCGGGATGAGGAAACCTACCATATTCATTTGAAAAAGGAAAAACAAGAGGAAGACAACTGCAAAACTGTTGTGCAAAAAGAAATCAAATTGGAACATCATCCCAAAAAGAACTGTGAAAAGTGATGAAAGAATCGTGATTATTCCCTCCCATGTGAGCCATGATAACCAATATGCAGTATCATAAAGACCCATCATTGTCATGGCCTGTTCATGAAAAAAGGCGTGAAAAACAGACCATTAATTCTGAAGTGCCGAGCTCATAATTTAATTTCTTGTCTTCAGCCCAAAATGCAAATTAGCTAATACCTGGCGAAGTTTGAGTTCTTTCTCTGTTATCAAAGCACTGATTTGGAAAACAAAAGAAAACATGGCAATCGCCAGGAAAAAGGTCGGCCCTGCACTCTGCACAGCAGAAAAAATTTCAAGTGCAGGGTGGGCAAATTCCTTTAGACTGACAACCCAACTAAAGCTGGCATCTGAAATATATGCAGCCAGACAAAAGAGGGTTACATTTCAGGTGGAAAATTAGAGAAAAATTTACATACTTCATGCAATGAATTAAAAAAAGTCATATCAAATGTCATACCTCCAATTAGAGATCTTGCAACTTCACGCTCTGCAGCAAGTTGAAGAGGAATTTGAAATTTAAAAGTTGGATCTTCAAAATTTCCTCGCTTAGCAACGGGAGTAGAATTAGTCTGTAACCCGTAGCTAATTACAGTAGCATTTCTGTCTATGAAATGGAGAGCGCCAGGGCAATGCATAGGATTGCTGGCAAGCCAATCATCTGTTTCATTTGGTGTGCTGAATGCTTTAACCTGCTCAAGTATAAAGTATAGACTAGTCCTTTATTTCTAGATACAGCAGCACACTCATTGCAAGGGCTAAATTCTAGAAAAAACAGATTTCATCTTATCTTTTACAGGATCAAATTATCAAATTGTAGCCAGGGTTATGGGGAAATACGTTTCAAATAGTTATTACGGCCATTCTCATTTATATAATATAGTAGAGCTTGCTTACGAACCGAGCCGATACTAATTGGCTCATTCAAAAGGATTATCCCCCTTGTCTAGCTCGTGGGGGTCTGGGGGGAATATAGAAGTAAATGAAGATTTAGTTTTGAAAGAACTCAAAGAGAAAAAAATAGGAAGATAGATGGTAGATAGAAGCCAAAGGAAAATCAAATCAAATTCGACAACAAAATCAGTGAGCAAAATCATCCCAACCAATCAATTCCTCAACCAAGTCCATCAGCAACAATTAAACAAAGAAGAACTCATGAGACTTTTCAATTTCTAGTCAATGTCATGGTCATGCCCCTCACTTTTTAATGAGTCCTCCAATTCTTTAATCATTCTTCTGTGATGCCACTTATAAAATTTCTAAGAATTTCATGTGGGAGACCTTGATATCTTCCTATTTCGTGTCTCCACCCCACCCCCCACCCCACTCAACAAATGGTGTCATGGATTTCTCAGATTTTAGCAAGGTGCTAGTATGCTCCTCATATGGCTGCATATATAACATATTGACTGGTGGACAGAGTTATGTTTGGCTATGCATTCAGCCTCCCATTGCTGATAGAGTCTGAGACTCAGCAAGGCATTGTGAGTGCACTCTGAGAATTATGGAGGATCTTTTTCACATGTTTAAGAAACAAAAATGGAGAACGGTGGCACTTCTATTATCCTAAAATCTATTGGGATAAGAGTTACATAACAAAGATAAAAACTGGAGACTCATAAGTAAGGTGGGCTTAAGATTTTTAGGTTGCACCAATACTCTTCCCATGACAAGCTCTTCCTTACAGAATCTCCAATGTGCATATTTATCACTGATTACGAGTTCTTGCTTAACAATACTTTAGCCTGGTTCATTGATAGGCAAAACTCTTCCAGACCCCACCCCCAACCCCCAACCAAAAAAAAAAAATCTTCCTTAATAAAGCTCCAGTTGTAACTTTCTGCTGCTGATTATTTTCTAAAATAAATAAGAGATATGAAAAATTGAACCATTCTACTTTTGAAATCAAAAAACTGGAGAACGTATCAGGCCTTGAATTCTCCTTTATAATGCTCGAAACTGTACCATTCTACTTCGGAATTCTCCAACCTCTTCTGCAGGACTGCTAAAATAACCTAATGTAGAAATTTGAATTGACAGAAAATTGCCAATGATAACAAAAACCCTAAGTCATCTATAAACCGATGGCATGTAAAACATCTAGGTTTGATCCCAACAATAAGAGCTGATACGCTAGAATATTTTAAAATTTACAGAAGGTGAATAGGAGTAACTGACTATAAGTTCAATGAATTATGCAGGATCATTTCCTCTGCATAATCCTAGCTATATTTGAAGGCTCCTAATATAAGACTATCATAAATTAGCATCTCTAGCACAAAACTCAATTCACATCAAAAAATATAATAAAATGCAGAAATAAATAAAACTTCCGCTTACCTATTTCCAGCATTCAGCTTCAGTATTCAAATGATTTAAAATCGAAAACAGTTCACTCTATTGATGAACCTTAATCTACCCTTTTCTTCAATAGACTAAATTACACAAAAAATATCACGAATTCAAAAGATTGCATCATAAGCAATATTCATGATGCATAAATACAAGACAAAATGACATAAACGATCTGCCCTGGAACCAATCAAATGACCTAAAACCCTTCAAGGAAAATGATGACGACAACATGTAAAGATTCTAAACAATGCAACAAAAGTCCATTAAAAAATTCCAACAAAAAATCAAACATATAACTGAATAAAGAAAGAAAACTGAAATAAATCAGAGAAAACGAAAAAAACAAAAAGTTCACACCTTTTCCGCAGGAATAGGCCTCCCGGGATTATTCTCTCTAATCCTCCGTACAATTTCTCTAATTCTCGCACTGTCATTTCCACTCCACACAAAGTCAAAGCACGGCAATTTGGTGTAGTACTTCTCCTCGCACGCCGGAATTGGTGGCGCCACCAGAGGCTTCGGGTCAGCATCATTTTCAAAAGAAGACGACGTGCCGTACCGCGACTCGATGGCTTTCTGGATAAAGAAAATGAGTGAAATGAAGAAGAGCGAGGAGAAGAGTTGAAGGAATGTGGAGCGCTTGTTCCGCCATGAGAGCAGCAGATTCTTGAAGAACAAAGCTTTGTATTGCTGTACTAACAGAGGAAATCCTCTCTGCAACTCCATTTTCGAAAAAAAAATCAATTCTTTTTCATCTTTTTTTGTGATTTGCGAAGGTTTTTATATACTGGAATTGGTGGGGGGGGGGGGGGGAGGATGGGGGCTTCGCAGTTAAAAGACGCGGGGAATATGGTATCATTTTACGATTTTACCCCTGTGTTTGGATTTATTACAAAGGAAACTGGCATTTGGTCAATGGGAGAATGGGGTTTTGAGGTTTAATTAATTTTATTATTTTCAGGGAAATTTCAGTGCAGATTTGTGGAAGTTGGTTTAATGAGGTTTGTATCTGAAGTTTCTAAAATAAATCTAGGGGGTTGATTAAGTAAAGATTAAGGATTTAATAATATATTGTATATTCTTTTATAAAATTATTTTACAGGAAGGTGATTTAAGTATATATTGAGGATTTAGTTTCAATATAGAAATGAGTTTTAAACATTTTAGATGTGAAAACAATGAGAATCATATCACATAAGTATAATGTGGATTCCGCTACACCTACGATGTCTTTAAACCCTATATATAATGGGTAGACTCGTGAAAATCAAAATCGTTAAAATGTGTGAGATAATTTTCACGAGAAAGCACAATTATCGTGACCACCGTTTGTTATAGAAACACTCAATATACATAGGAAATTTTGAAATAATATTACCAGCGTACGTAGGCAATGGTATATACATCAATTAGATGTCATAAATTTCTATTTTTTTATTTGATTTTGTGCATAGACTCATGAGAGTCAAAGTTGCCGAGAGAAAATAGATAATTTTTATGAAAAAACAACATCATCGTGACCACCGTTTGCTATAAAAACACAATATACGGTAGGAATTTTTTGGAATAATATTATTAGTGTACATAGGCAATGCCTATATACATCAATTAGATGTCATAAACTTCTTTCCTTTATTTGTACTTGGATGCACATCCAAACTCTTACCAGCCAATTTCATTGGGAATAAATGCCCGCTTTTATGATTTTTGGACTTTCTGAATGTAAACATTTAGCACCACACAGATGATACAAGAATATGCTCACATTGAGTGAACTGAACAGCAAAGAATTTTACAAAGTTAACTTCAAATGGCAATTTGGTCAATTTAGTTGGAATCGGTGAAGGGCATTTTGGACATTATCAAATAAGTTGACATCTTTCGAATGAAAAAGTCAACACTACTGCAAATATTAAATGAAAATTAATATAATAATAAGTTTCAATTCTATTAAATGTTAACTTGAACGTGCTAGACAAGCAAAAATCTTGGGGTCGATTTTGGACCACGTGAAAATGTATTTGGGACTTTGGAATAGTGGTAGGAAACTTCACTATGGGTTAATTTTGTTCACATTTGGGCATTCAACTTTTTAATTAATTTTTTTTTTTTAAATTCTTAGGGCAAAAGCGAAGCTACATATGAATAGATGATTAATAAAATGTAGATAATTTGTTAATTTTTTTTTTAGAGACTTGGACTTTATAATATGTGGGTTATCATGCTATCAAACACAAGAAAATAATAATTATGGAGTTAGTTATAAAATATCAACGACATAAATTTTTTATATATGATTAGTCATTATCATTACGTAATAAAGATATTGAGTTAAGTTAATTTTAGCGCGTTGAATTTTAAATTATAATAATACTTATGATCGTTTCATGTGTGGTTGATATATAGTCAATTTATATTGATTCATTTCTAAAATTTTGTGTTGACAAAAGAAATAGCCTTGCAATCAATAGTTGACTTCCTGGTAGTTTTCTTGGTTTAGAACTTTCCACTTCATTTCATATCATTAATTTTTGAATATTTTGATTTGATTAGTGTATTTTTTATTAGCTATGCTTTTGTTGTAGATTAAAGTTATTGGACTATTCATATTTGAATTATTTGGTAAAATTGATATGTGAAATTATATTATGTCAAATTGATGATCAAATGAGATTTTCATATATATTGTAAGTCATTTTTTGGGATTGTTTTTCAATATATACACTATATATATTATAGACTGCCAGTCATCATTTATTTAAGGGTATTGATTCAATTAATTTCTTTTTGTTATTGCATTATTTCAATTTGAGTGGAAATCAAAGCATTAAACTTTTAACAATTGTCTTTTAAATTAATCATCTTTTATTTTCTAGTTTATAATACATTAGAATCTTTATATATATATAAAGTTTAATGGGGTTGGGGCATCCCACATCAGTGTGGAATGATAAGATGGTGTGCATATAAGTTTGGGGCTACCCTCACCTTATTAAACGCGTTTTAAACCCGTAAGCCCCTATGAGGTAGAGCGGATAATTTCTGGCAGGTCATTGTCGATCTTGACCATATCAGTGGCGCCGTATGTAGGAAGCTCATACCGACACCCCCTGAGCACACCATGTCTCCTCATATCGGGGGTATATTATGGTGAGGGTTGGGACATCCCACATCGATATGGAATGGGGAGATAGTGTGCATATAAAATTGGGGCTACTCTCACCTTATCAGTAGCATTTTAAACCTGTGAGTTCTTATTAGGCAAATCGAACAATTTCTGATAGGGCAGCGTCAGATCTTGATCAAATCAACATATATCATTTCAATTCTTACAAACAACTTTTTGATATTCGTTCTTGATAATTTCTAGTATTCTACTTCCAAAAATTTACTATTTGGTTAGTCATTTGTCAAGTAAAATCAACACCATTCAATAATTTTCTTTCTGGTTAATACCAACATAGTTGACCAAAAACAATTTCAAGATTTTATGAAAGTTAAAATTACACATTCAAAGTTTTATGAAATTTAAAATTACACATTCAAAGTTCTATGAAATATAAAATTATACATTCAAAGTTTGTGAAATTTAAGTTACACGATGGAGTTTGGGGAGTTGATTGATTTAATAAATTATGAATTTTGACCCAATGGGAGCAAACCAAGTGATTAAATATAGTTAGGAGCATTGATCTTAATGGATTACATAATCTCTTGCAGCTTAAGGAACATGAAGAACAATAAACAATTTATTTTATAATGAGAGAATTAATTGGTCTAAATCCAATCAAGTTTACACACACACCTTCAAATCTTCGATTTTATTTTCTCTATTTTAATTTATATTCCACTCTTTAGATATATGATATATGTTCATAAAATAAATATCTATTGTTGATTATTTGAATGTAATTTATCTCATGAATATCATGATTTTGAAATCCGGACCGGATCAATTTAACTGGGAACCGATCATGTCCCTGGTCCAATCTTGTATTTAAAATGGGTGGCAAGAAATCTATTGCCATCCGGTGAAAATCGGTAAAAATCAATTGACTAGGTGACTAATTGTGACCCAATTTTTTTTTTTAATTCACAAAAAAAAAGACGTAAAAGTGAAGTGTAAAACAAATATGTATGAATATTTTTAACTTATTTTGGATTTATATGAATATTTATTTTATTAATTTAGTTATTTATTTTTATTTATATTTATATTTTTTTAATTTTGGTTCGTGTTTAACTTATATATATATATATATATATATATATATATAGAACTATTGTGAAAAAATTGATGATCACGTGTATATTGATTTTTCACAACGGTTCAATTAATTGAATCAATAACTCAATAATTCAATTAATTATCTGATTCGATATCCAACGCATGTTTAATAATATTGAAGAACACGTGTTGTTGTGAATCAAAACAAAGAAATACAAGTGAAATAGTAAAAATGGAACAAACAATGCAAAGCCACCTATAATGACAATAGGTTTAGAGAAATTATATCTTGTGTTTTTTGGAAATGATTAGGCAATAATCATTTGAATTAATTATTACATCTGTATATAAGCTAATAAAACATAATTGGTTTAGATGTTAATGCATTTTCAATAGACTCACAAATTAAGGATTATTTACTCCTTTTATTGATAAATTAATTATTAACTATAACGATAATGCATTATCATGAGCATTTATTTAATCAATCAAAACTAGTTATTTATGTTAAATGAGAGCAGCATCATTGAGATAAATAATTAAGGAAGATGAATTTGCACAACAACTATGAGACCTCACTTATAAAATTAATATGACATTAATTGAATTAAAGTAAATTATGTATCGATAACTTCAATTCAAGTTTCTATGAAAATTCACATATTTTGTAGAATCGTAATCTCATGTTTTGTAGGAGGTCAACGCACCAAATCAAGAGGATGCCTTAAAAAAAATCTATAATAAGTAATTAGCCTAAGAAACTCAATTCATGAAGATAATTAATTATACATTAAGTAGAAAAAACTAAAATAGGAATGTGCCGAGGTGGAATGTACTCAAGTTTCAACTAAAAAACGAGGCGGTTGAAATCATTTCAAATGAACTTTTAAATACGATAGTATATTTTGTAAAAATATTATGTGTTTGTTAGTTATTTTTGTATGAAATTTTAGAATAAGTTATATCTTTAAAAATTCACTTTCGAGAAGTGTAAATTTGTGGATTTTGAAAATTTTTTACACACCGGTGGTGCTGAATGGATATTAAAGTGTATTTTTATTAAATATTTGATAATATTTATAAATACTTTTTAAAAAATTCATATTAAAAATTTATTTTAAAAATGTTCCAAATATATCATAATAATTTTGGGAATAATTTATACTTGAGTTCATACTTGATACTATAACTTATATTATATAGTTTTCACGGTGAGATACACTATTCAGTCACTATATTCGAGAACTTATTATATTTTATTTGTTTTAATATTTTTTTCGAACATTCAAAAATAAAATTTTATTTTTTTAAATAATAATATGGTACCATTAACTTTTAATTAATACTTTTAAGAATATTAATATAAACATATATGAATTTATATTTTTTTAATTATGGTGCCAAATCAAAATTGTAATAAGATGTGAGAAGTAATAATAATAAAATTATTATGTAAGAGATATTTTAAATATTTATTTTTTTAGTGTCTGACCAAATCCAAATGCTGCGATGCAATCAGTCTCGTGATGCAAACTATTAATTGCTTCTTATCAATTTTCGTTGACTAATTATGTAATTTATGGAGGATTATAAGCTAAGGCAATTAAGTTGTGCATTATTATAATCCTTGTCTTAAGGATTGGACTGAAAAAAAAAAAAAAAAAAAAAAAACGCGTGAGGGGCATTACAGTCATTCGAGCACGATAAATTCCGCGAAATACCATAGCAATGAAAGGGCAGTAACGTCATTCCTAACTGTACTCTTCCGTTAAACCGAGATTTCATATATAACGGTGTAACAGTGCCAATGGCAACACTCAACAGAAAAACTCTCTAAAATTAAACCACTGCAAAATCTGTAGAATAATTAGAAAACAGAAAAAAAGGAAGAGTTCTATTGCAACGGTCAAATTTCGAAAAGAATGGCAGATTCATCAAATGGGCCGTCGAGTTTTTGGACTCAGGCCAATGCTTTGCTGAGGAAGAATCTGATTTTTCAGGCAAGTTTTTCTGCATTGAATTATTTTTGCCTTTCTTTTTTTTTTTTTTAATGATGGGTATTTGGTTAACTTCAAATTCTTTAAATTTTGTATTTCATGCTTTTGTTAATACTTCTAGTGCTGTTATTTTTTGCTTACCTGTCGTACACTTTCAAATTTCATTCATTTGATGTATTATAGTGGGGTATAGTTGGCTTTTTTGATTGAAGAATTATGAATTTATGTGAGAAGCATCCCTTTTGAAAGGTTCTTTTAATGTGGAAATGGTATTTCTGAAGCATTTATGGGGTGCACTTAGATTCTATGTAATTTGTTCCATGACATAAATAGTTGACTTAACTCTTCTAAAAGTTAAAAGTTTGAGTCGGATATAGATTGAACTCTTTTCTTGAGTCTAAGAACACAATTTTATCATCTTTACAAATTGGTTGGCGGAGATGCTTGATCTTAGGACCTTGGCTGCTCTGATGCATGATGCCTCAGTCTGAAATCTTAGGCTATGTTGGGAGTCATTTTGGGTTTCACATGGAAACGTTTTAGGGAAATGCATGTTGGGGTTGTATTGGGGAATGACAATGTGTTGGGTTTTGTTTTGAAAATGGTTGATGTGATGTACTCCTGTATAAAAACGTTTCATTTCATTTGCAGAGAGAGATTTTAAAGTTTTTGTTTCTTTTTCATTTTCTTCTCATTTTGCCATTACCTACAAGATTTCAACCTAAATGCATAAAACGTAACATAAACACTTGAAAACAAGTAAAATATTAATAAAAAACATATGAATTGTTGGTATAAAACTAACTTATCTTGAAGATTTGCTTATCTTCAAGCATCAAACATTAATTCTCAATAACAACCCCTCTTTGAATTCGGTAACGAAAGTCAAGAAAGATTTTTCTAACATCTCATTTCAAAAAATTAGAAAATATACTAGTTTACATGTTAACATGCATATTGGTTTCACTTAACTTCATGGTTTTGTGTGTGTGAGTGTGAAAGTAGTAGTTTATCAACTTTCATTTATCATCTAGATAAGTTTATAAAGTCAACTATTCATATTTGATCCACTTTTGAAGTACATAGTATTATTGAAATATGTGTAAAATATATAATAATTGGAAGATACATATGTGTACATATAGTAATGATTAGGGTTATTTCAAAATATTTTGCGGGAAGACGGGGAATTAAACCCCAAAAGGCTTTTACAATATTTGGTTCATTTTCAGGGAATGAAAACATTCCCCAAAATAATACCAAACATTGCCTTACAATTCTTCATTTGAAGCAATTCCACATATGTTTTCTCGCAATTATGAGGTCTGCAATTTTGTAAGGAGATTATATGGCATATACATGGTTCAGATTATTACACCTATCACTATTATGTGGGTTTCCAATGTCCCTAGATACCTACTAAAGAATACATGGTTTTGGTCATACGTACTAAACGATACATGGTTTTGGTCCATTTCAAGCTATAACGTGTCTTTATTTTAAGCTTTGTGATTTTCCCATTTGGCATACTCATTCTGCATATTTGATCCTTATTTGGTAGAATATCTGGTCTTTTAATTTTTTATTTTTTCAGTTCAATTTATATGATAAACTTATTTGATTGTTATTGGTGTCATTATTTTGAGGTTAAAATTTTAATATTTGAAATATCCATGCTGAAGGGAAAAGAAAGCATTTTGATTCCCAAAATTTAGTCTCTTTTAGTCTACGGGAAAGTTATTCTAAGCTGCTTTCATGTTCATGTTTTTCTTTTGATGCAGAAACGAAATATCAAGACAAATATCCGACTCGTTCTATTCCCATTTATCCTGTGTTTCTTGCTTGTTCTCATCCAAAAGTTAGTGAACAATGAATTAGATAAACCCTCAAACAGGTGTGGCTGCACTTGTGTTGATACTGGGAATGGCCAATGTGAAAGAAGGTGTGGGATTGAATACTCAACTTTGGACCAAGGGTTCAGCTGTCCCATTCCTCATCCTCCAGAATGGCCTCCATTATTACAAATACCAGCACAGCAATATCGTGCAGTAAGAACTGATTTTACATCACATGGAGACTTGCCTGATGATTCATGCAAGAGAACAGGCTCCTGTCCTTAACTATGCTTATTACAGGGCGCAACCAAACCTTTGGACAAAGTATGTCCCTCTTCATCTTATTTACTATGAGTTATGCTAAAGTATTTAATATCTCGTGTGTGTGGAGAGCATGATGGGATGTTTAATGCTTCTCCTGTGACTTGACAGGTGTGGCTGGAAACATGTTTGCGAAACCATTAAATATAAATTTCTCTGATATTCTGTACAGCTTAGCGGATGATGCCTTGGTTAGTTGTATTTCTTTTTACATTTTGTCCTATTTCCATGATAATTTTTTTTTTCTCTAGTGATGATGGTATACACTTCATAGCTTAAACTGCATATGGTTTAGTAATTTATTGTATGGTAACAACTTACATATGGAATTCTGGTGTTTCAGGGTTCGGAAACAATGACTCGGTATTCCAATTTTCTTGATGCAGCTTTTTTGTCAAATGTTCCAGTTGATTTTCTTCAACCTCAATGCACATCAAACTCTCAATTTTCTGTTCCTCTCCAATTAGGTTCTGCTACGTTACAACAAGGTAGATTTTATGGAAATATTTTTCTTTCCAAAATGTTATTAACTTTGGGAAAGAATAATATTAACTGGATATGGTAGCTTTACTTATTTTTTATGATTTTCACCTTGAGATTTCAAAATAAAATTTGTATACTAGTGCACAAAATAAGTCCCTTAGTTTTTCTCAAAACTTATTTTACATAAAATTCAGATGTACGTTGCGTTCAAGGATTACATTTGTGGCGCAATAGTTCTTCAGAGGTTAATGATGAGCTATACAAGGGTTATCGTAAAGGGAATTCGGAGAGAAAGATTAACGAGATTGTAGCAGGTTTGGGACCAAGAGTACAACATTGTGCAAAAAAATTACCCTTTTTATGTGAATTACTTAATTCGTCTTTTACTTTGTTTCACAGCCTATGATTTCATGAATTCAAATGAGAATCTATTTAATGTTACTATATGGTACAATTCTACGTACAAGAATGATACAGGCAATCAGCCTCTTGCCTTGACGCGGGTTCCTCGTTCAGTAAATTTGGTATCTAAATCCTTACCTTCCTTATTGCATTCAATTTGCCCACTCTATGGTTCAATTACTATTGAGAAAGTTTGTGAATAACTTGATTTCTAAAATAATAACCTGTCAGTTTGAATGCATTTAGGAGATATTTATGTTCTCAATGACTACACATGCTAACTATGTATACTCAATTATTTTGATTTCACATTATATTTCAAATATATTATTTTTTCCACTTTTCCATATTAATTATTAACACTAGAGTTTAGCTCAAATAACCTCATGTAGCTTATTACTGGGAAAGCGTTTATTTTGATATGTGTAAAATGTTGATTTTGTTAACATAATGTATTAGCTAAGATGATTTTTCAATTACCTAAACCAATTAGCTACCTGAGGAACAAGCTCACTGTGATACAAAACAATCATTCTATGAAAATTTTAAAGATTCATATATGGTTATTATTGTTTTTGACCCCTTAATAAATCAATTCATTCTTCAAGTCTGACTTGTATTGCACAGCCATAGAAAGCCTTCTAATATTTTCTGCTGTTTCTTCAATTTTAGATGTTTCGTCTGTATTGCGCAAGAGAAGTGTTTTGAGTTTGTTCTTCTTTGGAGACTTCTCATACTTGTAACTTCAATTTGTATCATATTCAAGTGTCATCATTCATAAACTGCTTTAACAACAGCAGAACCATGACATGATAGTTACCCAATTCTCTGAAATTGTTACTCTGTATGCTGAATAATTAGCATTTTTCAAGATTGTTATTTTTTTGGGAGTAGGTATGTTTCTTTCTTTGTCCAAGTTTAATCTTTTTTCTTTTTTCTTTTTGAATAAGTTTTAAGGAAACAAAGAGTTTTGCCTTATTTAATCACACAACATTTGCTTTTATATTTGCAGATGTGTATTTGTTTTTATTGTCTCAGATTCATCACATTCTTAAACTATAATATTTGTCACTGACAATCTCAAGTAATATACTATGTTATTTTTTACTATTCCATGAAAGAATAAATGAAAACATGCTAATTTAGTTTATGCATGTACAGGCATCAAATGCCTATCTCCAACTTCTGCTTGGACCAACTACAAAAATGCTTTTTGAGTTTGTGAAAGAAATGCCAAAGCCTGAAACACAACTTAGGCTGGATTTCTCTTCTCTCCTTGGGCCACTCTTCTTTACATGGGTTATTGTACAACTGTTCCCTGTAAGTTCAATTAAATTATTTCCCCTGCAAAGCGATATACTTTGAGTTTTTTTTTTCCAAATCGATACAATACGTTAGCAGTAGTGTTATTAATGCTATTGTCATTGTATTTCATTTAATCTTTGCTTGCCAACAAAAAGTTCGTACAATTTTCAATTTTGTGCATTAAATTTTTGTAGTAATTTCTTGAAAATAGGACTTCAGAAGATAATACTTTTCCTATCTAAGCTATACGTTTTCTGATGAAAGCCTATGACTATTTGAAATATTATCAAATCATAAAATTTGCTCTTTCGGCTTGCCCTATTAGATGAATAATGTCATTACTACAATTACAGATTGAGATAGTATTGCATAATGGATAGAACTTATTTATCATACAAATAGGGATACTTAAAGATAGACAGACTACAAGTGTGATAGTCATGATCTTTCCTTTCAAGTGTCAGAATGTTTTCCTCTGCATTTCCATCAGCTTGTTTGCTTTTCGTGAGTTTAATGTCTGGCATTCCCCATTTTTCCTGTATATTTATATGGGTGTGCCAATGACTGATCTATGTAACTGCAATAATTTATTAGTTTGCAGAGGGCTCTTTAGCTTTTTCATATCTTTTAATTGTTTCGTATCTTCAATTTCAAGAGCTTATGTAAGTTGTAATTGGCTATTACTTAGCAACTACATGATGCCAATTACAATTCTTATTCTCTTTCTTGCAGGTTGTATTAACATCTTTGGTTTATGAGAAACAGCACAGACTAAGAATTATGATGAAAATGCATGGGCTTGGTGATGGACCTTATTGGATGATATCTTATGCTTATTTTCTTGCAATATCTTCAATCTACATGCTATGCTTTGTGATATTTGGCTCAGCCATAGGTAAAATTATACAATTAATGAATTGATCGCAATTGTATAATCCTTTTTCAAGTGTCAAATAAGTTAATCATTGATATATGTGACTTTCAGGGTTAAACTTCTTCAGACTAAATGATTATAGCATCCAGTTTGTCTTTTATTTCCTCTACATAAACTTGCAAGTCTCTTTGGCTTTTCTTGTTGCTGATTTGTTTTCAAACGTGAAGACTGCTACAGGTTTGACCTCAGCATAACAATCGATTTTATTTAATGTGCATGTTTGTTTTTTATTTATTCATTTATTAATTTATTTTTTTAATGATATGTCTTGGTCTCAAACTTTCTAAAACCTATAATTCTCAGTTGTGGGGTATATGATGGTATTTGGAACTGGGCTCTTGGGTGGCTTCCTTTTCCAGTTCTTTCTCCAAGATTCTTCATTCCCAAGTAAGTAAAACTTTTATAGCATAAGTATTGTCTGAAAATTTGTCAAGATTTATTAGGAACTAGTTTGATCATTTTTGTTTGATTGGTAATTGTAGATATTAGAGCAATTTCAGTTCCTTTTAGTTTCACATTCTGAATTTTTCGCCATTCTTCTTTCAGAGCTTAGTGTTTGTTCATTACAAGTCTTTTTCCATATTTTGCACATTTTATTATTTAACTAACACATCCATGATAGTAGCGCACACAAAATCTCTCTTTAATTTAATAAAATTAGACAGAAGTAGACCAGATCAGATCTAAATTGATTCTATTTGCATACATATATAAAAGGTTCATATTTAGCTAATTAAAAAGACATTCTCCACCTAGCACTGGATTCATTGCTAACCTAATGTGCATTTTTCATTTTAAAAAAAATAAATCGAAGAAGGCCAATATGTGGTACTCTGATTTTCCAAATTATGCTATAGAATATCATTTCATTATTGATACTCTGGAGAAATGACACTGAATTGAATTTTTATGTTCACTATTATGGACAAAGACTTTAAGGTTCTTTTTTCTTTTTCTCTTCATTAAGCTTTTATGAATTGTATACGTGTTTTCTGAGCTAAACTGGTGTATCAAGTGCAAATGTGATATTTGAAATTGAGAAATGGGAAGGATAAATGACTGGTTATGTTTTTATTGGAAGTTTTGCATATTATAAAATCTAGTTTAAGACAGCAGTATGTCACAAATAACTCAGACATGTCCATCCATTCTGAAATTTGTCTTTTCAATTATGAAATGGACTAAACAATAATGGCAAATAGATCTACTTAATTTTGTAATTTATCAATCTTTCAACCTTTTCAGTTTCAGTATAATATTATTGTTTCTTACTACTGTTCTTGTCTGTATAATTTTATCTAGCCCTGTAACCATCCTCTTAATATTTCAGAAGCTGGGATAATCGCTATGGAGTTATATCCAGGATTTTCCCTTTATCGTGGGTTATACGAGTTTTCACAATATTCCTTTAATGGAAATTATATGGGAACTGACGGAATGCGATGGAAAGATTTAAATGATAGCAACAATGGAATGAGAGATGCCTTGATCATTATTGCTGTGGAATGGTTGGTTGTTCTTGGTGTTGCATATTATGCAGATCAAGTTGTGTCATCTGGAAGAAGTCCTCTGTTTTTCTTGCGGAAGCACCAAAAGAACCTCTCATCATCCTTCCGGAAACCTAGCTTGCGAAGGCAGGGGTCCAAAGTTTTTGTTCAGATGGAGAAACTTGATGTTGACCAAGAGGTAAACTGATGTGTAGCACGTAGCACTTGTAGAAGGTAGTATCTTTTATTTACAGCTATTGAGAATTCTGAGGTCGAATTATTAGATTTTTCACTCTTCCATGAATCTAGAGGTTCCTATTTATATTGGAGTGCATTTTCCATATGGAAAGTTATTTTTCTTTATGAGATCAGTGTGATTAATGAATACCTTGCATGAGTTTGTTCATGATAAGATTTACATTACACCATGATTTCATGATATTGACATATGATTTTGAACTTATTTTGTGCTCACTTTCTCTAATGTGTTATTTTGATAGCTGCATCTCCCTCATTGTATTCTCTCACTTCCACTTTGTTGTGTTTGCTTTAGAGGGAGAAGGTTGAACAGTTACTTCTTGAATCAAGTACAAGTCATGCCATCATCTGCAATAATCTCAAAAAAATATATCCAGGTAGGGATGGAAACCCAGAGAAATTTGCAGTGAGAGAGCTCTCACTTGCTTTGCCACATGGGGAATGCTTTGGCATGCTTGGTCCTAATGGTGCAGGCAAAACTTCATTTATTAATATGGTCAGTTCACAGTCTTGGTTCTTTTATTGGGAAAGATTCTTTATGCAGCTCTAGTTCGTTCTGTTTGTCCATATGATTTAACCTGGATTCAGTGTAGCTAATTGGTTTCCAGGCAGTTCACTCATTTGGAGCATGCAGATATCAAAGATCAATTGCGTACTCATATTTTTGTTTTGGCAGATGATTGGGCTCATAAAGCCAAGCTCTGGAACTGCATATGTTCAAGGACTAGATATACGGACTGATATGGATAGAATATACACCAGCATGGGTGTGTGTCCCCAGCATGAGTAAGCATCAATTTGCAACCATATTGGTTATAACAATTTGGAATTTTAGTATTCTCCTCCCATGAACTTAGGAGTCCTTTCATGTCGATATATTTAATCTTTTTGTAAACTATTTGCAGCTTACTCTGGGAAACTTTAACAGGAAGGGAGCATCTACTTTTCTATGGAAGGCTTAAAAATCTCAAAGGTGCTTCCCTAACACAAGTAAGTCTATATTATGTTCCTGGAAATATTTTGCAGCAAAGCTCATTGACCTTAATTATAGTAAGAAACCTCAAGAAATTGAAAGTGCATGCATATACATATCTACTTTTCCATCAAGTAGAGACTAGGAAATATAAATATTTCACCTGAACCATCCTTAGTTCATTACCAGATATCAGTATTGCTAGCGGGAGGATTACTTATGCGAACTAAATGAAGAGCCTCTACATCAGATTAGTTATAAGAATATAATGCAACTTATTCTGTAGTTAGCTGTTACTTGTTAATGTCTGACCAAATGTGCTAGTGGGGGATGAGGGACCATTGTGCACAGGGAGACAAGAGCTGTAAATGGAATGGCGATGAGATTTGGCATGTAACTGATGCATGCTAATAAATTTATCCATTTCTGTATTGTGATACAGGCGGTGGAAGAATCTCTTAAGAGTGTGAACTTATTTCATGGTGGGGTGGCAGACAAACAAGCAGGGAAATATAGTGGAGGAATGAAGAGGAGGCTTAGCGTTGCCATTTCACTTATTGGAGATCCAAAAGTATGACTAGATCCTCAACTTACTTTCAAATCTTGTGTTATGACATTCAGATACAAGTTTCGTTAACTTTTGTCAGCTTATTATACTCGACTCGATTCTTGAAAGGTGGTGTATATGGATGAGCCAAGTACTGGACTGGATCCTGCTTCAAGAAACATGTTGTGGAAAGTAGTGAAACGTGCAAAACAAAACAGAGCTATAATTCTCACCAGTAATGTCTTCGATCTCTTTTGCGCCTTCCACACCCATGAACTCACTCAATTGTCTAAGAGTGCCTACTATTGTACATACGCTTTTAGATTTACAAACATCAGTCTTAAACAAATTACTATTTCAGTGATGCATCTTATTTGATATTTCAGCACATTCAATGGAAGAGGCAGAACATTTATGTGATCGTCTTGGAATTTTTGTGGATGGCAGCTTGCAGTGTGTTGGAAACCCTAAAGAGGTAGTTAAAAATGTTAGCCACCAAGTTAATACGCTGAGTGCGTTATATTTCCCTTGTTCTCATCTTTATGCCGTATTTATTTAAATCCATACTTCTACTTTCTTTCAATTTTATTGCCTTCCCTTAGAACTTGTCCAGAGTTCTATACCTTTTTCCAGTCATGCCTGTGATTTAGAGCTTGTCAGGTTTCTTTTTCCCTCGTCTGCTTGATAAGTAATCACTTTTTTACTTTTTTTGCTGATGAATCCTTTTTTTTTTTTGCAATCTCTCACCAGTACCTGTTACGTTTCTTGAGAAATTAAACTTGGCATTCCACTGATGTCAAAATTTATTAAATATAACCTGTCAAATAATGCTATCATATAAAAACTTGAAGGTTTCAACATTCCATGTTGTTTCTGCATACCAAGATATCAGCGCAAGGACTTGTAGTGTTTATACATAAACCACTCCAAGCCCCTGCGCCATGGCACGGCAGTACACATATTTTCATATCCAGTCAAATATTACTTACAACCATCTGGCTCCCAACATATGTTAGTTTTATATGTATCAATGGCACTTGGTCAGTTTAATATGGCTTTCTTGTGCAGAGTTGCTAGGTAGGGCAGCTTTTGTTGCAACTAAAGACCTTGTCTATGGAATTGCATGGCAACTTAACTGTTCATAACTTTATTTTCTAATGACAGCTGAAGGCTAGATATGGAGGATCATATGTATTCACGTTGACAACATCCCCGAATCATGAGGAAGAAGTAGAAAATTTGGTAGGACACCTCTCCCCAAATGCTACCAAGATATACCAAATCTCCGGGACACAAAAGTTTGAGTTGCCAAAGCATGAGATAAGAATAGCAGATGTCTTTCAAGCTGTTGAGAATGCAAAGAGTAGATTCACAGTTCAGGCATGGGGTCTGGCAGACACAACATTAGAGGATGTCTTTATCAAGGTTGCACGAGGGGCTCAGACATTCAGCACTCTCTCATGATAACAATGGAGCCTACGTAAGTTTGTCGATTCTATAGCTTAATCCCCATCTGCATGGATTGACAGGTGCTTCTGCATAATATCACAGTTTTGTTTGTATACTCCACATTTTTTCTTTTGCATTGCAGTCTTGTATGTACGACTGATACTCGTATAGATGTAAAGATTTTCTTCAAGTGCAGACATGAAATAAATTTGTTGTAAGTTGTATGCCGACGGCATGTTCAGTATTGAATTCTGAATACAGACAGTGAGCCATGGATCGGGTTTATCGTTATGTAAAACTTAGAACTTTACACAGGTAGTTGTGGAATATTTGATTGTGTAAATATATATATTGATATGTCAATTGATGAGGTTCAAGTAGGTATGGTTTGATAATTTGATCAACAGTCTTGTGTTATTAAGTACAGTACCAAAATCATATTCTATCAATGTCCATTAAAATACGAATTTCATACTTCCAAGTTCCAAGCCTCAGTTGCACCCGCAGATCAAAGGGCTATTTTAGAGGTGCTTTTTTGTTTTTTCCTCATTTTCAAAGGTGCTTTCTAGGCAAATCAAGAAAAAATAAACTGCATTAATAATATGATTACCTTTGGCAAATCATTTATTTTTTAGAAAAGTGTTTTTGAAAGAATGAATTTTTTAGAAAATATGATTTATTAAGGAAAAATTTATTTAAAAATGTGATATATTTTTTGTATTTTGAAAGAATAAATTAAAAATAAAATTATTTTAAAAAAATACAAACAAATTTAATTTAATCGGATCGAGTTTCGATTTGAGAACCGAGCCTATACCCATTAACGCTCCTAGAGTTGTAAGAATGATAAACAGTACTCAAAAGAGGGACTTTTTAGAATATAACTACAGCCAAAGCATGGGCCTAAATAAGGGAGAAAATCACTTTTGGACCAAAAACCTACAAATCTTTTATGAGGGACCAAATGAAAGAGAGATGTGTAAGGGATGGTTGATCCCAACCACAAATAATACATATGAATATGGATTACTTACATAGCAAATATAAGGGATAATTGCATTTGTGATCATCCATCTTTTCTACTAATTCAATTTCATGTTTCTCTAATTCAACCCTCATCAAATTTAATTATTAAAATATTACTTGTATTTGCTATCGATGAGAATATAATCTCAATAAAGAACAGAACTCGTAGAATGTCTTAATTGACAAAAGCGACAACCCTTTCAGCACCTATTCAAAGGTTATCTAGAAATAAATTTTCCTCATTTGCCAAGTTTGTACACTCTATTTAGTTATAAAATTTTAATAAGAAAAAAAAATTCATAAACATTATTTCACCATATTTTTCTTTTTTAGATAGAATGTATATTCTTTTTAATTACTTTTTGAATCTAAGTAACCTTGTTAACTATCATCAAGGATATGGATGTGTA
The DNA here is from genome assembly GCA_019321725.1 of Paulownia fortunei. NCBI lineage: Eukaryota > Viridiplantae > Streptophyta > Magnoliopsida > Lamiales > Paulowniaceae > Paulownia > Paulownia fortunei. The sequence continues at coordinate 3,908,320 of CM033112.1, forward strand.
AAAAAATAAATGTAATTAAATGTTATCAAAAGTAGTTTTTCATAATTAAATAATCATGTTATATATTTTTGTTTATATTTGTTAACTACTTGTAAATTATCTTATTTAGAATGATTTAATTTATACTTCAAAAAACTATAAATAGCGAATTTAAAAGGGTTGCATTCGTTGAGTGCCAATTTAGCTTACAATTATTTTCTTTCAAGACAATTATTCAAAAAATAAATTATAAATTAACTGACTTAGATTAATCAATATCTACAAAGCACTATTTAGTTATCTTTGAAAATTCATTTATTATATGTGATCAATTTGAAAATATAATTAAAGAGATTGGAATTTTTAGAAGTTCATATATTTTTCGGTTATTCAAATGTAATTCAATTAAGAATTTATATATATTTTTTTATCTTTTTGTAATAGTTAATTTTTAGATAATCAAGTAACAAGATTGTTTATTTATCATTTTTTCAACTTAATGGAATAATTCCCTGGTTAAAAAAAGTTATTAAGTCAATTTACTAGATTTAATTAAAAATAACTTAAACTAACTGACCATTAAGACAATTACTTCCACTGCATAAATAAAACAACTTGTATTAGTAGGATTTTGTGTAAAAATTTCAAGAAAAAAACTTTCAAAATTATTCATATTTTATAATAGTATGGATATAGACATAGACAGAGATAGAAAAATCAATTAGAAATTTAATAATTCTAGCAATCAATTTAGACCATTCAATGAACTCATATATCTTATAACAACACAAAGTCTAAGTTCAAGGTTTTAAATTAATACATTTTCTAAATCTCAGATATTATCCAAAAAAAATAAATCAAAATAATAATAATATTTATTTTCATAATTGAAATTAAAAAAATTACTTTTAAGATAATAATAATATTAATTCACGTAATTACCATTATGAATAACACGCGAATAGGATTATTTTAACCAGACTAAAATAGTAGAGATATAGATGCAGAAAAATTAATTAGGGATTTAGTAATTCTAGAAATAAAATTAGACAATTCAATGAATTCATTATCACAAGACAAAGTCTAAATTCAAGGTTTTAAATTAATACAAATTTTAAATTCAAGATATTATCAAAATCTAAATTCATGAGAATGACAATATTGTTCATTTACATAATTGTCATTGAAACTAACATTATCATAAGGATATTTTAATCCAATTAAAAATTCAAAAACTTTCAAAGTTATTCATTCTTTATAATAGTATATATGTAGATAAAAAAATCAACCAAAAATTTAGTAATTTTAGAAATGAATATAGACAATTCAACAAACTCATAAAATCTTATCCGTAGACAAAGTTTAAGTTCAAAATTTTAAATTCAACACATTTTCTAAATTCAAAATATTATTAAAATCTAAATTCAGGATTAAAATAATGTTCATTTATATAATCGTCGTTGAAAAAAAAAAGTATCATAGCCCTAAATGAAATTAGAGGAGTTGATGGTCTAATGAAATTTCAAATAGATCATTCCTCAATTTGAAGAAAGCCTGTGGTAATTCTTTCAAACAGAACATTCAATGGAAGAAAATTCAATGGTAAACTAATATCCAGAAGAAAGCTAACAAAGAACTATGACCAAGCTTAGGCCGGGGTTCACATTTGTCACCTTTTTCAGTGTGTGAACTGTGTGAATTCGAAATTAGGATAGAAATTAGTTGGATGTTGGACATAATCAAACCGAATTTATACTATAATTATCCATATAATATTTTGTAGGGTATAAATAAGTCGAGTCGAATATGATATTATTCAAATTTTAAAAATTATGTTTGACTTTACTTTGATTGTTAAACAAGTCAAAATTGATCGAATTTTAATTGAGTTGAATGTGAATAAAGTTCGAGTAATTTAATCTTTTTATGCATATTTTTTTTTCATTAATCGAATCGAATTTTAAATTTTATCGAATAAAAAAATATATTTAAATTTAATTTATTAAATTAATACACTGAGCTTAAATAGATTTATAGGCATCAATCTCAAATTGAATATTGAGTTGGTTAATTTATTTTTCAACTCCAACAATCTTTTAATATTTTTTTTTCTGTTACTATTATCCTTGTTCATGCAAGACTGCAAGCGTAGAAGGCTTCTTTGCTTTTTAAAAGTCCTCTAGAAGGTCGCACAATTTATTGCGGGAAGATCCACACAAGAGTCATACCTTCTCTAAAACTCTCTCTCCTCTCTCTCTATCTCTCTCTCTCACACACACACACACATCCTTATCTAGAATTCTTTTCTGATTTATCCAAATCCCATTTTTAACCATCTCATTTTGTTATATATATATCTAAAGCATTAGAAGCTACAGCTTTTTAGTTTTCTTTGTGATAAAAAAACATAAAAAGATGGCAAAAGCACCTTTATGTTTCTCTCTAATAATCATCATAGCTTTTGCACTTGGCAGTGTGTGTAAAGCTGCTGAAGAAATTGGTATATATGAATTGCAGAAAGGTCATTTCTCAGTGAACATCACTAATTATGGTGCCACTGTTCTCTCTGTTGTAGTCCCTGATAGGAATGGTGAGTTAATAATATTCATGTATGTGTGTGTCTCTGTGTGTGTGTGTGTGTCTATATATATATATATATATGTATCATTGATTTATGAAGACTGAAGTCTGGTTTAATGGAATTTTCATTGATATATCGTGTCTTTCAGGTAAACTAGATGATGTTGTTCTTGGTTTTGGATCCATTGATGGCTACAAGGTCAGTATGATAAGAATTTTTTCATGCCCTTTTTGGAATTTATCAGAGTTTTATGCAATACTGGATATTTAAAGTGCTTAATTGTCAAGAATTAAGACGGCATTATTATTGATTTGATTCAGGCACCTTTTGTGGAATTGTTTTCATGATTCGATTTTGTACTAATTTGGTAGTAAATTATAGCCCTGGCATTTTGTTCGTTGACTTAGGCCAAATGACCAAATCACCTTCTGTACCTTCAACTTCCTCATTGTAATTAATAATTTAACATTATTTTTCAAAATCTTTGTGCAGAAAAAGCTTCTTTTTGAGATAAATTGATCTTTCTTTTGCAGAAACTTTGGACTAATATTCACTTATGACTTAAACAAAGCAACCATATCACTATCACTTGGAAAAACCTTTCTCAATTCTGTTCCAGGTTCCAACTTAACTATAGACTTGGTTGACATGGGCTTACAGAGATTTTCCAGAAGGAACAAAATTTGCTTGTGTCTTATCTTTGAATTGATGAATTTCATATATTTATTACTGATCTACGCTCTCTTGCAAATAAATGTCAGATTGTAAGTGTAAAATATCTTTTTACAGAATGATTCAACCTACTTTGGTGCCCTTGTTGGCCGAGTTGCCAATAGAATTGGAGGGGCTCAATTCACTTTGAATGGTAAAGTCTACAAATTGCCTGCTAATGATCATGGAAACACTCTCCACGGTATGAATTTTGATGCTCGAAAACCTGTCACATATGTTCTTCTTCCTTGCAAAAAAATGATGAACAAAGTTCAATACTTAGATGATCAATGAAATATCTCAGGTGGGAGCATAGGATTTAGCGATGTTATATGGACCGTGCACGAGTACGTAAAAGACAGTCACTTAACACTAACATATGACAGCCATGATGGCGAACAAGGTACACTCGTTATCATCATGTGTAATTCATCGACTCTGTCTCTTCTTAATTTACCAAAAAATTAAGGAAAAAGAAGGAGATTACCTTAAAATAGTACTTAATTATGGATATATTGACACAGGATTTCCTGGTGAACTATCTGTGATGGTGACTTACTTGTTCATTGGAGCAAACAGACTTGGTATAAAAATGCAAGCCAAGTCTCTAAACAAGCCCACCCCAGTGAATCTTGCATCCCACACATACTGGAATCTTGGTGGCCATACCAGTGGAAACATATTTTCACACACTATCCAGCTCTTTGCCTCCAAGATCACGCCCGTGAACGATAAACTTATCCCTACAGGGGAAATTTCCCCTGTCAATGGGACACCCTATGATTTTCTTGAGCCCCGGACAATCGGGAGCAAGTTCACTGAACTACCCGACGGATATGACATCAACTATGTCCTGGACAGGGCGGGGGCTGGGAAGCATTTAACGAAGGTGGCAACCGTCCACGAAGACAGATCAGGGAGGAAGATGGAGCTGTGGACTAATCAGCCTGGAGTTCAGTTCTACACCAGCAATATGCTGCCTGATACTGTGGGGAAAGGAGGGTTTGTTTATAAAGCACATGCGGCGTTTTGCTTGGAGACTCAGGGGTTTCCAGACTCGGTTAATCATCCCAATTTCCCTTCGCAGATTGTGAATCCAGGGGAGACTTATATGCATGTTACGGTCTACAGGTTTACAGCTAGTTAGATTAGTCCATTGTTGTCTTTTTCTTGTTTTCTCAGAGTTGGATAATAATGGACTTTGTTTATCCTTTCTGTTTTTCAAGTTGTTGAGACTTTTTGGGATAAGAGCTTTCCTGTTAAGGCTAATTATTGGTATTAGATTCTGATTACATTAAAATAGTGCGAAAAGTTATGAAAGAATTAACAAAATAAGTTGGTAAAAAGTTAGATTTTAGATCATGTAAAAGGCTTTTGCTGTTTACAAAAAAAAATCAACTTTCATTGGAAAGAAAGATTTTGTATGAATAGCAAGAATTGCACTAGGAAGGTTTTGTCAACATCCTAAAATATTTAGAGAATATTACCATTGGTGATGTACATATTTTTCTATTGAGAGTGCTTTTAAATTTGATTTCAAATTATTTTTGTACTCAATAGTAAAAATGTGAGATTGTTTATGGATTGGCAAAGATAGTAATTATAAAATTTTAAAGATCGAACTACATAGTATTATTTACTAAGAAAATTTATTTTTAAAAATAATTTGTCACTAGTTATAGAGAATGTCATTTTTAGGCCCTCATTTTCACAACTAATTCAATTTTTGTAATTTGCTTCACAACCCTCATCAAATTATAATTTCTAATGTTAAATTTTTAACCAAAAATATTCCTAAAGAAACTAGTTAGGTGCAATGAAAATATTTAATTTTGATCTTTTAAGTTCAAACTTTTGTAATTTTGATCCTTTAAGTTTAAACTTTTTACAGTTTTAACTCGTGGAGTGTTGTCAAAATACTAAAATTCTAGGTACTAATTATGATGAAGGTCGAACCAAAGGGGTCAAAATTGAATTCACAAGTAAAGACATGGATTAAAAAGTTAATTCTTTAAATATGAGATCGAGCCGAAGTCACTAGAAATAGTGACACATGATCTCATTTTTTATAGGTGTAAGGTTTTAAATCTTATCCCTCGTCTCCTACCCTACATGCCTTGCACATGATGTGCACTAATAGGATATAGTCAGGAACAGAGGGAGGAGGGGAAAGGTGGCAACATATAAATATAAATTTTATATATAAATTTATTAAAATTTAATCTCCTCCCCTACAAGTAGTAAAATTATCTTTCATATAAAGAAAAATATTCCTCTTTGATCATTATCATTAAAAAAAAAATCAATTAAAATTTTGGTCCCCGTCTCTAAATCTCCCAAGAATTAGAGTTGATCACTTTTCTTCATCATTTACTGGAAGCCTGCTGCATTTTAATAAATATGTTTTATCATTTACATGGCTTTGAAATTTCAACTGTTTAAATCGGCTCACCCTTTTTGGATCTTGCGACTCTTTGAAACCCTCACAAGTTTAGATATATTCTATGTACGAGGTTGTCGGCATGGGAATTGCGAGGGTCCATCCCTTTTCTTTTCCTTTTTTTTTTTTTTTCTATTTTGGCTTTTTCCCCGACAAACCAATGGCCATAAGGGGATTTGTAGAATATCCCCTTAAATTGTGGCCACAAAGTATTGCTTTATTTTATGGTAAAACCTAAATAAAGGATGAACAATCTCTAATTTTGGCAAAACAAACAAAAAAAGGAAAATCTTAAACTTGAGAGAGAAAAGGGGGCGGCAGACTTATTTTAATAATCTTGTTTCAATAATACTCATACACATTATTTTATTTTCAGTTTCAAGAATATTTATACACATCAGGTGTGGTGTATTGAATGATATTATTATTAATATACATTTTACATTCGCAATAGAAGATTCGGATCGACCGAGTGAGGATTATATTGATATTTTCGTAATTTTAAAATACGATAAAAAAACAAAAATAAAAACAACGAACAATCGCCAAGATAAGAGTGAGTAAGACAGAAGAAGATTCTATTAATATAAATTAACAAGAACACTTTCATAGTACCATAAAACATTTTTGAAATTCAAAAAGTTCTTCAAAAAATAGATTATTTGAACTTACAACAACCGACCAATTTTGGATGCCCCGAATAATTAAACTGAATTCCAATATATAATTACTTTCATCATAACAAACAAATCCTCTTCAAAATTAAACACAAACACATGAGCAAAAATCGTCAAAATGAAAAGTTTGTGATAAAAACATAAAAACCTTGAGGGGTTAAATCAATTTTTTCTTCAAATCCGGCCCGAATCACCTACACCAAACATTGTTCAAAAGTAAATTACTTCTCATGATCATCACCAATTTCTTCTGTAGACTGCTTCTGATCAACAACCATCTCTCCATAACACAAGCAAGCGACGATGCTGATCGAAACTAGCATAGGCAGAACCTTCTTACCTTTATTGTAGGCTGCTTTAGCAATCTCATCGGCCCGAAACGATATTCGGTCCACCATAAATTCTTGCTTGTGCAGAGGCACTCCAGCCCTGGAAAGCATGCCTGAAATCCTATCCTTTGGCAAGTTTTCTTGCTCGAGTCTCGGGCATGGTGCCCAGAATGTCAAGAAATCAGTGCCCTCAACTTGTACAAACTCATTTTCGGCTTCTTGATCATCATCATCATCTTCATCTTCATTCTCCATTAAAGGATAAGTTCTTTCCACTTCAAATACTATAAAAAACTGATCAAGATTATCAGTAGAAGGAATATTTTCGGGGATTTGGAGATTTTCAGCCTGCCAAGCATCGCAGTAATCATCCACAGGTTCGTAACAATCCATTGGGAAAGTGGAGAATAATGGGTTGAGAGGGTTTGGTGTGAAAGGAAGTTTAGGGTTCTTGAAAGAGGGAGTATGGTTATTTATTCATAAAAAATAATTTTGAATCTGAGAGGAATAGGAGTTTTTTGTTTGTTGAGATATTTTTCCATAGGAATAGGAATTTGATGTTTGTTGAGATATTTTCCATTTTGAACGTATCTTATGTTGGATATATTTTCCTTATTTTTTATTAGGATTTGTTTCCTTATTTATTTATTTATTTTTTGAAAAAATTAGGCTCAAGACTATTATTCGGTGATGGTATTTATGTTTTTTTTTTTTTTTTTATGCGCCATGTGTAAATATGCTTCCATTGTAGTGATTTTGTTATTTGAATTTGAATTTAAATTTTTTCTAAAAATGTTAAATGATAGGTATTAAGGAAAAATAACATAAAATATTAAAATTAAATTATATAGAAGATGAAAGATGAAATATGAAATTGAAATGCGACATGTTCACATACCTCATTACAAAATTGCAAGTGACAACCAACAATTATTTTTTTATTTTTTTATTTTTTTATTTTTTAATAGTTCATACTTCATATATCAGTAGGTAACGGCTAACATTAGCCACTAATGATTTATAAATTAATGAAAATGAATAGAGATTAACGAAGAACGAAACAAATAACTATTAACCAATAGTGTTGTTAAACGTAATTGCTTGTGAAGCTATCTTATCTTTGCTCCATATTTTATCTAACAGGCACCTTGAAAAATTACTATTTCCCTAGAAAAAGGGGAAAAAAATTGCATTTACCTAAAAAATTTACGGAAAAAAAAATACTAAATTCCTTATTTTTCTTTAAATTCATAAAAACTTAAAAATATATACAATTCAATAAACTCATTCCATCACATAAAATATTTCCTACTATTTTTTGGTAAAATCACATTTTCGGTTAATACGTAAGTGAAAAAAATTGTTCAAACTCTAAAATATTGATTAATATAACCAAACAATATATATTTTTCATATAAACATATTCAATATACAAAAAACTAGTGTAAGAGCTAGCCCCATTACACATAGAATTTCAATTATTTTCTTAATAACTAGGAGCGAAAAGTTGTCAAATAAAGACCAAGTTTTAATTAGGTTAAAAAACCCAACAAAAACTCCGTAAAATGTTGGCTTTTATTACTAGAAAATAGAAATGCATACCTTCAACCCTTACACCATAGTTAAGCCATTTAACCAACAAAAGAATTTGCAAGAGTGTGAGGACATCAAGAAAATAATACACATCTAAACATAATTGATCCCATAAACCACTTACTTTCTAACAATAAAATACATTTCTATGGGTTTTTTTTACATGCGCTAGTTATGGAAGTAAGGGTTAAATCCATGTTACGGCAACTACATGTGCAGTGAATCTAACGTCAAATGTCTCATTTAACAAGAATGGGACATTTGACAAAAGATGTATACATCCCTTGTATGTGCACTGAGTGTAGCATCTACAAGATCGAATATAAATTATATCTATATTTATACTTCTGTAAACATTTGAAGAAGATAGGCAAAATAAATCTACATATACATCTATTAGGATATATTGCTTGAAAATACACGATAATAAATAGTAATAACGATTAAAAATACTTGATTTAGAATTGATGGTTTTTGTGCGAAGGAAGATTTTCTAAAATTTCCAAAATATAAGTCATAGGGGGTCGATATTTCGGCTCGTGATTTACACAACGGAGTGCAATATTTGCAGCAACATAAGCACTTCTTTTACAATATTGGCCCTCTAACTTAGTGTCCATGATCCGAAATACCTTGCCATTGTCAAGAACATGAAGCCTTACCCAATTTACCAAGTTTTTCTCCTCTTGACACTTTGTTTCATCGATGGCACGACGCCCTGTAAGCAGCTCTAGTAACACTACCCCAAAGCTATATACGTCGCACTTTACAGTTAATTTACCTATTAAACAAAAAAAAAAGATTTTTTTTCAACAATTAAGAAAATATAATGGTTCAAGGGTTATATACTAATACATATATAGTATAATTTTCTATGCACAAATGTGACAAAAAAAAATAAAAAATGATAAAAGTTCTTCTTACCTAAGTAATAGTCTTAATTAGTTTTGTGAAATTGTTATTTACAGGACCAAATTTATATGTAACACACTAAAGTTAGGATCAAATGACTAATTTTAAATATATTTTATAATTAAATACATTAAAATTAAGAAGAAATACCTGTGGTAAGATAACGTGGATCACAATAGCCTTCAGTGCCCATTACTCTTGTAGTTACATGAGTCTGAGATTCAGTTGGACCAGCTTTTGCCAGTCCAAAGTCTGAAAGCTTTGCATTAAATTCCTGTACCAAGAAAATCAACCCTTAGCAAGGGAAAACCTTTTAGACAAACACAAAAAAATATATTTTAATTTAATATTTTATCTCATATTTTACAAATAAATGCATGCTACGTGTATAAAATATTTTCTTAAATAAATATTTAACGTAAAATATATAAAGCGAAATATGAGATAAAATATCAAATTGAATCAAGATAAAAAATAAATAAATAATTTTAGCCCATTTATTTCCTTTAATAAATCTACTTACAGTGTCTAACAAAATATTTGATGTCTTAAAATCGCGATATATGACAGGCGACTTCGACTCGTGTAGGAAACAAAGCCCTCTTGCTGCACCTACAGCAACCTTAATCCTTCTTGTCCATGAAAGAGATGGAGAATTTCCTGTAAAATCATTAAACATTTAAACGAATGAAATATCATTTTCTTTTTGTTCTGTAATTAATATTAAACTTATTTCAAATGAATTAACATTGCTAAAAAATCAGGCTTACTTTTGAATAAGTGTTTCTCCAAGCTGCCTCCAGGCATAAATTCGTAAACCAGTATTCGATCCTCACCATCTATGCAGTATCCGATGAGTTTGACTAGATTTGGATGGCGAAGCCGACCTAAATAGTTTACTTCTGACTGCACCCATGTCATATGCCAACCCATTAAAAAGAGTAGAAGTGAGAAAGTAGGTAAAGTTTCCTATTCTTTCTCATAGGAGTACTATTTTTCACTATGCGACCATATACTTATGATTTTATGCATAAAAATTTCGTATTTTTATTTTACATGCAATATATCACCGATTAGTTTTTCATCGTTTTCTTTTATATCTCATTGATTTGCAAATATTGACATTATAAACCTATTAAAATGAATTAATCGCAATAACTAATTATCGGTGTCAAGAGAATTGAAAAAATAATATAACGTAGCTTATGATATATAGCAAACTCACAACTTCATATAGCATTGAGAAAACTCTCTTCATAACCATTTTGAATCATTTGTTCTAGTGTTTCATCTCTAATGTTAAGTATATCTAATTCACTTTCAAATGAATATTTTAATATGCATCTCTAATATAAAATACGACCTAAAATACTAAATTGGATCAAAGAATCCGAACTGCTTCACAACACAAAGAAAAAAGACATAAGAATGTTAGTATATATATCATTTAGAAAAAGGAAGAAAACTGACCAACCACTCATTGTGACCCTGGAAGCCATAAGGTATTAGCTTCTTGATAGCAACAGCCATGCCTGATCCTGGTCTTGTAGCGGTTAGGGTTTCCACATCCAACCATCCTTTAAAAACACAGCCAAAGCCACCTTCCCCAAGCAGACTATCCTCACAAAAATTTGCAGTGGCTGTCCTAAGTTCGTCGAAAGAGAAAGCCTTTAGGTATGGGGATGATAGTATCTCACTCTCTGATGTTGGCATTGGCAAAATACAAGCAGCTGATGCCTCTGGAATTAGTATTGCGGCGGAACTCGATTCGTCGAGTTTAGGGTGAGTTTCTGGCTTTGGCAATGGCAAGAAACTAGCCTTGTTGTTCTCATGATGGGATTCATGTGATGCAAGATTTGGAGTGGGCAAAGGATGACTCTTTTGGTGAATGTGTTCCATGGAAGCTGAAAATAAAAAATAGGTTTCAATGGAGTTATATGCATTGATATACCAAGAGATACATGTAATACATTTCATTGTATGTTTTTTTGAAATGTTTTAAAATAAGATTTTATTTTCCATAATGAAAATTGTTTTTTCAAAATTGCTTTCTGATTTGTTTCCTAATTAATATGACACCACTAAAGAGTAACTGTAAAGAAAATATACAATTTTTATTTTTATTTTTTCAACTTTCATTTGAAATTTCGTACCAATCAAATGGGAGCTATTTTATTAGGACGGAGGGAGTGTTGGTGATTAGCACACTATGTACATGCAAATATTTGGTTCCCTAATTCTGTTGCTTGGGAAATTTGAATATAAAATCCAATTCAACTGAATCAAAACTGCAAGAACGCTCTGATTATGTTTATGGACTAGGATTTGAGGAGATAAAAGAGGATTTCTGTAGCTAAGTGAACTTCAGATGTCCATAGGATCATAGGATTGGTTAGCACCACCCACCCCTCCTTAACCTCTTTGGTTAAATGACAATGAATGAATCAAATGTATTACACTCAATTCATTCAAGAATTACATGTCTTAAAAGACGAGTACACAACTGTTCTAGAAAAGCCACACTATTAGTGTGAAAAAATGTTAGTTTTTGAGATTTTATCCTAACTAGGTTGTTTTCCAAAAATTGGAGTTTTTCTTAACATGATTGATGATATAAATACGCTAAGATTTGGGAATTGATAAATGTAGTAGCTTAGTTTGTTTGACCCATTATATCTTACAAGAATGAAGGGTTCGGCTCGTTTATAGGACTTGTTCTTGAATCAGTCACCTTTGTATTGACCGATCACCTTATTCTTTGATTAATAATTATGGCTTAATTTGAACATTTAAATGGCATAAACTTTTATAATTATGCCAAACGAATTCGTATGCTGGTTTCCCCTCTCCATCCTTTACTTACCTAAAAGAAATTAAGATATCTAATACCTTCTCCTTGACTCACTCATCTTACCAAGAAGACACATATCAGCATACTTTGTTTTCATGATGATTAATTATGCAAACAAATGACATTAACGTTGGTGCTGCTAAAACTTGATTGAAGGTAAAACTCACTCCATAATACTAAAAAACCATTACCCACATTACATACTAAAATGCAATATTACTTCTGATACCTCATTATAACAATCTAGTGGCAATACAATTCTTGATCCTTAAAAAGCATTCTACCCCAAAAATAAATTTAGAAACAATAATTTGACTCCTCTCTACATAAGAAAATCTTGAAGTTTAGAAAGCAATAAAAGTCTTGCAATAGAAGTTCAAAGAATTACTAATCATATTCATTCAATCCCTATTAAGACACCCCAACCACCCCCAAAAATAAATAAATCCATGGTAAGAAAACCCTAATTAAAACACATTCAAGTTCTTCATAAATCATGAATCCCATATTTATAAACAAGAGAGAGATTACCTGAAGGGGGAGGTCGATTTAGAGGTTTCCTATTCTGAACATCGTCCATTTTAACATTCTCAAATTCGACAATACTTTGTTTTTGCCATTCAATGGAGTTGCCCTCGTTACTATGATCAACTATTGTACCATCGTCACATTCAACATCATCTTCCTTTTGCCCTTGAATGTATTCTTGAGACTCATTTCTAACATTATCAAATTCGAACACAACTTGGCTTTTCTTTTGCATGCAATTGCCCATACTAGGAGACTATATACCTTCCTTTGAGAAAAAAAATATTCAAGGAACGATTATCTTTTTTCGTAATTCCCATTATTTCGTCTCCTCCTCCTCTTCCTCCTCTATCACCGTCTGTTCCGAGCAAAAATAAAAAATAAAAAATCATATTGTATGAGAGAGAAAAACATTACGAATTCAAAAGAGAGGAACGAGGATTACTCAGGAGAGCGAACTTTGTGGATAGGACAAGCCACAAAATTAGCCACAACATGCTTTGAAATATTATGTATGTCTAAATTATTATTGCAATTATTGATCCACCTTTGTTTGAATTAGACATGTTGGGGTTCAAGTGGTCTAAGCAACTTATTAGCAATAGGAATGCCTGACCAAGTCAAGCAAGATTTGATAACTGTGATGGCTTTTGAACATAGACCAAGGGGTAATTAGACTATAATGTCCCCCATCGTACAAGTATTTATTTGAAAATGAATGATATATAGTAGCATTTTTTTTTTTTGGGGGGGGGGGTGGGGTAAAATTGTCAGTCAAAGTCGCACATTTCAAAGGACAAAAGTACAAAATAAAGACGTGTTTGAAATAATTATTTCTAAAATGATACTGCGATAGAATTTCTTATGGCTATTACTATTGCAACGAAAAAGAAAAGTGTTCAAAGGATATGGAAATTGTGGAAGCCAACAACGCACTCTATGCTTAACCACCTATTATAATTTGTGATTGATACATAAATAATCAATATTTAATTAAAGTTGGAACTGATTATCCTTTTTATCTATTATAATTTGTGATAGATATATAAATAATCAATATTTAATTAAAGTTGGAACTGATTATCCTTTTTATCTATTTTGGATTCATAATGGTGCCAAAGACGTGATTATATTGTTTTTACAAGACAGATAAAATTGGGTAAATAAGTAAAAATATTTTAATTGCTTTAGGAGATCCCCAATTAGGGATGATAATAGGACGAGTTTCAACAAAATAAATGGGTTTGGATCGGGTCTTGAGTTTTTTATATATTTTCAAACTTGACCAGATCCGATTCATATAAATTTTTTTATTTTTTAAAAAAATTATTATATATTTATATGATATTTTTAAAAAATATATATTTTTAAAAAGTTTTAATAGTATTATTTTAAAAAATATATTTTTAATATTTTTAAATTATAAAGTAGGTCTAACGGGTTTAATTATCAAGTTTGGGTCTGAAACGAGTATGAGTTTGGATTCTTAAAAATCTTAACGGGACGGGTCTCGAGTTCATGCAAATATGACCCTATTGCCGTCCCTACTTGAAACTAGGTTGTCATTGTTTAATTTAGTCAAGTTTATTTAAAGTTAAAAGAGAGAAAATAAATCTTCAATAATGCAATTAGTTCTTTACACTCAATACAATTTACAAAACGAATATGTACTAATTCTAACTAATGTACATCAAGTGAAGTAAATGTTAGGTAAAAATACTTTTAGCTTTTGATTTTAGTTTTTCATCTTTTAATCATATCTTATGTAACTTTTTTTTCAGCCAAAACTAGTTATGGCTGATGATAGCCAAAGCATATATCCTAATATCTGAGCAATTTTTTCTACTCCAACATGATGATTGATTCCATCTCAACTGATAATTAACTTCATTTATAGTCTTGTAAATAAGAACATAATTGTATTTGTTTTAGGTTAATTGCACTAATCTCTCGTATAAAATAGTTAAATTATTAATTCCTCCCTTCCCTTTTCCATAATTACAAAAACCTCCTCTTTGAATTTACTTTGTCACAAAATCTAGACAAAAGTCATGAATTGTTCATTTTGCCCTTGATTTTAAATTACCATTCTACCCCTGAGTGTTATGATAATATTTATATTTGGGCAGTAGTGTATTTATAATGTATAGTTGAAGGGGTGTAATTTTAGTATCCGTAATTAAATTTTATTATCCTAAAATTTTCAAAGTATCTTTAATGTAAATGTCATTTTTGCCACCCAATATCTCAGTGTTTAGATCTTGTAATTGAGCTTTTTGAATAGATTTAATCGCAATTTTTATTGTTTAAAACTCAATTTAAAGATGCTAAATCTCATAAAACATTAAGCAATTTATCCCCTCTTCTCACTCTCTCCGTCCCCATCACCACTATTGCCACCCCCTCCTTTGTCCCTATAATCGCCTCCCTATCTTTCTTTCCCTTTGCATACTTCCTCGTCTCTTTGTCCACCCCCTCCTCTCTCTCCCTCGCTCCAACTATCTCCATTCTCTCTTTCCCTTATGTTCTCCATCACTATCCTCTAAAAGATAAGAAAAGTAATGATCGAAAAAAAATT
Organism: Paulownia fortunei; assembly: GCA_019321725.1. Taxonomy (NCBI): domain Eukaryota; kingdom Viridiplantae; phylum Streptophyta; class Magnoliopsida; order Lamiales; family Paulowniaceae; genus Paulownia; species Paulownia fortunei. The sequence continues at coordinate 3,923,499 of CM033112.1, forward strand.
GAAATAAAAAAATAAAGAAAAGACGAGAAAATAAAAAATCCACGGAGATTTTTAATTGTTTTTCTATATAATATTTAGTCCAATTATTTTCAAAAGCATCTGTTTTTATATTTTAGTCCTACAATATTAGAAAAAACATTTGAATATTTTTTTTTTAATTAATGCAACAATGATTGTTAGTCTACGATATCTATTACGAAGGGTAAAAAAACCAACCACCAATAATTAATTTTTGACATCAAATGGCTAAATTTTTTAATCAACCAACCATATTTTTGGAACAATAGATAATTACACTTTCCTCCTCTTAAGTATCTAATTATTACCTCTGTAACCTTTATAAGTTTGAAAACTTAACAGGGGCTTTCGATAGGCGAAAAATAAGGAAAGTTGGTTAGGAGCAAAATAGAAAATTCACTAAAAAAATTTTGCTAACGTCATCATTTTTCATCCAACAGGGGATTTGGTACACATGGTACTCAGAGGGGATGTTATTATAATTATATAAATTGACAGTTTCAGAGAGGAGGTAAATATAACTAATAGTCAATTTAAGTGAGCTCTTTTAGTACGTTGCTTTGAAGATAGACAGTCAATTTTAGTTAGCTAATAGTCAGCAGCTTTCCTGCCATTTTTGCGTGCCCCGGCCTTGCACTGCCCCTTCTCAAAGTATTTGAAAATCATTTTAAATAAATTTTTAGATATAAAAATTTATTTATAAAAAAATTATGTGTTTGATAATTATTTTTAAATGGATACTTCTTCAAAAGTCTATTGTGACTTTTGAAATTTTTTTCTTACACTTTTATTAAATGGGCGTTAAAGTATATTTTTACCAAACATTTAACAATATTTATAAACACTTTTTTAAAAAATCCATATTAAAAACTCCATTTTATATATGGACTTTCATTTCAAAAGTGCTTCCAAACATACACTCAGTTTCTTGCGAGTTCATAATTTGGATTGCATTTTATAGATGCTGCATTATAAAGTGTGTATTGAAGGTGCATCAAATCACACATTTTACATCATTATTATCATTATTATGTATAAAATGTGTGATTTGATGCATATCCAATATACATCATTGTGTGTAATATTTTTTGTACTTCTTAATTGTGGCCAAAACCAGAGGGAAAGAGTACAACAATAAAATGCATTAAGGTTGTAATTAGATGGAAGAATTTGAATTTGAGGAGAAAAATTGGGGGAATGATTTCAAATGATTCCATCTAATATATATTTAAAATCTACCACAATAAATTAAAAAATAGCTTAAAATATGAGCTCAATGATCATTATATTATAAAAGTATGCAAACAAGTTTAATAAATTTATTATTATTATTTTAAACTTTTTAATTTTAAATTCATCAATTCAAATAGAATATAAAAGTCTTTACGTTCTAAAGAAAATAAAGAATATCTTTGTAGTTAACACATGGTGGACATAAGCGACAATTTGGATAAATATTCAAATAGATGGTAAGATCGAAATGGTAAATCAATTCTACTTGACTCCATTCAACTACCCGCATATAAGTCGCAAAAATCCCAATCTTTCTTCTTAAGAAAACGTGGTTTACTTGATGTTCGATTTTTATGCCTTCTTTTTCTTGCTAATAGTTTGCTTCTTTTAGACACGTGGGAAGGGAAATATAATTTCATTGATAATCTAAATTTTGATTTAAAGTTAACATGATACAACTAAATAAAGAACCAGCAAAACTCTTGAATACAATCATGCGTGTGTGTGTGTGTGTATATGTATATATATATATGTGTGTGTGTGTGTGTTTATATAATTTGGCCAAATTTTGTTACCTTGAGTTTTTAGATAGATGTACTAATAGTGTCAACTATGCGGGCATGAGAGCTCAAAGGCTTCACACTTGTTAGAATTGTAAATAGGAAAATCTACCTCTTTCTTGCAAAGGAATAGACATTTATAGGTTTATGTTATGGCTAGTCCCAAATATTGTACTAGACCTTCTAATAATATGAAATGTCTAAAAAATCTTTTACAAGTATAGTAAATTCGTATTATATTAGAGATGACAATAAGATAGGTCCAGACCCGAACCTGCACTGCTTGAGGCGAGTTTTCAAAGTTATAAGCGAATGAGGAGTGAATTTTAATTTTTTATTTTTAAACTAGCCTAACCCCAAACTCGCGTCATTTAATTTTTTTATTATAATATATATATATATATATATATATATATATATAATATTATATTTTAAAAATATATTTTTAAAAAAATTTAATGGTGTTATTTTAAAATATATATATTTTTTAATATTTTTAAAATTATGAAGTGGGTCTCGAGTTCGGGAGCGGGTCTAACCCAGATTCGGCAGATCCAAGATGAGGTGGGTCTCAGATACTTAAAAAAATTTATAGAGCAGATTTCGAGTTTTGACAAACCCACCTCATTATCATCCCTAATTATACACATATAAAAATATCAGGATATACCTTTACAATTTTACAATTTTTTTCCTTAATTATACTATTAGTATTTTATCTAATGCCATGGTTTACCTCAAATTACTGTTGCTGGCACTGTATATGTAAATATAATTTGGCAACATATATAAAAGGAGAAAGACTGTAATCTCACTGTTATAAATATGAAATATGACAATTTTATTTAGCAAAATTGGAATTATCCTACTAATTGAAATCCATCTTATTACATTTTACTTTTGTTTACTGATCATCAAGAATCCAGAAACAATGGATAATTGCAACTAAACAAATATTAAATTTATACATTCAAAAAAAAAAAAAAGATATGAGGGTATTGCATAAGTAAGCTTCTGATAAGCGCTGCTTGATTATTGTCTCTGGTTGCCAATATTTCCGACAGCCGCTCGCTTATGTCTCCTGTAGCACTTTAGCTGCTGACTTCTGCAAATATATTAAAATTGCATTTGTTCAGCTAACAATTTTTAAAAGATGTCAGGAAACACACAGTACACATAGTGAGAGTATTATTAATTTTTTTGTTTTTTTGAAGTTCATGACCATGATAAAAATTTACAATAATATTGTACAACACTCAATAGATACAATACAATAAAAATATAATAATATTTATAATAGAATATTCTATCCACCTTTCGGAATTTCAGGAGTCTGCAAAAAAAAAAAAAAAAAAAACTACAACGCATAGAATGAAATTTGTGGTTGGTCCTTGAAAATTTAAATCCTTAAAAGGTACATGGAAATGGAGATGAGTCTTGCTAATTAACTAGGACAATGATACATGAGTATAAGTTAAAAGAGAGCTGAAAGTGAACAAAAGTACCTTATATGAGAAAAAATAGGTTATTTTAGAACTTATACACTTAAAAAGAAAAAAAAATTATTAAATTATAAATAGAATAAGTAAACAAGAAATGAATATCAACATTTGAATTATTTTTTTTTTCAATTTTTAATCATAATCAAAAGTAAAAGTAGAATGTATTCTTCCTCTCTAAAAGAAATTGATTTTATCTGAAATTATAGACTTGAAAGAAATCTGACCAGGAAGAAGTTGGTGCAAGCGAGACACGAGTTCGTTGATTTGTTGCGTCACTGATTCTTGAAGTTCCGGAGTGCCTTGATTGTGATATTCGACAAGACATTTTATGATTATGTAGGTTTTTGAGAATCGAAAGACAAACTAGCTAAAATTTTATTGATATACAGTGAAATTAAGTGATATGTAATTTAGGGAACAACACAGTACTAGGTTTTCTAGTGCAGTACAAAGAAAGATTGGTGTGCTGAAGAAAGACAATAGCATGAAAGTATGCAATGAGCAGGCCAGCTTCTCTTTAAATAGGATTTTGGGGTGGGGGTGGGGTTAGTCAGCGAAAAATGCTATGACAACTTAAATACAATTATTGTGTGAAAATTAAGTTTTTTAACAAAATAACTTTTTTTATCACTTTATATAAATAATTAGTAATAGCTTTCACATTATATATATTTATAGTGTTTTTTATGTAAGCGGGGCGAGTAAAACTTAATTATCATGGTATTTTACATCAAAAAATTGTTAAGAGCTCTAGAATATAACTCTATAACAATATCATTTACTACCCCACATCTTCATTCTTGTTTATTTCTTAGTAGAACAGCTAAAATTTGATGAAAAATAAGAAATTTTTTGCATGATATCAATTTTATTGTTTCTCATTGATGTGGCTTGGAATTGACCACATGCCTAATGAGTCTCTGTGGGCCAATAAGTTGAGTATTGAGAAGATTGTTAGGTTTTATGGGTTTTGACGACTATTGAGTGGTAATGGGCTGATCAGCCCACTAAGAGTAAATGGCTTAATTGAGTTGAATATGGTTCAAGTCTGCCTCATCGATTTGGGTATATTCGAGCTAGAGTAGTTCGGATCTACTTTAAGTATTTTATATATATATATGAGCTGATATACCTGATCTAGTATATCCGAGGTGTATAGTTTGAGATGATAAGTTCGAACTAAAAATAAACCTAAACAAATTGTTTTTTATTAGATTCTAAAAAGGAAAGAAATCAGTATATATGCAAGATTTTAGGGGATTGACCTATCTCTTCCTAAAAATTGAACCTATCCCAACAAGGTAATAAAATTGTTTCCTAATTCAATTATTATATATTTGTTTCCTAATTCAATTCCGGTTTTTACACATATATTGATAGATATTTTTTGATTGATCGAGCCTCTTGTTATTTTTACTAACTTGAGCGTCCGGTGTATTTATAACAAGCACTCCCCATTTTGCAGGGTCAATTTGACACAAGACTTGCACAGATACAATCATCCAATTAATTGATTTTTTGATTGTTACTAGAATTTTTAGTTTCATCACTCATCCTTCTCTTCTCAAATATTATGCTGATTCAACCTGCTATTTTTTTACTTCCCATCTAAAAAGAAACTATATGCATTGGAAGAAAAACAATCCCAGCTGAGGTCCTTCATCTAAAACTAATTAAGCTATAAAAGTAAATGGGATTGACTGGTCAATATTTTTCTGCAATTCCATGTATTTTCCTCAAATGGAAAGCACAACACTTGACACGCCGACCTGCACGCCCTGTTACAGAACAACATGTGATTTTAAAAACAAAGGATTGTCTGAAAGTCATATTATATTACTGGATGAGCAGTTATGGTGGAAACTGAATCTATAGCATTATATCTTAATGACAGGCCATCTTCTTTGGCAGATCAACTTTGAAAGGATTTATACCTATTTTTTGTTTTGAGAGGACTGGTATTTAATGGCAGAAAGTTTCATTTTACTAACTTCCAAGAATTAGTATTGTCAATGACTTATTTACCCGAGTTCTGAATAATCCCATATCAATGGAAAAGAGTAGTAGACATTATTATGGTATGTTAAGGATCTTCATTTCCAATCTTCATTATTGGGGTGGGCGACTGGGTTTAAGGATAGACGATTGGGGTGGGTGATTGTGGTGCGATGAGACCGTGGTTTGGGTGCAATGGGTGGGCGGTTGAGGTGGTGCCAGTTAAGGTAAGTTTTAAGGAGTTGGGGTGGCTGCGGCGGCGACAGGATGGCAACTTAGGTTGAAGTGAAATGGTGGTGTAGGGTGGGTTGGTTGGGTGGAGGAGGAGAAAAAGAAAAGAGAGGAAGAAGAAGATAGGATAAAAAATAAAAATAGAAAATAAATATAGTTATAACTTACTTAAATACGACATTGTACAACAACTTTTATAAATTTAATTGAAAAGAAGAAAATAAAAAAGTATGAAACATATATAATAATATCTTTTTGGTAAAGGAACAAAAGTTAATATCAAATCCCATAATTTTTTAATGCATTTATATATATTAATATTGCGTATGTGCAAAATGTTTCATGAGTGGCATCAAAATATGTGTTTGTCCATGTAATAATTTTTTTTTAATTATAATTTTCTCATTAATACAAAAATAAATTGATATTAATTTATAGCTTATTATTTTTTACATTAAAAAAAATTAACATATTTTTATAAAAGTGATAGATCAAGGACCTTAAATGTCGTTGTTTTAGTGACTCAGTGTATTTCCTCTTGTATGTTTTGATAAGCTAATGATTTTGAGTAATCCTGTCTGGACCAGTAGGAAAATCCCAATTCAATAGCACTTTCTTTTTTATGCTACGTATTAATGTTCATATTTGTGTATGTACATAGATACATGACATATGAAAATAAGTATTTATGTACATGTAGTTGTATATTTAATAATAATTAAATATTAAAATATATATATATATAATTAAATATATAATAAATTAGAAAAGAAAAATTCTTATAAAAACATCCACATCCAAATAACATTCCAAAATTTTTCACATTCAATCACCATTTTAAAAAAAATATATATATCACATCAATTATATCATTACACTTTCATCTCACATCTAATCACACTCTCAAAATTTATTTTTCTTTTTCTAAAATAATTTTTTTAACTATTCTCTCCCAAAATAAAAATTAATGGAAGGAAAGGACAATCAATCACACTTAGTTTTTAATCTTTAGTCTAAATTCTCAGTTGTAAAAATTATGTGGCATTTTATTTCATCAACACATTATATATATATACTAATAAAAATATCAATATATGCGTGATATGTATTAATAAAATAAAATAAAAAATAAAATACTATATTATGTACTATATATTCATTACTCCTATATCTAATTTGACAATGATATTCAGCGATGACTCCTACCATGACATGGTTGCTTACTTCATATGGGGCCCAAAAGTGGGATTTAAAAATTCACCTATTAATAAGTACACTCACAGAGACCAAAGTTCACTGATCCTTCAAAAAATGCCTCAAGCATTTTACCATTGTATTACTTCCTAAAGCTTAGTTTGATATGAGAAAAAGAAATATCTATATATATTATATTGCATGAGCCAATATATATTATCCCGAATAATTTAAAAATATAAGTATGATTTATTTACACTTACATTGGTATCCAAGGAAAATTATACCTCTTCTCATTGGCCTTCCTCATTTATTATCCTAATATTTAATTTACTATGTTTTGTTGGAAATTTAAGGACATAATATGCATAAGAAAAATAATTGTAATAGTGGTGATGTATTCTCTTTTTTTTTTTTAACTACAGAAATAAATGGGCAGGTTGACTGTTGAAGAAATTGTAGAGTTCAAAATATTGCTGCACGTATAGGACTTAATTTGAGCATCTTATCTTCTATCCAAGTCTAAGCATTTAATTTCTTATTTAAAAAATTAAAGTCCAAGCATTAATTTGAGATAAAAAAAAAAAAAAATCTTCTGCATTGTTATGAATTTCCTAAATGTTTTTTTTTTCCATACTAGTTTTTAGGTGACATTTTAGTGTTAATGTAATGAAAACAAAATTAATTAAATGAGTAGAGGTAAGGCTTGAATTCAAAGTCTTTATTTGATTGTGATATTTTTATTCGATAATACTTTTATCTAAAAGTTTAAGCAATATTTAAAAAGTATTCATTTAAAAGTTTAAGCTATTATTCATACTTAGACTTCGATCCATTTTCCTACCCTCGTTATATATAAATGCTTTGATCTGCTTTAAAAGAAATTTCTGCAAAATCAATACCGACTCTATAATTAAAATGATTCAAGTTTTTAAGGTTCTTTTTGGACATTCAAATTAGACCTATCTCTTTTTTATTACTTAAATTTACTCAATTAGATTAATGTTTGATTATTCCTTGCTTTTACTCATCAAGTTTGAGAAATTTTAAAGATATGATATCAAAGTTGAGCTAAAACAACTAATCATTGTTGTTTAAAGCAGTGTTTGGGATCGATGATCAAACCGATCTTCTTAATAATTAGCGGTTTAATCGGTCAGACCAATTTAATGAAAATTAATTATATTTATTTATTTTATTATGTAAAATAATAATATAATAAATTAATTATTGTGTAATACATTTTAAATATAAAAATAAATAAATAACTACATAAAAAAATATATAACAAAATACAAAATCCAAATAATTACATAAATATAACAAAATATCAAATTTAAATATTTAAAAAATTTAAAAAAAAAAGATTGAAATGGTTTTGGTTGGTTTTGACCAAATAAACGATTTTATAGGGCTAATCGGATCGGACCGACATTCAATTCCCAATTAGACCCGTTGAACCGATCGATTCGATCCAATTTTAAAAATATTGGTTTAAAGGACAAAAATGATTCTTTCCTTTGTATCAATCTTTTCCATTCACAATTGTAAGCATGAAGTTGAAGCAGCTCCAAAAGTTTTTAATTAAAAAGATAAAAGAGTTATTCATAATATCCTTTTGATGTAGCTAATCTCCATCCCAGGAATAAAACCATGGATTTTTTCGTATAGTGCTAAGCATATAAGTATTCTCTAGGTCAGTAAGAGTCTAATTCCTACCAAAGTATCTGATTAAAAATTGTGTTTCCTACCTGAATTGAAAACCTACGATCGTTAGACATTGAAAAAATGAATATTGCTACAGAACTAAAAATAGTAAAATATGAAATGAATTCAACATACCTCAAAACGAACGATTATGAGTATCTAAAGGTGTTCACGTTAGGATTATGATCAATGTGATAGTGTGCATGCAACGATAAACCTCTTAAATTTTTGAGTTCTACCCTTTGAATGCAGTATTTAAATTAATGGATTCAAATTATTATTATATCCGTCACATTATATTGTTTACTGCAATACAAAAACTCGTATACTATTTAGCTCAGCCAAATTATATTGGGAAAATTGATCTATTAATGTACTGAAAATTTCTTCCATTTAACTATTTAAACTTGATTTTTTCTTTGAATATCAGTTGCTCAAGTTTGTATGGTTATTTTCTAGAGTTAATTTTATCACATTAATCCTTTTGAAGTCTGCATTGTTTAATATTTTTTTCTTCTAAAAATACTGGATTCAACTTCATCTGCTAAAAACAAAAAATAAAAATAAAAAAAAATCCCTTTTTAGTGCCCGACGATTTTGTGAAAAACTTGTTAAGACATAAATTTTCAATGACAAATAAGCACTTTTGTGAAATGGTATTTATGTAAATTTGGAAAATCCAAAATTCAATATTTTCCCTAAAGTCCATTATTTTCTGCAATAACTAAATAAATTGGGGACCAAACTGCAATAACGCAAAGGCCACCGACATTCCTTCCTCTTCCTTCCAATTCTTCGTTCATTATCATTCCTTCCGATCGTCAGACGGATGGCCCGATCCACGGAGGATCCAGTGACCCGACCCTTACCATCGTACACATCCCTCTCTTCGCACGCCCTCTATTTTCTCAACTCAAACCTAAGCTCCAGAGAAGACCTCGATGGAGCCCCGACTTTACTCTCGGAGCTCCAAATCCAATCCGATGCCCTTGATCGAACACTTTCCGAACTCAACGAAGAGCTCCAATCTCACCTGACCCGACACTCATCCTACTCGAATAGGGTTGCATCACTCTTCTCCAATGTCCATGCTCAGTTGGACGACCTCCGCTGCTCCTCCACTCACCCTCCATCAGGCACGTCTAATTTTAGGAACTTTTGGTTTCTGAATTTCGATTTTCGTTTGAAGGCTATTGATTTTTGTGCGTGTTTGTTTGTGTGTATAGATGGAGGATCGAGGAGAGGGATGGGGGAGGAGTTACAAGCATTGGCCAAGGAAGTGGCAAGAGTAGAAACTGTGAGAAATTATGCAGGTCAGTTTTTCTTTTTTTTCTTTTTTTTCTTTTTTTCTGTTTACAAGTTTTTGATTGTGTTTAACTATTTATTATTATTCCATTTGATTTGTGTGGAAATGAAACTTTTGTTAATGATAATTGAGGACTTACTTATGTAGTAGGAGTATTACTTTTGGGTATGAATTGAAATATAGATATATTTATTTTTAAAATGATGCAATCTGGTGGAATGATAGTTTTAGTTATTACTGAGAATACGGGTTGCACTAAAAAATTAATGAAGGATGAGCACTGTTTCTATTTTTCTTGGGTATATAAGCTTAATGGATTAAGTTTTTGAGAAACAAACAGAAGCACATAGAAATAATCAAGCCATTGGAGAATATTGTGATAAGTTATTCTATTTTGAGATATTTGATTATTCTGAGTCCTTTTTATCTCTAACCTTTCACCTTATTGTCTATTTGTTTCACATAAGCGATGGTATGGTAAATAAATTTTTACCATCATATGTATGTGGTGTTCAGGCACTAAGTACTTGCATATTTTCTGTATACTTAATGTGAAATATTTACATATATGCATGTTTTCTCTGGATAACTGAATCTCAATCTCTGTGTTTCTTTCTTAACTATTGACATATGTATTTTTGACCTTCTTTAATTCAGTAGTGTTAACTGACCACTCTGGAAATGTTTTAGCAGCTAGTTTGAAAATAGCCAAAAAATAAAGATTTGGAAATACACTTGCAGGTGGAGTTGAATGTTGTTGTGTAGATGCCTTATGGCTAAAAGTAATTGAATTTTTCTAGAGCTCAATTGATATTGTTATTAGTTGTATGCTGCTAGGCTGTTGGTTGAAGAATATGAATTGATACTAGCGACAGAGTTGTTCCAAGGCCACTTTACTATCTACAAGTTTGTAAAGTTTTTGGACAGTGGATATTATCAATACAAAACAAGGTGTATACAAGGATCTCTCAAAGGCGAGTAAAAAATAATGACTTCTCCATACCTGAACTTATTGTTAGTAACAATATTGATTCGTTTTGCAAGTGCTTGTCCCCAAAAAAATTTATAAAAAGAAATGCTTATCAAGATGCTTTCTGCATATTAATCCAATCTTAGTTACTTCTTTTTTAGTGCACAGAGACTGCCTTTTTGGCTAAGGATGTTTTGAGGTGGCATGCATAGAGAAGGAGCGTCAGATCTTGAAACATCTCTTATTTGTCTATTTTGGAACTCTTTTTGACCTTTTATTCTTAGAAGTATCCTTTGATGACTTTCTGGATTGAGGGAAAGGCCTTTTTCATGAAGCTGCTGGATGAATCAGTTCCTTAAACTCTCTTTAATGGAGTATATTAATTGATTGGTTCTCTACTCTCCTTCAGCATGTTTGCAGATTAAAAATTTATTTAGAGGTGCATAGATCTTAGTACTCTCAGTTTTAGGTGGAAGTTGAAAAGGTATATTACGTTTTCATCTTGGTACTTGATAGCGCACCCCCCCCCCCCCCCAACACCCACACCCCCAGGCTTTCTCTGATTCCATTACAGAGATGGTAGAAGTAGAGGACTGTGGAGCAGTGCTGGTGGTCTCTTTACAGTTACTTGTAGACTGCAGAAGTTGAATCATGGCTACTTGTGTACACCTCATTATTGAGATTCAATATCCTGCCATGTTTGAATCCAAGGACTGTAGTGCATAAATGCTGCTGCACTGCAAGTGGCTGGATTTACAATTCCGAGAGAAAATTTTCAACTCAAGAATTCATGACATAATACAATCAGCTAAAGAATTTACTTCCCGTTCTGCACATATTGTGATGCACGTGTCATATGTGTGATCTGTCTGTTTTCTGCTCTTCTTTGTATCCTCACCATCATTGTCTTTATTGACCTGAGGAAAAAAATTGTGACGAGACTTGCATGATAGATGTAATATGGTAGCACATATGTTTTGGTTGTATACAGAAAGTGGGTGGCTGTAATATGCAAGGATGAAAAATCTACTAAAATACTAACTGGAAGATTGATGGTTTCTTTTCTTGGTCCTATTGTTGTTATTGTTGCTTTCATAACCAATCTCTTCATTACTCTCAGAGACAGCATTGAAGCTTGATACATTGGTTGGTGACATTGAAGACGCTGTATCTTCCACGATGAATAGAACATTGAGGAGGCATCCATCAACAAAAAATTTGGAAGTGAGTACCCTTCAAGGGCATGTTTGCTTTAAGTTCCTTTTGAATAGTTGAATTACCAAATCTGATCAGACTTGGCCTTAGATTTGAAGTCAACTATCAGTTCCTATCGTTTTCTCAGTGTGTTTAGGAAAAGGATGTCCCCATTAAAATGTTCCTTGTCCTGTTTGAGATATTCATAAATAATGTAAAATTATCAATTTACTTTTCAAAAACTACTCTAATTGAAGAACATGATGTTCCAAAACTTATTTTTAACTGGTAGATTTGAGAGTAATACTGTAAATGTGCCCTTTTCATTATAGTTAATTCTTTGTGCTATAATTAACAGAAGGATGTTAGGATGTGGACATTGAGTATTAAAAATATATGCTTAAATAAAAATGAAAAACTACAGCGTCTATGCAGGTAAAGGTTGAAATAAATTGTATCTCTAAACAGAAGATTTTTGTTTTTGGTTTTCTTCTACTTCACAGGATATGCGTGCAGTTGCTCTAAAATCTCTTACATTAATAGAAAATGTGCTTAGTTCAGTTATAAAGACATATCCGCAATGGACTCGACTTGTTTCAGCTGTTGATCATAGAATTGACAGAGCCTTGGCCATTCTAAGGCCTCAGGCTATTGCTGATCATCGCGCGCTTCTTGCTTCTCTTGGGTGGCCACCACCTCTGTCAACTTTAACTTCATCAAATCCAGATATGAAAGGATCATCTGATGTGCAAAATCCTCTTTTCACAATGCAAGGAGACTTGAAACTCCAGTACTGTGAAAGTTTCCTTGCATTGTGTGGTCTCCAGGAATTGCAGAGAAAAAGAAAATCTCGCCAACTTGAGGGGCATTATAAGGATGTTGCTCTTCACCAACCACTTTGGGTTATCGAGGAGCTTGTGAATCCTATATCTATTGCGTCTCAGCGCCACTTCTCAAAGTGGATTGAGAAGCCAGAGTATATTTTTGCACTTGTGTATAAGATCACTCGAGACTATGTTGACTCTATGGACGATTTACTGCAACCACTTGTTGATGAAGCAATGCTATCTGGTTACAGTTGCAGAGAAGAATGGATCTCAGCAATGGTATCTTCCCTATCAACCTACTTGGCAAAAGAAATATTCCCCATATACGTCGATCAGCTTGAAGAAGAGAGTGATACTGCGACCCAAACTCAGGCGAGGGTATCCTGGCTACATCTTGTGGACTTGATGATTGCATTTGATAAGCGAGTTCAATCTCTGGCAGCACATTCAGGAATGATTCTTTCCCTCCAGGAAGATGGCAATATGCAGAAGATGTCTTCATTGACTGTATTTTGCGATAGACCTGACTGGCTTGATTTGTGGGCTAAAATTGAGCTCAGTGACACCCTTTATAAATTAAACTCTCAAATGGAAGATGACAGAAATTGGATAAATAAAGGCCAGAAAGTTGTTCTTCTGTCTGGTCAGGAGGAGAACAAATCTCCTTTGATATCAACTGCTGTTTTTAGACGTCTCTCTTCTGTCATTGATCGTTGTCAATCACTGCCCAGCATATCACTGAGGTCAAGGTTTGTCAAATTGACAGGTGCACCAATAATACACAAGTTTTTGGATTGTTTGCGACAAAGGTGTCAAGAAGCTGAGGGGCTGACTGCTCTGACAGATGACAATGCTCTAATTAAAGTTGCGAAGTCTGTTAATGCTGCTTGCTACTTTGAGTCTGTTTTAAAAGAACTTTGTGAGGATGTCTTCTTTCTGGAAATGGGATTGAACCAGTCTGGTAAATTTGAAACAGCAAATGATAATGGTGTTACAAGAAAAGGTTCCTCAGAAGCACCTGAGAATGGTATTTTTCATGAAGAAATCAAGAAGCTGGAGGAATTCAGAACTGAATGGATTGAGAAGTTATCCACTGTTGTATTAAGGGGTTTTGATGTGCTTTGCCGAGATTATATAAAGAACAAAAAGCAATGGCAGGAAAAGAGTGAAGAAGCCTCGACATTTTCCCGATCTTTCATTGAAGCTATGGATTATTTGCAGGGAAAATTGTCGGTATTTGAAGAAGGGTTGAACAAAATGGATTTTACAAGGGTGTGGAGAAGTTTGGCTGCTGGAGTAGATAAATTGATTTTCTATAGTATGCTGATGGGCAGCGTGAAGTTTCACGATGTGGGAGTTGAGAGGCTTTGGAATGATTTGACAGTTCTATTTGGGGTATTTGGAGCTTGGTGCTTGAGACCCGAAGGTTTCTTCCCAAAAGTCAATGATGGCTTGAAGTTGTTGAGAACAGCAAAGAAACAGTTGAAAAATAGTTTGATTGTAGACGAAAGATGGTTGAGAGACAATGGGATTAGGCATTTAACTGCTGCTGAGGTAGAAAAGATTATGAAGAACCGAGTATTCACCAGTTGAAAGTTTTCCATTACTCAGCAATTCTATAACAAAACTTTGAACACTCAAAAACTTCATTCAAGTTTGGTGGCTGGTGCAGCGTGACACACTAGTTTTGTATTCCGTCGTCTCCTTCCTGAACGAACTTTTCTTGTTGGGGATGAAGAGATATGACTTCCCTCTCTAGTTCCTACTACATCTATCTGCCATGCCTGTATAATCCTTTGAACGAAATTCGATCCCTCCATTTGAGCAGAAATATAGGGATGATTTCTCTGAGACTTTGGCATTTATTGATGCCAAAAATTGTCATATCCAGTGGAGATGATCGATAATAGTCACCCTGTCCTTTAACAGCATTGTATTCTTTTGTTAATGTTTTTCCTTCATTTTAGACGTTTTAGTTGTAATTTTTGTCGCCTATGCCAAGTATAGAAATCAAATTTGCTAATATGTGATTATGGCTTATGTTATTGACCGTTTTGTTCTTCGCATTCGATCAGGGCCAATAGATCAACCCCTTTAGTCATGTAATGCAAATTTGCATACCCAATATGGGGTGAAAAACATTTTTTGACACATTTAGATAAATGAAAAATATGGTAACTTTCAAATTTTTAATCTCTTTTATTTATTTTTTTTAAATTGATCATACATAAAAACTTAATATATGGTAAAACTTTTGTAATTTGGTTGTAATTAATACCACCATAAAAATTGTTCCAAGGGAAAATAAAAAAATCCAATAAATAGCATATACTACTAGATCGGGCACTTCTTTTATTTCATTCTTCTTTTAGATATATGTTGGGTAGATAAATGAAATTTTTTACTAGGTATTATTTAAGTCACTCAACTAATAAATAATCATAGCAATAGAATATCTTTGGCAAATGTAATAAAAAAATCACAGTGCAATATATTAAATTAAACCGAGTTTGCTAATGAAAGATGAAATAATAGACTAAAACAAGGTTTGAACTCGTGATCTTGACATTATGGGGAATTAATCAAATTTAAACTTATATATATATTTATACGATGCTAAAAATTAGGGTACTATGAACTTTTAAAAGCGACTGTGATATTACAAAATTAGTAAATTATATGCACTTTAATAATACACATTTTGCATAGAGATTTTACACGACATATGAATTTTTTGTACATTATGATAGGATGCTAAAATTGGGTGTTTCAATATATGATACTTTTTATCTTCATACGTGAATTTATGAATGAATCTGATGATTCCATAATTTTTTATAAAAACCAATATAACCCTCGCAAAAAGAGTTATAAATGTATGATTGGAAAGAGCAATTACTAAATATATATTAGTTTTCTTGAATAAAGTACTACAATTAACTATTTTACATTGTTATTTTTTTATTGAAATGGGTTGCTATCATGATTTTGTTAGCAAAATTTTGGAACGCAAGAAAACTCTATAGGTACATATAAATTTCTAATTTTATGTGTAGCTTTTATATTTTGTTTGAATAACTTTGAACCATTTGGTCAAGATATATTAACACCAACTGGTAATATTGGAAAGCAGAAGTTTATTTATTTATAGATTTAAGATTAATACTCCCTTTGTCCCGGATTTATTGTTTTTTTTTTTTTGAACATTTCAAAATAAAATTTTATTTTCTCTTAAAAAAAATTTTTAATTTAAAATAATATTGTGACACCACTAGTACAAAAATGTAAACATTTATATTCACGCAGTGCACATACTTTTTACTAATTATTTTTAATAAAATATCAGAGCTTTAACTCTCAAAAAGTCTCGTTGCCCAAGATTTGGATTTGCATTAATGAATGAACTTTTGGTCCGTTTCCAAAAGGCAGCATGTGGAGATAATTTATACTCAAATGACTTGTCAATTTTTGTATCTATCTCTCTCATAATAACGTAAAAGTTTGTATCTATATCTCAAAATAAAGACAGAAAACAAGAAACTGTATATCAGTTTCAGACAACATAAAAAAATGCTGCATGTGACATATGGCAAAACCGATGAAGTCCAAAAATGGCAGTCGTTGTCACAAGCCACAACTGTATTGTAGTTATGCATGGTACAAATTTGTAATTGTGTGGCATCTAGAAAATAATACTGGTAGCATACACGACGGCTCACCGAAAATTTAGGAGCCAGGTTTCTTGGTTGGTGAATAGAGACAAGATTCCAATTATTTGCTTGCTACTAATTAGCATTAATCCCATATCATGTTTTTCATACTAGCGGATTGGTATGAATGAATATAATTACAATGAAATAAAATTAGTAATGGAATTATACGAGAATATCATTTCTCACGGTTGATATATATAAAAAATGAAGAAAGAATATAATCATCATTCTTTAATGATTTCAATCTCATAATTGATAATTAGAAATAAATAATATGAATGGAATAAAATTATTTTTTATTACTAAATTACTTTTTAGTAGAAAATTTTTAGAATAAAATTATTATGTGGTATACTGTGTAAAGTGGGTTTGATATGATTTTAATCGTTATATATATAGATAAAATCTCACACTAAATATAAATATTTTTTTATTAAAAAATTAACATATAAAATTACTTTATATTTTTTTATTATTGACTATAGTGAGATAAAGAGTTGAAGAAAATGATTCACAAAAATAAAATATTTTTTTTATTAGTTCAATTTTATTAGAAATATAAGGGTCTAAGTAAAACTCGGATCGCTCCAAACCCGTCTCGTTTGAGATAAGTTTTGAAACCACAAATAGATCTCGAGGTGGATATCAGGTTTTAGTTTTAAGACCCGAACCCGATCCCTTAAAATGTTGCATATATTTTTTATTTATTATGTATGTATTTATGTGATGTATGTTTATATATATATATATATATATATATGAAAAAATATATGTATCTTATATATACTCATAAAAAAATATAAATATAACTCTTATAAATTAAAATAGTAATATAAAATTAATAAATAGTTAAATATAAAAGTAAGAAGTATATTTTAAAAAAAAATTAAAAATTAAAACATGTGTATATAAGTTAACTAATTAGTTAGTTATTGATAATATTATTTTCTCATAACTAGAAAGCTATTGTTACATTATTTTAAAAATATTTTTAATATTTTTCAAATTATAAATTAAGTTTAATGAGTCCAGCCCACTAACTCTCGAGTTTAAAATGAGTTTGGGTTCATCAAAATCTTGATGGGTTAGGTTTTGGCGAACCCAACTAGACCCGTTGTCATTCCTAAATTTTATCAAATATTTTTGTTTAGTTTAGGAGGATAATATTGTCAAAAACAAATATAGGTTCACTCCAGAGTGATTGAAAATAACTAAACACATGAGAGAGAGAGAGAGGTAATGACTAAACACATACTTTTAGGAATAATGATTCCTTTGGAAATGAGAATTCATAACACTACATTATACCAATCATATATTTAGGAATGGATTTAGAAATATCCATTCATTTCTCACTCCATTCCTGCATACTAATCATGCCATAATTATTTTTGGATGAAATTCTTGAATGAATTGGGTATATATACTTTTTTTGTGATTATTTTTTTGATACCTTTTTTGGACAACATGGTGTAATGCATATTACACTTGATGTATTATTCATCGAGTGTTTAAATGATTGACAAAAGTATGATTTATGAAATGTAAAATTTGTCAATTATTTATATATCAGTATATTGTCCACCGAGTATAATATCCCAAAAATCTGGACAGTAGGAATTAGATTCAACATTTATGTGATTTATATAGTCCCGCCACATCAAAATTAAAGTATGATATTTCATTTTATTGATCCTTGGATCATTTTCAACCAAATGACATTTAACTTTATAATTAATGTCTTGAAAGCTAATATATTCATTTGGATACTATGCAAATAGATTTGTGAGTCATAGAATAACAACTAAAAATATTAATAGTCCTCAAGTGAACATCAAGTAGTTTCCCACTCAATTAATTGATTGTTTTATTAAATAATAATAATAATAATAATAATAATAATTAACTAGCATAAATTCATGATATGTAAAACACATGCACAAGTTGCATCATATCTACAAAAGATTAATTAACTACAATTTATACAATGCATCAAAATCGAATGAAACTTATATATATTCAATTCCAAATCTTCAAAATTGTAATTTTATTTTATTTTAACTTTTATCACTCGAACTAAACTCTATCAACAAAAAATTTATAATTGGCTCATAACCAACATTTTCAATATATAGACTATTAGTGTCTAGATATTATCTATGATTTAAAAAATTACAAATCATGGACATATAATGTAAATGAAAGTTATATCTGAAACATGATATAAATTACATAAATTGATGTGAAGCGACCCACAATAATGTTGGGTTCGCTATAATCGCAGGAATATACGCAGCGGAAAATTAAAATTTTTATCAAACATAAATTTAACCCCTTTGATTCGAAAGCGATTTTAACGATCGCGCTTATTCAAGTTAATATATAAATAAATATAAAATCGGATTATTCCTTTCGTGCACTCCGATTGTTGTAGGGAATGAAGCAATCAATTGCTTATCGTGGACTATCAGAACTCGTAGGGATCCAAGTGTCTCCCTCCTATCAGGTCCACGATACGGAAATCAACACCAATCAAAAGGATTCACTAGTATCCTTTTAATTGTTTACTAATCTAGAACCGGAGTATATTTTCAAGAACAATAAAGATTGATTCTTTAAGTTTTTGAAACAATAATATGAAAAAAATAACAAGAAACTGATTTTCTTTTTCTTTCTTTTCTTTTCTTGAAAAGTAAAAATAGAAGAATTTAAATAAAATATTTTTGTTCAAAATTTTTGAATTGAATTATGTAATTTTCATCCCTCATATATATAGGGTTGAAAATTTTAATCATTTTCCAACTCTTGGAAAGTTTTTCTATTTTGAACTATTTCAAAACCTTATCTTGGAAGGATTCCAAATCTTCCAAGAACTCTTCTCTTTTCACTCTTCTATTGTATGTGGACTAATTTGAGACTACATTAATCATCAAAATTATCTACATAAATTGTTGATATTAATTTGAACTCTTCAAATAATATCAAGATAAATATATATCATATATATATACTATAATTATATTTATACATAAATTAAATCTTAGTGGCCTATTTATCCTATAAAATTGGTCACTATATTTATTTATCTATAAATATATTAATTAAATAAATCATATTTATTTAATTTATTCTCTTCATACTTTAGTGGGCTTCTTAAGTGATCCATATTTATTTTGGGCTTGGATTCAAAAATCCCCAAATCAATTCAATTGATTCAATCCCAATTTAATCAATCCAATTGATTAATTTAATTTACTCCAATTGGGTTTTCTAATCAAATTAGGTCCAATTAAATAATCCAATTACTTAATTGAATAATTTAATTTAATTATTAAATTAAATAGAACCCTTAATTAATTAATTGATCAGTATTAATTAATTAATTTCCAACCATTGGATAAAATCTAAAATTAAAAAATATTACTTTCCATAAAGATGTGTGACCCTCTTAGGTTCACTATTAACCTAATAGTAGGTTTGCAATATTTGCAACTTATGAATAACAATTATTCCAATTAATTAATCCAATTAATTAATCAGCTTGGAATCAACTCCTTATTTCTAAAAACCTTACTATCCATGAAAACACCTAACAAGTAATCATGGCAAACTAATCTTAGGTGAAATAGCGAGTAAATCTATTTCAGTTGCGAGTACCATACACGTACAGTCCTTTCGACAGCTAATCTCCTGATTGAATCTAAGGCATGGATTATAAGTCGAAACCCTAAATGATTCAATTGCTGTGATCCTATTTCAAGTTCCAATGATTTTTTGATGAATCACAATTCATTTTGTCTTGGCCAAGGTCTTTGAATCACGAACTATGAAAACACAGGAGATTCCATTGTTTAAAAAAAATAAGTGTCGAATTCTATGTTGGCCACTGACAAACCTCCATGCACACCAGTGCAACACCCAACATACCCCCTTTGTGATTGTCAAGCAATCAGAAGATATATCAAAGTGCTGCAGGATGCACACAAAGCTACCATCGTGCCTCAAGTTTGAGGACTAGTCGTGTACTATCGCAACACAGAAATTCTTATTTCGACGGGCAAAGCCTCCAACTAAGAATTTCTTGCGGGCCATATTCGGTGTACTTGTTCCCTAATAAGCACCCACATATATGCACTTACGTCTCTATGCTAATACCAATGGAATGTGACATTCTCGTCTCACGAGCATGCATTATATGTACGAGTTTTACTGAGCTATTTGATGTCCCATCTCAAAAAACTCTCGACTCGAAACTTATTTAAGACCAAAGCCTTAGAGGCATGTTCCATGATCGCCATCATATGCGCGACCATGCCCCTTAGCTAAATTTGGTCTAAGAACTTTATCTAATGTGCAGAAATAAAAAATGCAAGATATAAGATAAAGAAAATAACTTTTTATTAATATGATTTCCAATAAGATTGTTTTTACAAAAATAAAAGAGTATAATACACTCAATCTAATTGGGGCGTTGCGCATCCTACTCTAACAATAACTCCTCATAACCTCATTTTCCACAAACTCTCTAAATGACTAGACCAAGTTAAATTAATTAGGAACCCCATGTGGCCATTTAAAACACATTCAAAGACCAATTCAGAGTCAGTACAATCTTCTCATTTCTCACACCAACTAATTTCATGTCTTGATGACATTTATTACTATATAAAAATGGATAAATAGGTAGTTGTACCTAAGTTTTAAATCCTACGCCACACTTGCAAATAGGTAATATTTTCCTTCAATTTTTTTGTGGAAAACTTGAACTTAGGCTTCAAAGGTGGACATATGCCCAATGTTCTCTTACATTATTAGTATGAATCTGTCCAAGAAGACTGGAACTGGTTTGCAAGTTCGGCTTGTGACTCATGAGATATTGCTCAGTATTTCAATGGGGTTGTAAATTGTTGGATTATACATAATGAGATCATCATTTTTTTTATGATATTATCATATTCTTATCTAATAACTCACAACTCCACTCAGTAATATCCAAATGGATGACATGAAATTTCGCCCCGCTTATTATGTTCTTATACACTAAAACAGAATTAATTATGTTTCTTCTTTCGTTCTTTTTACTGCCTCTATCGAAAATTTATTGATCTCATTTTCTTTTCATAACGTTCCAAAATAAATTTTTACTTTTTAAATGAATCTTTTTTTCTAAAAAAAAGTCTCTAAATTGAAGTGCACAATTAAAAATATTATAAAAGTAGAAAAAATAATATTTTTTTAACTCTCATTTAAAACTTTGACCGGTCAAATTAATCCAATAATTTTGAAATGTATTTTCTTTTTCTTTAGGAGGGGGTGGGGGTGGACTAATATTAAATGCTAAGAGAACATATTCATTTCACATGGCTTTAGATTTTAGTAGAGATGCAGGTTATGGAGTTGGAGCACATTAAGTGATGGTACAGTGCAACTAACAACTTGTTTCAATTTCATATTTCCACGTTTTATAGGGTTAAATCATAAATGGATCATTAACGCAAGAGGGCCTACCCCAATGTTTGGTCTAATCTATATGTATCACATTCAAAATTTTATTACGTAATTATAGTGTTTGGCCCCTCTAGATACCAACAAATTTTAAAATTTGTGTCCATTTTTTTATTCAAGCTCCTTTTGAAAGCTTGATATAAATGAGAAATGATAAGCTTTCTTCCATGTGTGCGTGCATATGTATGATGTGGTTATATTTAATGGTATACGGGATTTTATCGAATCTTTGAGATATGTTGTTCTTTTGATCTTTCTGTTTAACAGGATGTGAGTGGTAGATGGAATCCTGTTTGCAATATGAACAAATGGTTAGTAGTCATCGGGGTTAGTTCGGGGATACCCCTCCAGCGCTCAAATCAATCGAGCTAGAGAAATAGTGAATGCCATAATATTAAAGACGTATTTTCAAATGGTGGATAATGGGGTATTTATATGAAATTATTAGAGGATGTAATTCTGTATAATTGTGCATAAACTATTTGAGTGTGTCGTCGAGTTGCGGTCAGGCTTGACTTGGGTTGTTGAGGTATTTTAGGTTGAGCTTGATCTAAGAAATTTAGTCGCTCTCCTTGGTTGGTGGTTTCGATTTTAGGGTTTACCTTGAAGGAAATTTGCCCGGAGTGATTGATATGATTCTTATTTTGGCTAGGTGTTGGGTCAAGGAATAGTGAAAATTCTTTTGTCTTTGAGCCATTTTATCAAATGCATGGCATTCATAGGCTAGATAATCGAATTTTATGAAAGCGAGGGTGCGGCACGATGTCGTCGACTTGAGCTTGTGTAGGTCAGGTGCATTTTACCTTGCAGAAGTCAAGTGCACTTCACCTTGCGTTGACTTCACATTAGTATGCCCAATGATCTCTTACATTATTAGTATGAATCTATCTAAGAAGGCTGAAATTGATGTTTGCAACATCGCCTCGTCCCTCATGAGATGTATTATGTTCACTTGAATACACATAGTAATATTAATATTTTATTTTATGATATTATCATATTTTCATACAAAAACATCACTTAGTGATATTCAAATGGGTGACATGAAATTTTTCTGACTTATTATATTCTCAGGTCATTGGAGTCTTATAAGATTCATGCTAACATACACTTAACTTTGTTTCTTCCATCTTTCTTTTTACCCCTCTATCACAAATTTATTGGTCTCATTTTCTTTGTAGATCTTCCCAAAATGAATTTTTTTTTCTAAATAAATCTTATTTTTCCTAAAATTATTTTTTGAATTGAAGTACACAATTAAGTCTCAATTCTCGACTATTTATTCTAAGAAAAATATTACAAAAGGACAAATAATTTATATTTTTTAAACTCATTTAAAATTTAATGTCGGATCAAATTAGTTCCATAATTTTGAAACAAAAGGATTATTTGTTATTTTTTAGGAGGGGGGTGGGGGTAGACTAACGAGAACATATTCATTTCACATGGCTTTAGAACACATTAGGTGATGGTAAAGTGCAACTAACAACTTGTTTCCATTTCATATTTCCACGTTTTTGAGGGTTAAATCATAAATGGATCATTGACGTATAGGAATTCACCACACACAAGATTTTGATATGTATTTATAGTGTTTGGCCCCTCTTAATACCAACAAATTTTAAAATGTGTGACTCTTTTATTTAAATTTATTGCTCCTTTAAAAACCTTGATGTAAATGAGAAATAATGGGTCTTAAAATTTCAACGTACTTCAAATGTATAAAAAGTAATGAAATGTATATGTACATGTATATATATATACACACATATGTATCTGTTACTATTATAAAATTCACCTTAGCCAATAAAAGAATTTGCAAAGAACGAAACTTATTTACTTGTACGCTTCCTCATACGACTAAATAAGAATTATCAAAATTTATCGCAGATTGATGATTATTACTTATAAGAATTATAGATAAATTTGAACAATATCATTAAAAAAACATTATTCACCACTCTTATAAATTCTTGTAAGTAATTATTTTGATAATTTGAAGCCAATTTCTTTGGTAAAAAAAGTAAGTTTTGGTTATACTTTTTATCTTTATTTGTCAATCTTCTCACTAATAAAATGACTTAAATTATCATTTCACAATGAAATTTTACCATCTTTTCATCTGATTGGAAGCCCTATACCTTCCACAGTACTCACGAAGAAGACAACAATAGTATTTTTGTTCTTGAGTTGTGGTAGACAAGAAAAAGTTTCTGACATACTGTACATATAGACCATACAGTGTGTACCAAAAATCTGAACTCTTACAGGGCTCTCTCTCTCTCTCTCTCTCTGATCTCTCACTAGCAACAGATGAAGCCATTTTTTTGGTTGATTTGATTTGACAGATGACTGATACAACTATCGAAACATTCCAAAAAAAACAGCCCAGAATTTGTTTTGATTTACTGTTTGTAACGAAATAATTTCATGTAAACCTTGTTCCATCTGTTACTATGTTTTAAATAATTCGAGTTTTTCCAGCAGCTCAAATGTTAGGACTTTAACTCAATTTGATACGATGTGTTATCAGTATTTTCATAATAATCGATATTATTAATAATTAGCAGTTCAATCGATTGAAACGGTTCAATCGATCGAATTAATCTAACGAAAATTGATTATATTTTTTATTATATTATATAAAATAATAATATAATAAATTAATTATTATATAATATATTTTAAATATAAAAAAATAAAATAACTATCTAAAAAAAATATTTAACAAAATACAAAATTCAAATAATCATATAAATATAATAAAATATCAAATTAAATTTTTTTAAAAAATTAAAAATAAAAAAAAAATAAAAATCGATCAAATGATTTTATGTGCTTAATCGGACCACACTGAACTCCAATTCTCAATTGGACCGATTGAACCAGTCTGTCTGATCTAATTTTAAAAACATGGCTTATTACATCAACTAAGCAATAATGCATACTTAGGAGATATTCGAATTTTTAAATTATTATTTTTATAATTAAATTCGATCAATAATTAAATTGATCGAATTAATTTTTAATTGATTTTCATCAAATTTTTAATTTTTTTTGCCCCTAATCAAATTATACCAATCACCGATTTTTAAATCGATTGAACTGAAAATGTCAATTTTAAAAACATTTATTTAAACTATAGACCCCACCTCGATTGTGGCCTGACACACTACTATCAGTGCAATTATTGCTTATATTTTGGCCAACAACCTTAGACATAGTAATGTAGTGGGTCTAACCTGCACCCAAATACAGTAGGGATGGGTTGTTCGGTCCATAAAAGATTACGGGGCTGGTTTCAACTTTTTATGTTTTAAAAATCTAGATAAATTTTCAATGGTTATAGGTCGTGGTCAATCCACTCGATTTAAATTATTTTATATGTGAATTTACGTGATATGTTTGTATGCCAAAATATGTGTATATGAGATGTGCCCTCAAATATCAAGCATAAACATAATACAAATTGTCAAATTAATATAAAAATAGAAATTTAATAAATGGTTTATACTTTCGTTGTACACCAAAATAGAAAATAAAAAAATATTTTTTATATTATTAAAATTATAAAATAGGTCAAAAAAATTCTTTGGATCAAATCCATCATATATGGATTCATTATATTTTTAAAATTATAAAATAGGTCAAAAAAATTCTTTGGATCAAATCCATCATATATGAGTTTATTATATTTTTAAAATTATAAAATGGATCAAAAAAATTCTTTGGATCAAATCCATCGTATATGGGTTCAGTGCTTTGCAATTTTCAAATTAAGGGAGAAGCAGGATGGAAAGGATCACGGGTTATCTTAAGAGTTGGTGAAGCGGGTCTCAAATATTTGTAAACTCACCCTGTTCATTGCCTCCATAAACAATATCCTCCCAACTAAATACGGAACATACAACCTTGTCTTTAAATATACTAATTGGTGGTTTTGGTATATATTTGCCATTGTGTCAAAATATAAATATGTTGGTGAGTTTAGAATTTAAATTAAAGTATTTAAATTTAATTAAACGATGTAGAACTAATGATTTCAAAGAACACTGATATAACGTGCATTGGAAATCTCTCCCAAAATGCTTAACAATTTAAATTAATATTAACTTAAAATTATCTAAACAAAGACAATACATAATTTGTTATTTTTAACTCTCACTTTTTCCATTCAAATCAACCCTAAATGTTAACAAATGCCACCCCTTAAATATTCTTACGTTGTTTAGCAATTTCAGAATGTTTTATCACTTCGATAAAATTTTGCACCTTTGCTACTAAAATATCATTTCAGGTTCTTTCTTCTAATTTTATATATTTGTCTTGTATTTTTATATTAAATATTCATGTCACATGTATATAATTAATATTAATTATATATTTAATAAAAAGATTTATACATTTGTTTTGCATATATAGTATGAAAAATAAAATGAAATGTTATACTAAACTAGAAAATCCGAGCTGCTAAAATAATCATTGCCCACAAACTCTAGAAATCAAGAAATCAACAAGTATACATGTTACGTACGTCAACAAATTGAATACAGTCATCCCTTATCTCTAAACTGCACATAAAATATAAGTAAACTGGAAAAAAAAAAAAAAACAAAGACAATGTTGTGGTATTGTCTAGGTTTCATTAGAATCATGAATAATCCCAAAACTTGATGATGAGAGCAAATTATTCCATTGAAGCATTTGATTGAAAGCAATGGGCACCAAATTTAAATAAGATTTTGGTTGACATAACTGAAATCTTAAATAACATGTTTCTCTTCATAATAATCTTACAAGAGGCAATGTGAACTCCAAAAGTTCAGTTTCCAAACCAGAAATGGCAATGGAAACAGACAAAGAAACCTATTCACAACAGCCCAATGTCAAGAAAATGAGAAACATGGTATCTTTCTGGTGGCGAGTGGACATATTTCTTAGTGATCCTAAATGAGCAATCATGTGCAGACACGCGTACAATCCCCCCCCTTGGGAGATTTGTGTAGAAACTGAGAAATTTTTGATTTAGACAAATGTGCTTTTTCTAATAGCTTCTTTGGCCAAAAGGGACAAAAAAAATGTGGAATCCAATTAAACACAAGTGAGAGACAAATGGGGCCCTACTGATATTAATTTGGCTGCAACTGCTAGTGTTCATAGCCTTTTTCTAACTAATCCCCCACACTTGGTTTCCTTTTTAAGAGCCTCATGCTCTCCTTTAAGCTTCCCCCACTCAACCCTGATAGTATTATTGCTGCTACATAGTGTGTGTGGTGTGTGTAAAATTTGTAGCTGAAGTAATGTCAAACAAAAGAGCAAGAGTTTCAAGATTTACAGAAGATGAGGTTAATGATCTCATCTATAAACTACAAGAATTGCTGCCAGATTCCAGTTCAAGGTGCAATACAAGGGTAAGTTTTAATACTGTTTTCTAAATTTCATTGTAGTTGTGCTTCTTGATCATGAAATTTCTGCAAAAATACGCGTTGAATCGAGCTTAAGGCACCAGCTGTTGCAGCCCCTCCAGCTCAATGAGTCCAATTTTGGTCCTATACTTGAAATGGGATTTGTATTGTATACAAGGACATGATTAATGTAGGAGAAAGATGACACGTTATTGTCTGCACTATGCACTTAAACCAATTCAAGATTTGCAGTGCAGAAACCGAAGAGACAATGCTAGACTGATGCAGTATGAATAAGAGCAACATTATGTCTAGAGTTTTCAAGAAAAATGAAAATGACTTGTTTAAAAGAAAGACAAGTAATTTTAACAACCATTTGGACATAATTCAAAGGCTTGTAGTTTCTTACAACAAGAAAAGTTATGTTAATATAATAGTACTACTTGCTAACAGAAAGGTTCACACAATGTATGCATGCATGGTTTTAGGAAGTCTTCTGTGAAATTTCTTATTTCTGAATGCTGATGATCAATATGTAATTTTTTTTCTCCTGTTTTATGGAATTTCTAGGTACCAGCATCAAAGATTTTGAACGAGACATGCAATTACATCAAGAAACTGCACAAGGAGGTGGATGATCTAAGTGACAGACTATCTCAACTTCTGGCTTCTGGAGACATCACTGGTGTTGATGCAGATATTATAAGGAGACTTCTAAAACAGTAAATCAGTCCCCAATCCCCCTCCACCCCACCCCCAACAAAAAATAAAATATAAAAAAGAAATGAATTTTTGTTAGGGTTTAGAATTAGCAACATGGTTTTCAAGGTCTGGTCTTGGATGCTTGTATTTTGTTGTACTTCTTGGGCTCACTTAAAAGTTTTATATATATATATATGTGCTGCCAGTTAGGTGGACTCACTGGGAGTAATGGATGTATTTGTGTAGTTGTGATGTGATATGTTAATATTTGTCTCATTTTCATTGTTAATTCTCAATTCTGTGATAGTCAGGCTGCTAATCTCTAACAAAATATTGATTATAATTCATAATTGAGTCCTATACAACAGTATTAGAGATATTTATGCATGTAGCTGACCTAAGTTCTTGGACTTTCTAATTAATCTCAAGTGATCATCACCAAATGATTGGATATAAAAACCATCAAGAGGGACCTTTGCCACTAATTAAATGCTAATGGAATTTAAATTTCTACTTCTTGTGGTAAGGAAGAATTCCTCTTGGTTTTGGGAAGGGATTGTGTGGAAAAGCTGCCACCAAATCCATGATCAGCCAAAAATATGATTTTTTTTTTCTTTCAGATCTTGCAAATTAAAGTGATGAATCTGGTGGATCCCTTGGGGGTACATATTATCTTTTAAGACATGATTATTTTCCCTTTTAATTTGAGTATTTATGCAAGATTTAATTGGACTTTAGGCCCTAAAATATAGAGCTGTTAATCAAAGTTGGTCAAGGCATTCAATTGGTTTGCTTTGTGTTTATGACTAGAAAATATTAAAATTGATAAAAATATTAAAAATATTTCTTAACACGTCTTAATCAAAAGTACTTTATAGTAATGGGTCGTATCAACCAATCACGACATCACGGCACGTGTTTCAAATTTGTTAGAGCTTGAAAACTCTTTATAACTCAGGCCGAGCACCTATCGCAATGTCTGTCAGGTACAGCCCACATAAAAACACACAGCCATTAATCATTATAACATGCCATAGTACTTTCATTCAAATTTCTGTAGATATCAATTCCAGTCCTGTACACACAGCAAAAATATCAAATTTCTGTAGATATCAAACGTTCTTTCGTTAAGAAAAATGGCGACTTATCTTATGTTATCATTAGTTGTCTTACTTTGGAGGAGCAATTTTTCTCCCAGAGCTTAGGTCATGTACAATTTTTGGTCCTACTAATTGATCAAATAAATTAACTTTAACTCTTCGAATTAATCCATACTCAAATCATTAATTTTTATGTGACCGAGACACCAATAAATTAATAGTAGACTTAAAGCTTTTGTGATTTAAATGGATAATTAAATTTTCAATCAATTGAAAAATTTTAATTAATTATTTAAAATTAATCTAATAACTGGGATTGTTCATTGAACTTTTTTTTTAATAAGTACATATTTATATGTGTTGGTGTCATGTGACGATGTCTATGAAATGAGGCATTTTTTTTATGAATATGTATCATATATATACAAATTTATTTTAATCATTGATGTTTAATTTCGACGATTCTTTAACATGGAACAAATTGAAGATCAAAATCTCAAGAATATACTTCCTTATAATTATGCATCTCTACATACAATCATGTTCCATAGCGAAATAAAATCTAAGAACCATCTAAAGTAAATAGATAATACATAAAGATGAAGAAACGCTTTCTTTATTAATATTGAACTGAATAAGATAGTACAATAAATAAGATTGTCTTAAGATAGTATAATAAATAATCAATTTAATTAGTACATTGGCACTACTCTAAAACAAATCCTTAATCAATGGGATCAAAATCAAATCAGACCTAAGTTATGGGATAAGAAAATGATATTCTCCCCTACCAAAATCAAGCAACTAACTACTACGTAAATGGCTCATGAGATTTTCCATCATTTTTCCAAAGAAGGAGAGCAAAAGGATGACTGGTTAAATTTTTTGAAAGATATACTAAAAGTGAAAAACAACGAAACCAAAATTAAATAGAGTTATAATTTGTGGGACAAAAAATAATATTTTCGCATATATGTTACAATACGATGTAATACATATTACACCCGATATATTGTTCACCGAGTATAACATCTCAAAAACCATTATCATAGAACACAACAAGGGACTACGTTCTTGAGATTCAAACTCACATTTCAAGTCTTCTTTTATTAAACATGAGAAACTTTTCACATTTTGAGTCATTTATTTAACGAATTACGCTATTAAAACAAATACCTCTCTTCTCTCTCCACAATGGAATGCTTTTTTATTTATTTATTTATTTATTTTTGGTAACTTTCATAAATAAAACTATATTTTTTAAAATGACAATTTCTTTTTAAGTACCATTTTCTTTAAAATAATAATATAATTATTTTTTCAACTTTAATCTAAAACTCCATTTGAATTCAAATTTAGTCATACGAATACATGTCTAGCATAATATAGAAACAAAAGCACAAATGAATGAGAATTAATTATTCAAAAAAGTCGAAAAAATTGCCTCATTTTCATCGAACAATTGAGAGGGCCTCCCTCCCCTGTTACAACAAAGGCTTAGAATCCACCCAAAATCTGTGTAATAAGCTCACATTAATGGGCAATTAATGAGAGTTTATGAATGGCCGACACTCTACTTCAAACAACTAACTCTTAAATGGATACTATATACTAACGTAGAAATAAAGTCAAAGGTTAATTACATAGGCTTAGCTTAGCCATGTCCTACTTGAGGTTTCCATAGATTTGTCGGCTTAAACAATAATTAACCATATAATACATGCACATTTACACTAATTTCATTTTACTTTGCAATTAGTCTTTTTTTTTTTTTTCTAATTTCTGGTATTGCAATCTAGTGGCGTTCGAACCAACTTACAATAACCTCAACTAATTCACTTTCTTTTCTGAAATTAGTGTTCTATATTGGATTAATGTTATTGACGCTCCATATATTACTATAGGCACTGTAAATAACGATAGCAATGAAATATGCATTTAAAGTGTTAATAGCATAGGATCACTCAGAAGATGTTACCGCTTAAACATGAAACAATTGAAATCTTAAATTAAAAAACTATGTATGTATGGTATGAACTGCTCAAAAAAAAAAAATTGAACCGCGAACAACCAATTCAGATATTCACGATCAAGAAGTATTTTATTATCTTTCGAATAGATCCTGAAATGAGAAGGAAGGGTGGAATTCAACAAACGTCTATTATTAAATTGACCCGACCCGATAGTACCCGTTTTGAAAATGTTCGGTACCAAAGTCATTGAATAAGTAAGTCGTCATTCCCTAGACTATGTAATATACTTTATTTGTTGAGTGATGGATAGGTATTTTACCATAAGTTTGTAATCTACCCATAATATTTTCAAAAAGGTCCATTTATAGGCATAGTCATAAAAGCCTATACGGGATCTGACAACATTGTAGATGACAATAAAAGTTTATATGGGATCTAACAATATTATAGATGATCATAAAAACCTATATGGGATCTAACAACATTACAGATGGTCATAAAAACCTATATGGGATCTAACAACATTACAGATGGTGACGTATCTTTTAACCTAGTTATGTTAGGCACTTTAATATTATTGTTGTAGCTCATCATATGTATTTCATATCCCCTTATCCATATCCAACTACCGTCTATGGTAAATAATTGTTGTATGTCATGTACATTAATGGATTTCACATAATGGGATGCTCCTCACATGCATGCAACTATTTTTATGGTAAAAAGTTAATCTACAACTTCATACAATGATCTAATATCTAGTAAATCTTGTCTTTAGACATCGTGATGCAATTATATCACGTTTCAACTTAACAATGTATACTAATCAAATAATTTACTTGATTTAAAAGTGATTGTATTAGTTTTTTCACTTGAATAAAATTCAGTACTAAAAAATAGACTACTATCTTACGCATTAATTAGAACCCAATCTTTTGCGATATTGCACAATGAAATAGTCTCACTTCTTGAAAGGCAATTAACGTTTTATTCATTAATCAATTTTTGTTTTGAAATTATAAATTGCTATTAATATGAATACACTTTTGATTTATGAGCTCCACCATTATCTACCCTGTTTACACTCATGAAGTAGAATTTCGTTTTCAAACGTTTCGAAAGTAAGGTCACTGTGTAACATTTGTTTTGTTTTGTTTTGTTTTTTTAGTGACTAGTCAATAATTTGACAATTGAAATTAACTTTATATATATGTGTGTGTGTGTGTGTGTACAAGGACCTTAATTAAATGGATGCTTATACAATGTAATTGTATTTTATAGCACTATTCAATAATCTGATCTCTAATTGTCAAATAAAACATTTATAATATTCCGTAGTACAAAGAAATCATATATTGAAAAAACATAAAGAAAATATCAAAAAATTATTAGGAAATAGGAAAAAAATATAGTTTCGCATGCAGGAAAAGAAATGTTTCCTTGGAAAAAGAAGAAACAAAGAGAGTTTCCTAAGAAACTAATAAAAATTTTAAAAGCTACCATATAATGAAGTTTCCATTAAATTGAAATTGCAAACTTTTCACAGTTTTGACAAAAAAACGTAGAAATTTTAATCCATGATTCTACTTCAAAAAAGAATGCAAATATACCCACAGAAGAAAATGAAAATTTCTTGAAATCAAGATGAAAATTATTGATGAAGATAGGCATCATCTTGGAGAGTGACAATACATAAATTACACAGCTACAAGCCTAGAAACAGCATGATCATACACAAACTACTTCCATAGTTTTGAACATCTAAACTAAAAATGATGAAAACCAGCAAAACAGCATCACTGCTGCAGGTAGATAGATATTCATCATCAGCAACATGGAACTCTCAAACCCATGGCTCCTAGATGTTTATTAGTTTTCACGCTTACCAAAGAGCGGCATAAGCTGTTTCTCCAACTCTACTAAACTGGAGCAGACAGACCAGATATAAGTATGCAGGTAGTAGAATAAGCAAATCGATTACCAGATTCAACTAAAGAATAACTCAGTTATTTACTTACATCTCGTATTTGCGTAAAGCCTCACTGTGTTTTGCTTTATATAGCTCGCTGTCTTTAGGTATACTGCTCATATTATTGCCTGTGATAGTTATATGTCATTCTTAACCAATAATATGGAAAATGTTCAAGATGTCTCGAGTCAAAATTTAAATGATTGAAATTAAAAAAAATAAAAAAAATAAAAGATCAACGTGACAAAATTGACAGCATTACTCTTTTCTAGTTTATTTCATATAACATAATGAACAACAAATATAAGTATGCAGGTAGTAGAATAAGCAAATCGATTACCAGATTCAACTAAAGAATAACTCAGTTATTTACTTACATCTCGTATTTGCGTAAAGCCTCACTGTGTTTTGCTTTATATAGCTCGCTGTCTTTAGGTATACTGCTCATATTATTGCCTGTGATAGTTATATGTCATTCTTAACCAATAATATGGAAAATGTTCAAGATGTCTCGAGTCAAAATTTAAATGATTGAAATTAAAAAAAATAAAAGATCAACGTGACAAAATTGACAGCATTACTCTTTTCTAGTTTATTTCATAAAACATAATGAACAACAAATAATGAACTTTATTCCTGCACAAACAAAAAGCAAACGTGATAATGCATAAAGATTTCTCAGAATATACCATAGTACAAAATGTGGAGCTGAAGGAAATCCATACATGTGGAATACTGGGCGGCTTCTAAATTCTATTGCAATCAATATATATACATTCAAACTTCAAGACACAGTACATCCATGCAGCACAACAATTGAAAATATGATCTCCACTAGTTAAAAGATAACTAGAAATGAAAGAAGTAGAGAAAAGTAGTGTATCCTGAGTTTCTAAAATTATATGATTTTAATAGTGATTCCACTTATATGGTTTCGGCAATTTCTTGAACAAAATAAAACTTTTTATTTGAAATTATAGTGCAGAAAGAAAGACCTAAAATGAATCCAATGAATATCACATTCAGCACATAATATTCATCACAATTTTGTAGTATTTACTTGTCATACAGAAAGTGGAATTACCAGTACAATGAGGTGAACCAGGAGCTTTTACTTCCACATTCTGATCAACCTTAGAAGGAGGTAGCTTAGCAACAATCAATCCCTGTTTTATTGAAATGGAAAGTGAGCTAAACAGTCTATCTTCACACTTCAAAGATATACTGTGGCTAAAAAATTCAGACGAGTGATTAGTATGATATTACAACCAAAAAAGATAGCAGTAAATCTCAAAGGCCAAAACCAAATAAAGACATAAAACTATATTGGATCAAGATAGCAGACATCTCAAGAGTTGGGGCAATACCATATGATCCTCTGGACCAAAGAATGACCTCAACTGATATGACATTATAAGATCTACTTAAATCTTTTAAAACAGTTATATCGGATGTTGATACACTATATCAATATTCTACATGCATCATCTCCCAGCATAGTGCTCGCAAAAGATTCAAGCTACATTGTATTGCAGTAATATATTATTTATGCATCTTACACCATTGCAACCTGAAGATTTTGTTCACAAATATTACAAACATTTAGTTGGCTGCAGAGCGATGCAATTAGTCTGAGTTTAATCATGAGAGTTCTCACCTATGACACATAGCTCAAAGCAGAGTCTTTGT
Source organism: Paulownia fortunei (assembly GCA_019321725.1). NCBI lineage: Eukaryota > Viridiplantae > Streptophyta > Magnoliopsida > Lamiales > Paulowniaceae > Paulownia > Paulownia fortunei. The sequence goes on from CM033112.1 coordinate 3,958,292, forward strand.
GAAAAACAATACGTCTGAAATGAAGCAAAAAAGTCAACATTGATTCAGTCATGTCCATTTTGCATGTCATTCCCTCAACATAGAAATTAAACTAATAAAGAAAGGAAAAATTTGTGATTGGACCTATATCTTGAAATGAAAAGTCGGTAACACCAGCAATATGCATCTAAGTCATGCTATAGAACCTTCTATTTGTCAGCACTCGACCCAAAGCCTTTATTTCTATCTTCTAAATCCCAAAACAATACAAAATTGCAGTATATACAAATAAGAATCATCCCAACATGCTCTTGCACAAGTGACAACCACCCCAAGAATGTAATATAAGAATCAAAGTAATATCCAAAGCGAGTCAGAGGCAATATGTAAACTTTGATGTTTTAGATCACTAGAAAACCTTAAAAAGATGATAGACTTTGCTAAGTCACAATGAGGGAACAATGGAAGCAAATACAAAGAAATATTTATATTCAGCTTTTGCTTACTGGTACCATGATTGCAGACAAAAAAGAGCATCGCAATAACAATTATTTATGAGGCTTTCATCATTTAGCCACAAAACAGTATAAGATTTTCATTCATTAATGTTCAATAATAGCATCAGTATTTACATATTGCAAATCTGAACTTCTCCTCTAAATTTTCTTCTCAATCCTCAACTTAAAACTGTTTGCTTTAACTTTTCTTCTATCTTGGCACTCTCCTTTATAGACGATGAATTACCTTTTACAGAACTAATTGATTAATCCCAAGGCCACAAGAAACACGAAGATCCAAGAGCCCATGTATGCAGGCTCAAAACAAGATTGTGTAAGAGTAGCAAAACACTCATCACATGTCTGAGTTTACAAAGTAGACTAGGCTATGGTATAGTCAATTGTAATTTGAAATCCTAAAGTTTGAGGAATTTTGTCCTCCCACGCAAGATTGAAATACAAGAATTCTTTCCAAAAGGAAAGTGGGGAAAGTAAAGCAACTAGAGAGGTGGATGCAATGAGGGAGGGTTAAATGGCAAGCATGCAACTCTTGTAACTGACCAGTCAAGTCCAGAAAGAGATATTGGGAGGACTAGCAGGAATATATAATCGTTAGAGGAATTATGGCAAATGGCAATCTCCATTTCTCATCTGCTTTGCTTTCCCCTGTTTCAGTTCAAGATCCACATTGTTGGAAAATAGAAAAAACCCTCCCACGGGAGAGAGGCAGTCCAAATAGCATGAAGGAACGAATGTGGCTCCCACCTAGAGCTTCGCTGTTTTCCACAGTCATCTGACTTCCAAGAATTTAAAATCAATATCTACATATAATATTGTCTTCAAAGTGATCAAACGGAAAGATCGTGTGGAAGCAATATGGCTCTTTTCGTAAGCAAGTATGAGCCATGTCTTCATACAAGCAATCATCAAGAAAAAAATAGACATGGGGGAGAAAATGTTTAAGAACTTGTACGTCAACAACCCTGAAAGAGTCGACTTCACATTGAAAGCTATTGATAGAATATGAAGAAGTGACAACTCCTGGACCACAGTAATACGAGTGATTGCTTAAGGATATTTAGGGTTTACGGTTTAGGGTTAACAATGAGGATGTTTGAATCCTACATGAAGCAAAAGAGGACATCATTGATCTACCACTTGACCAAGACTATAATTTCTTGAACATGAAACTAAAATCAGGAAACATATATACTATTTAAGCACTTCAAGGCAAAACAAGAGGAAAGGGAACAGTAGGATTCAAAATTTAGCCCACAATTCAGATGGCCTTATATGATCACACAAAGATCCAAATGGCAAACACCATGTCTACTGGTATACTGAATCTGAGTGCAAAGAAAGAGAGCCTCCCCACTCATCCATAAATTCTCTCTTAACCACATGCTGACTTATTATAACATTTGCCAGTCACAGTGTTGTCTGCATGACTATCAGATTATTCATAAGGCCCCTATGTTACTCTTCACAAGCCCCATAATAAATATGAAGGAATCAAGAAAAGAAGTTAAATCATAGACTTCTAAAGTCCGATATGATTTTTGTCGTAAATGGATGAATGAAAGTCCAGATCAAATGATACTCTAGAGTACATGTATATTTGATGTCCTCCTTTTTCATGTAGAGAGTCCTAATTATATGTTCTTTTATACATTCTAAAGGTGCATCCCATAAAAAGTGACAACTAGTCTACTTTTCTCATCATACAAAAGGCTATGTTACCTTTCTTACTAATTTAGCTTCACATTTGCAGAAAACAGGGGAAAACAGACCCACAGCTTGACAATCCATGAATGAGCATAACCAAGTTTGCTACATATGGCTGCATCGAGAATGGAGGTTCAGAAATTGCTCGTAGAAAAGCTTAATTTAGAAAAAATTCCTTTCCCATAGTTCTAGTTTCCAATGCAGCATCCACAGCCAAAAGCAATTTCTAATTGATTATTCGTCAAACAACATACCAATTACCAGACATATCAATGGTACCTGCAAGCCTTTTCTTTTCCCTGTCTTTCAAAATGTTACCAACCCCATCCATCCTTAGAATTAAGAAGTGTCACAAAAATCCCAAGTTAGCAGTAGCACTTCAATCCTCTTATTCATGAAAGCCCCAAATCTGGATAAATCCCAAACGCCATATTTCTCAATCTTGCACATTTCAATTGCATCATTTACAACATTATGCTCCATCGAACTCAGGCGGGTCTTCCAGCCCAAATTGAAAACCCATAGATCCCAATTGCATACAACAATTCTCAAGTAACTCAGACAACCATCATCTCAAACAATTCGAAAAAAAAAAAGCTAAGCACCTTAAATAGCAAATATTTGAAGCGAACAACCATAAGACTAACAAGCAATGCAATTTCAATAAAAAAATAAAATAAAAATTACCTGTTTTTCCTTTCGCTTCAAGATTTTGACATGGCATTTCTTGATGTAATGCATCAAATGGTAGCGAGAATGCCTAGCGTACAAGTGATCTCTGATCTCTGGGTTTGCCGTAAGCCAATCAACAACATCTTTGGACTTAATCACCTCATCTGTGTCGAGTGATTCTAGCCAAGAGTAAACCGGCATCCACTGGTCAGTGCGCTGGAATCTATGATCATACACTTTTTCCTGCTTATCAACAAAATAATAAAAAGATATATCTCGAAAATGAAAAATAAATTCGAGATTTTTAACGTGAATTACCACCGACTGCTGATAGTTGTTGAGCATCTTGTCAGTGGCCAGAAATTAAAGTCGGGTGGCAACTTGGTGGGGGAAGTGGGGAAGTGGGGGAGGGGGTTGCCGTCTTGGCGAAGTAGGCAACGACATAGAATATATAGATGTTTTTCACTTTCACTATATGTAAAAAATTTCAGTTTAGTCCTTAAGTTTTTTATTAAATTTCAAAGCAGGATATAAAGAAAAAAATTGATTTTTTTTTTTTTTAAATCTTGTGAATCTTAGTCATTTTGATTTGGATAATTTTTAATGGGATAGAGCCACTGAGTTGGTGATCTAGGAGACCAATTTGCTTACTCAAAACTTCACATTGAGAGATGACAACTATTCTTGGGCCAATTCAGTTTTGGTTTTGTTCAAATTATATATATGTACGAGGATGTTTAGAAGTGATGGAGTAAGTTTAAATATGTTTTAAACTTAATATTTAAGTTTAATTCTGCTAATGTCAAGTTTAGAATTTTAAGTCTCTTTCTAGCTCTACATGGGCTCGGATTGAATTGGACATGCAGATAGTATTTTTTTTTTTTAAATACTCAGGTTCCCAAAAATATTCGATTTCGAATTAATTTTTGAAAAAGATCGGTCTTCTCCCTGATTCGATTCTCAAATAAATTCAGTAGACAATCAGCTCGCATTCAGGTCGGATGTTCGTATCGATTATTCTGTCCCTTTAAACCCATTTTTAGTGCAGATGGAACCTCCAAATGGGTCAATAGATAAACGTTTATTTATAATTAGATAAATATCATAAATAAAAAATATTATAAAGATCAAATTATAACCTCAAGAGAAGACAACTTCAAAATATTGATTAAAATTTTTTTCTTTAGAATTTTCATATGGAGATTTTACGTGTTAAGGGTCAAGTCTATCCCCTCTCCTAGTTTATTTAATTTCCCCATTCTCAACAAATGATGGCTTTAAAAGATATTGCAAACTGTTACCGGACGGGTTGAGTGGGTTGGACGGATGCCCAAACCCGTCGACACCCGTGGTTTAGGTTATTTTCACTTTAATGTCAAATACTGGCATACAAGATAACTTAGTCTACAAAATGAGAAAATTAACTTAATTTCTCATTAACTTAACCAATATATTCCATCACGACATAAGATAATTTATTATTAAGTAACTTATATTTATAATCTAATTAATCATCAGGGAGTTATTTGAAAAAGAGTTAGACAACCAATTACTATATTTTTTTAAAAAAAACAAAAAAATTCACATTGACCATGACACGGAATTTGACGGTAAATATTTTATACATATAATTTCGTTAATTATAAATTCGAGTCATATGAATAAAAAAATTGAAAAATTAATAAATATTTTTTTTTAAAACTAAAAAAAAAAATTGGGTTGATTGATTAGTTAATATTTTAGTCTAAAATCTGATTTTTGGACTTACATTTGACATTTTGGTTCATGTAAATTTTTTTGGGTGATAAAAAGTGATTGAAAATTTTTTAGGATAAATGACCTTTTACTCTCCCAACAAAATGATAAAAGGGTAAACTAACCCCTTGTATATTCAGAAAAGACATCCATCCCACTTTAATTTTTATCATCTATTAAATTTCTGCATTTCTTGAGCAGATTAGTTTCTACCTAACTCAAAAGAAAATTTATTACAGTCCAAAAAGCATGTTTTCAATTATACGATTTGAAATTTTAAAAATATATTTATTATACTCATTTTCATCATAAATATTATTTATTTTTATTTTAATTTTTTTTTATCATACTTAAAAATGAATATTTACATAACAAATACTTTTTTAGGCCCACTAACATTTTAGCAAGAAAATATTATTAAATAAATATATTTTTATTTTTAAGCCTATATAAGTAACATAAAACATACTAATTCAAATAAATTTTGATTTTTATAAAAATATTTTTAACTGCAAAAATATTAAAAACATAAAAATAAATTTAAAAATGAGAACAAATAGATATCAAAACTTTCTATAATAAGTTATTATTATTATTAATATAACATTTATGTGGACATTAAGTAGTGAAAATAATCCAGCACTAGAGGAAATTTTTCACAAGGAAAAAATACCATTGCAGACCAGACCTACATTATCCTTCAACGTCCAAAAAGCAAGAGTTGACTTCAATTTCCAACCCAAGAATTTTGCAATCTCATCTCATTTCCACACCACCCTCTACAAAATCATTGAAAACATAAGCTTAAAACAAAAACTAATATGGATTCAGCCAATGAAAGCTTCACCATCTCCAGCAAAGACACCCTTCTTGACAAGAATCAACAGCCCTCCCCAAACAAGAATCTAAAAGCCATCTTCTTCTCCTTGCTTATTTTACTCAGTCTCATCGCAGGTTCCATAATCTTGTCTTCCCTAAGTAAAAAGAGACAACCCAGACAACTCGATGCTTACTTTTCGGGCTCGACTCGATATTACTGTCATCTCACTATGTACCCTGAACTATGCTACGATTCCATGTCTTCCATCATAAGTAGTACTGCCCTCAAGTCAAACCCCGGCCCGATTTTCTCCACTTCCCTTCAAGTCGCCATAAATGAACTCAATAACATCACTATATCCATAACTAAATCTCTGTCCTCCACGACCAAAAATTCTCTAGTCGGGCCGAGGTTGTCCAAGTGTCGAACATGGGCGCATGACTCGCTGAGTCGTCTCAACGAGTCGTTATCCATGTTGGGTGTCGACTCGGACGTCGAGTCGTTGACTTATGTGGAGATGGACAACATGAAAGCTTGGACTTTTGCTGCTACATCTAATGCTTTTAAATGTTTCTCGGCATTGGAGGAGATCATTGATGGGATGGTGGATGGCGATCAAGAGAGAATGGGAGTGGAGGGAGTGAAGTTGGGAGTGGAGAAAGCAAGGAAGTATATGGTTAATAGCATCGGGTTATTGGATGGAAGAGAGTCCATCCTTTTTGATTTCTATAATCCATTTTTTGAGAATGATGGTTATTATGAGTATTCCTATTTTAATTTTGATTATAGGTTTATGGTTTGTTTGTATTCTGCACTGTATTTGTTCTTGGCTTTGCTCTACTTCCTGTTCTGGAATAGCAGTTGATGAAGTGAAAGCCAGTTGATTTGAAGGGATTTTTGTAATTTGTGTTAACCCTGTCTGTTGATGTGCACATTGTGTGTGAACAAATATTTCTTTGTATAAAGTAGGGGTTTTTATGATTATGTGTACATAAGTGTAAAATTATTGTTGGTAATTTAGGTTGATATATATATATCGCGATTTATTTTTTTGAGTGTTAGAAATAAGTGATTAGGAGATTTAAAATTAGTGCGAACGGATTATCAAAAAAAGATGAAACGGGATATAAAAAAAAGAGAATCTGGGATAATGAGTATTGCTTTATGTCACTTACAAAGTTACAATCAAGAACATCAATGTTAAATTTTGGGATTTTTGTCAGTTGACTGGTTATTTTATATCATCAGGTGTAAAATATGAATTCTCTGTTTTAATTTGATTTTGGGTAAGTACAATATATTTTAGATCATAGTTTCTACCAAGAAATGTGTTGAGATATTAAATCAATTCTTATTATAATCCAAGAACACTTATTCCCTAATTAGTCCCAATTCTCAAATATGGGACTTTAATTTCTTCCCGTATTCTCTGTTTTGTTTTCTTGTCATTGGTATGATTGAAAAATTAATTAAATTATTCGATATTCAATTTAAAATTAATTATAAAAATATCATTTGAGTTTGGTCTTTTAAGTATAAAAAATAAAGTTTTTGATAAGATTTAAATTTTGAGTACTCTATTAATTAAAAAATAATATATATATATATACAACAATCAAGTTCAAATTAAACTCAAATACAAGTTTAAATTTGATAAAAAAATTCAAATATAATTTAATCACTATTTTATTTGATTCAACTAAATTTATTTAGACACCTAATTCCATATTCTTGAAAATGAAATTACTGTACTTATTAACTATCAAAATTGTGCTCAACCAATTTAAGAATTAAGATATACTTCTACAAAGGTAGTGATTTCATGGTTTATAATAGTGTAAAGCAAGTTCGGTTTTTTTTTTTTTTTTTTTTTCCTAATAAAGTCTAACTAATTTGTTGTCTTGGCGTCCTGCCACTCAGCCACCATTCATGACCATTCAACCAGACAAGTCAAATAAAGATCACGTGACAGGATACTTCCCAGACCCTCCACCATCCTCAATGATTATCTGCACAAATCTCTTCTTACAGCATCAACAATGAGATACAACTTGGTACTGTTAACATGATTATTTTATATGGCTTTTCTACTTATCAAGTATTATTGATGAGTAATAATTAAATTAAAATTGTTCTACTACTTCATATTCAGTCTCTACACAGAAAAAATTCTCGTTAGTACAGTTCAAACTCTTTCCGCTTTCGCTACTCACTTGTCATGAAATTGGTGAACGATGACAGTTTCAAAACAAGCCTCGGAGAAGATGATGTAACCTTATCAACATTTCGCAAAAGAAACAAGATCCTAATCCTTGTATTCTTAATCTTAATCATCTCCCTAACACTAATTCTATGTGCCTTAATCATCTATCTTGTTCACAACAACAACATTCCACAGTCTAACCAGCCACTCGTCAACCCTGCTGTCGAAGCATCTTGTAATACTCCGTCGTGTTTAAAAACCTTTAATCCCATCATTAGCACCAAATCTGTGATCGACCCTAATCAGATTCTCACTCTCTCCCTCCAAACAGCTGCTAAAGAACTTGAAAATATCGTTTCATTAATCCTATCAACCTCTGGTTCAGTTAATAAAACTGTGATTGCCTTCAAGAACTGCCAGCGACACTTTGGCGACAATGCGGGTGAACCCATTTGTGGAGACGCAGAGTGATGAGCAAAGGGGTGAGGTGATGAACTGGATCATCGCGGCAGAGGAGAATCTGGAGTCCTGTCTTGATGATTTGGGGAAGGTAGAATCGACGGGTGTCAGTGTAGTGACAGCGAAGGTGCTTCAAGTGAAGGGTGTACGTTAACAGCAGCGAAGATTTTCTCCATGGCTACGCCGAGGTTCTGCAGATGTTCTGGAGTGACAACAATTTTGATAGGGGTATGAATCTTGAAAATGTGTTTGATATCTGTATGTGTGGCTTGCAGTTGTTGTTCATGTTTTTCTTGTTCTGGTCACTATCTGGATTCCGTTGATGTAGAATCCTACTTGGACAATGCTTTCCAATTAGCTTGATGCTTTTGAATGTGTATTAAACTTCAACTATTGTCACATAAATTAATTTAAGGAATTGGTTGATCAATTAGATGTGAAAATTAAGAAAGAAGATAAAGCTATTTTAGTTTTATCATACTCCCAAATTCATATAAAAGTATGGTAAACTTCAACTATTGTCACATAAATCAATTTAACGAATTGGTGGATCAATTAAACGTCAAAACTGAAGAAGAAGATAAAATTCTTTTTGTTCTTTGTCATACTCCCAAATTTGTATGAAAGTTTGGCAATGATGTTGCTATACAGAAAAGATATATTGGGTTTGGAGAATGTAAAGGCAAGCAGGAGATAGGATGGAAGAACATCTTGTGGTGAATCTTTCACAGATTTAGAACAAAGAAAATGACAAAATGCTCTATAATTATCATAAGAAATGCCATGTAAAAAAGTATTGTCCTTGAGACATTTCTCACAATTTTTATTCGTATAAGATAATAGTTCTACTTTTAGAGTTACAGATATTGGAGTAGGGAAAATTAAAATATTTTATGATGTAATTCGTAATTTGGGTTGTACGTCGTATGTCCAAAAAATGCAAAAAAATCTAAAGTTCTTGAGCCATTGAATTCCAAGGATTATGAATATTCAATTAGAGATGGAGTCTTAAAAATCACAAAAGATCTTGATTAAAGGATAGAAATATAATAATTTGTATTGTTTGATGACTTCAATTGATAACTAAAACTGAAGAGTGGCAAAAAACTTCCAAGATATTGACCAATATGAAAACAATCATGTTGCGAGGGAGGCTAGATGGAGGTGGTCACTCTGTAGATAATTGATCAAAACAGAATTATGATTGTAAAACAGAGGAAATAGTGCCAACCTATAAATATAAAGAATCTCTTTGGCATTACCAAGAAATGAGTTGAGAATGATATTATTTGGTTTATTTAATCTCCCTTGCATTCTAATCAAATCAGTGCATTAACAGATCTCCAAGAACATTTAATCCACATGTCATGTAATCCCAGTTCTAAATTATGGGACTTCTCTTCCCTACTTTCTGGATATATTCCCCTCCTTCAAAATAAAATTTCTCACTCTTTAACTAACAAAACCGTCCTCAAACCATTTCAAGAAATAAGATAATACTACTTAAATATAGTGATTTCACAATTTATTTATGATAGTGTTAAACAGGCTCATTTTCTAACAAAATCTAATTAAATATGTTCATTCACTGACCATGTTTCAACAAAACAAAGTCTAACAACATTATATCTATTAATAAAAAAAAAACAAAAAAGTCAACGAAAGATCATGTGACGTGAAACTTCCTAGTACGCTCCTCTGAATGATTATGCATCCAGTCACATACATTCAGTCAACGTGTAGAAAATTATTCTACTTACTGCAAAAATCTGTTTTCACATCAAATATTTATCATGAGATTATTATTTTTTTTTATGTTTTTTTTTTTTTTCTAATCGTGCAGTATTATAAGCAACAATCAAATTAAAATTGTTATAGTTCGTCTCATTTACTCTCTACAAATAATCTCTCATTCAATCACAATCATATTCACGTTCTTCTCCGACCCTTTTGCTACTCACTTGTCATGAAATCGGTGAACAACAGCAGTTTCAAGACAGGCCTGGTTGAAGAAGATGTAACCTTATCAACATTTCGCAAAAGAAACAAGATCCTAATCCTCATTTTTATATCCTTCATCATCTCCCTAACACTAATTATAGGTGCCTTAATCACCTATCTTGTGCGTGAAGACGGTTCACTGTCTGATCAGTCAGTCCCCCTCAATCCTGCAGTCTTCTACTCTGACGATTGCAATACGCCGTCGTGCTTGAAAATCTTTAATACCATCATTAGCACCAAATCTATAACGGACCCTAATAAGATTTTCACTCTCTCCCTCCAGACAGCTGCTAAAGATCTTGAAAATCTCGTTTCATCAATCCTATCAACCTCTGGTTCAATCAGCGACGGTAATAAAACTGTGATTGCCTTCAAGACTTGCTCTGGCTCATTGAGCGTTGCGCTGAGCCAAATCGGCGACGTTTTGGCGATAATGCGGGGGAACCCGTTTGTGGAGACGCAGAGTGATGAGCAAAGGGGTGAGATGATGAACCGGATCATGGCGGCAGACGAAAATCTGAAGTCCTGTCTTGATGATTTGGGGAAGGTTGAATCGACGGCTGTGAGTGAAGTGAGAGAGAAGGTGCTTCAAGTGAAGGTGTACGTGAGCAGCAGTGGAGACTTTCTCTTTGGCTACGACGAGGTTTGGGACAAGTTCTGGAGCGACATTGCTGCTGATTGGGGTATGGTGTTTAAAAATCTGTTTCTTGTGTGTATGGGTGGGTTGCAGTTGTTTTTCATGTTTTTCTTGTTTTGGACACTATTTAGATTCCGATGATGTTAAAACCCTCCCTTTGGGCAATGCCCTCCGACCATGGTCGGTGTGGAAACAGTTCGAATTTTTTATTTTAATATGATATTTTATATTATATAATTTAGGATTAAATACACTTTACCCATTATATTAATGATTTTGTATGAAATACTTCTTATACTAATAAATTTTTTAAATACCTCCTTAAATCAATAAAAATATATAGATGGACAAATTACTATTGAACTAAATAAAATATTAAATCTCATATTTTTTTCCCTTTAAAATTAAATATCAATTAATTTGATCTCATATTTTACTTAATTCTAGTTTTATTAAATAAATAAACTATAATTAAATTTCAAGTTGTAGTAATTTATTTGCCAAATGTCAATTAATTTGATTCTAAATTTTATTTAACACTAATTTTATTAAATAAATTAATCTTTAATTAAATTCAAATTAAATAAATAACAAAATATGATTTTAATAATATAAAAAATACATTAAATTAAAAAAATATCTCACATAAATTAATATTACTCTCATCTTATATATATTATTTTAGAAAGGATCTTTAAACTTTTATTTTTTATTTTTTCACTCGAAAAGTTTTTAATTACATTAATATACTTTATCAGCTTTTTTTATTTTTTATTTTCTAATTTTCATTTCTATTTCACATATAAATAACTACATATTAAAATTAGATTCGTTAATATATTTGAGTTACACATGCACAACTTACATAATAGAATTATTTACACCATTAACTAATATTAGTTTAATGGACTCTAAATTTAGTACTTACTCACTAAAGCTATATATCTAAAATGATAGTAATATAAATTTATGTGATATAGTTTTTTTAAAATTTATTGTGTCTTCTCTATATTATTAAAGTTGTATTTGGTTATTTAATTATTTTATATTTAATTGAAGATTATTTTATTTTAAAAAATTAGTGTTGAATAAAATTTGGAACTAAATTGATTGACATTTAATTATAGAGGAGGAAAAGATTACATAGTTTATAATAGAGGGGCAAAGTAAATTTATTTTTTTATTTAACTCAGAGGTATTTTAATTCATCAATATATTTTTTGTTGATTTAGGAAGGTATTTGAAGGTTTTATTAATAAGAGAGGGTATTTGATACAAAATTAATAGTATAAGGGGGTAAAATACATTTAACCGTATTTCTTATAATACATGCACACTATGAATATAAAATATTTTTTTTGATATACAATTGGTATTAGTTACATATACATGGCATAAATATATGATATAAAATACAAAATAATACACATTTTTTATACAACACTTGCATGCTACTATACAATTTTTATTAATTATATACAAATGGTATAAAATACAAAATTGAATTAGAGGATTTGAAATGAGATAATTTTTGTGTGTCTATCTGAAATATATGAATTCGATAATAAATGAAAATTTATATACAAATCAAAAAAATTGGAAAACACATGTATCATTTTTTGGGTTTTCCCATGTATCAGAATTTTTTTTTTTTTTTTTTTATCATATGAAACTTCCTTGTTATGCTTCTCCCTTGTTCTTACATAATTTGAAGTATATGATGGATCCTTAGCTCATCAAGATCAAACAATATAATGGGTCCTTAGCTCATCAAAGTGCTAGGCAAATTAAATACACATTTTGCCCAAGTCTTTAGTAAAGGAAAAAGGTGCCCAAACTACATAAGGTGATTTCAAAACTTCCCTCATTTGTAGGAAGAAGTAACTAAAATATTTGTAATATTTTTTCATCGAATTAATAACGATTGTCAAAAAATTGACAAAATAATGGATCAACGTTTTAGTAGCAATGTAACTAGACTATAAGTGACGATCATGATTTCTTGCTCTAGGCCTTACGAAAAATGAGCTCTTCTACCTAAGTCGAGAGTGCAGGAAAAGGAGGAGAAAAAGCCACTGCGCATTCTCAAAATTTCTATATCTATCGTTGTAGCAATAGGAGTATGATTTGGTAATACACCCATTTGACCACTATTCATAGATAAAATAATTTTTTTAATTTTGAATTCGCAAAAAAATCGATTAAGGGTCAAGCATGTAGAACTTTTCATTTTTTGAATGGAATAGAAATCATACCTTATTCCTTACTATATATTATCATTAATATGAATGACCTTGTAAAGAAGTCAAAAAGAAAGTACAATCATTACAAATTATTATTTTTTTTTTTTAAGAATAATGTTTTCTAAGTTTAAATGACTCGAAGATATGACCAAGTCGATCTTAGGTGTAATCATATTTACCGATAAACTATTTTGTCTCGTTTTATAAATTAAGTTATTTGTGTATTAATTACCAATACTAGTAAGTAATTAAAGAAGTATTTGTTATGTCCTATATAAATAGGAGATGTATGATGTGGATTGAGGTATGAATAAGAGGACAACAAAATAAGAAAAGGATGACTTTCTTACTCATTTTATTGATTGATATTTATGGATTCCTTTATGAGAATTTTATAACAGCCAAAGATTTTTTTTCTCAACTCCATACTCTTTTTTTATAAGATTAAATTTCATGCTTCACCTCACATTTTTAATTTTATTACAATTGTTGTGCTTTCACTTCAGCTATATTTCTGTTTCACTCTCTTTTGTTATGAGATAAATATTCATAAATCCAATAGGCATAGTTTGTTCTGAGTCACCTTAAAATTTTTAAAATAATTGAGAGGGTTTTTATAGTAAATTCAAATATATTTAGGGGAATAATTTGGTAAAAGATTTATGGACAAAATTTTGGCTAAATATCTATTTATCCCTTTTATTGCTAGGATTTATTCTATTTTATCATTACTGTTAAAAATTATATATATATATATATATATATATATTCTAATATCAAAAACAAATGTAGCATTCATAAGATGTTACACAAATAAAATTCTACTTGATACTCGTACACTCTATAATTAATAGATATCGGGTTTGAGTCCTACTTATATATTGTTATTTGTCTACTACTAAAAAAAATTCTTCAAATAATTCATTTGATTTAAATTTATTGATTATGATTAATTAATTTTTAATATTTTAAAATAATATTAAATAATCTAACTGACCCAATTTGTTTAAAAAGCAAATTCTAATAGAAACTCAATCAAAATCCCATGCATAATAGAATTAATTATTTCACAATGCATGTAGCCATTGGTCAATGTGCTAAACCTAACTTCTACAACTAAAACATTGATAGTTTCAAAACAAGCATTGTCCTCGTTCTCAACCATATATCTTATTCTGAATAAATTAATTAAATTACAAATTATTATATTTTTTTCTATCTTCTAAACAAGCAGTGGTGATTTCACTTTGGAAAGAAAATTTTGATGTGATTTTGTACACATAGCTCTATAGCATATAGTCAATTTTTAAAATAATTTTTTTAAAATAATAATATCACACCATTAACTCTCAATTAATAACAAATTAAATATATTCAAAATTCTCATTTTCAATAGAAGTAACTACTTCAAAATAAATGAGAGGAATATTTTAAAAAAAATATATATTATATGATAAAAAATACCAAGCGAAAAATTCTTCAATATAATTTTCAATAACCCCACCCCCAACTGCCAAACAAAACTCAAAACTAGTTCTACCATTAACAAACCTCCCATTTTTACTTTCCTCTATTCTTGGCCCCTCTGGAATTAAACACACCATAAATCCTTGTTTCAATCCCAAAGAAAACCCATCAATGGAGTCCGTCAACTTCTTCAAAGGCTACGGCAAAGTAAACCCCTTAGAAGACCAGCCAAATTCTTCACCGAACCACCGCCGCCGCAGAAGAATCATCGCCTTCTCTCTCGCCGTTTTCCTGACCCTCATCATCGGATTACTCGTCGCCGCTCTCATCCACGAGTCCGCCAGCGAGTCAGAGGAATCCGAGCCAACCCAAGTCGCCTCCAACCCGGCGGAGTCGCTCAAAACCGTGTGCGCAGTAACTCGGTACCCCGACTCATGCTTCTCCTCCATTTCCCCCCTCAACTCCCCGCCCTCCAACAATCCTTTGCGCATCTTCAACCTCTCTCTCCACGCCAGTACCCTTGAAGTCTCGAGCCTAAAAAATCTAGTCACTGAGCCGAAGGCCGAGCCGGCCATGAAGGACTGCGCCGAGCTGTTCGACGACGCGGCGACTCAACTCGGGAGGTCGGCCGAGTTGATTAGTGTGGGCCGTGGGGAGAAGGTGCTGACGGATATGAAGATCAGCGACTTGCAGACCTGGATCAGTGCCGCCATGACTGATCAGGAAACGTGCCTTGATGGGCTGGCGGAGATGGGATGGACGGCTCTGGGTGTGTTCAAGATGAAGGTGCAGAAGTCGCAGGAGTACATGAGCAACACCTTAGCAATTCTCAACAATATTCAAAGCCTTTTCGAGAAGTTTGGCCTCACGATGCCCTGATGAAGAAAAAGAAATGAATTTTTCCATTAAAAAAAATAAAAGAAAAAGAATTGTTTTTTGTTGTTATGTGTTGACTTTGGCCTTTTGTATTTCCCTTTTTTTTTTGGGTTATATTTTTGTGTATTTTTGTGTATATGTATTACACTATTGTACCGTGCATTTCAATTGGATAATCATACTAATTTATGAAATATTTTATTTATTGCAAGTGGTTTTTTCATTTGTTCAATTTTTTCTTTTGCCTCTTTGTTTTGACATTTTGTGACCAAATGTGCAATCTAATATAATTAATCAATTATTAATTTATTGGTGCTGTTGAATAATTAAAAAAAAAATGTATTTTAATACATGTAATATTATGAATTGTATAATGATAAATAGTACTTCAACTCCTCAAATTTCTTTTATCCCAAAAGTAACTTAATAGTATTTTACCTCCATAATTTACATTCGTTACAATCAGATTAGATTTTGACCAAAGAGCTCTTCGTAAGTCATCGTCCAACGTTTTTAGTGATGAGGGAAAGAAGAGAAAAATATGAATGACCCGACATTGGAGACGAAGTGTTAATGGATATAAATTGAGAGGATAAAGTGTTATTAAAATATATTTCAGAATAGAAATAGTAAAATAATAAAATTTGATTGAAAATAATGTCATTTTCTTATTAAAATTTGATAAATTAATTTGTGATATTGTAAACATACACATGAATATGCATATTAACCAAATTTCATATGTAGGGATGAAAATGGGATGAATTTATATCAGAATTACCGTCCCAAACTCTTCTCATATTGTATTAGTTTTTAAAGTTATAAATGAATTTAGGACGAATCTTAATTTTTTATTTTTAAATCTATCATGTCCCAAATCCATCTTGTTTAGTTTTTTTATTCATTTTAATATATATATATTTATATAATATTATATTTTAATAATATATTATTTTAAATATATATTTAATATTTTTAAAATTATAAAGTGTATCTAATTGGTTTAATCTGAATCCTACGCATTCGAGACGGATGGCCTCATGTCCTTAAAAATTTTGACTGAATGAATTTCAAATCTCGAAATTTGATAAAGCCGTCCCAAATCCATTCCGCTGTCATCCATATCATATACTAAATAGAACTACATCCTAATATGTATATGCACAATTGATCTAATCCAATGAACAAAATAATGTACTTGTTAATTTTGTTGTATTCCTTGCTTGATATAGGGTATACCCTAGTCTTATTTTAAGTAGTAAATATGATTAATAAAATTCATTATTTACATAAAAATTCAGAAACTAGAGGTAGGAAATAAATTATTTATGTTTATGTATAGTAATTTTTTATTTTGTTTTGGTTTTTAACTTTTGATGTGGATCCTACCAAAATCTTAAAAGTCAAAAAGAAGGCCGCTCATGGAATGACATTCTTTTGGACAACTCCGACGTCGTTTCATATTCTTTGCCGTTTCTCCCTTTGTTTTGATTGTTTTCCATTTTTTCTTTATATTTTCCAAATACTATGGGCCTCACGCCTCAGATTTAGCATCTTCTTATTTGTTGCTTCGGGGCCGTTGCTCCTTTTCATTTTATTTATTATATTATATATATATATATATATATATATATTGTATCTTAACTATGCAGCGTCCTTTCTTGGTATCGTTTCTTGTTACCATGGTTTTCATTTATTGTTAATTAATTGTTTTCCTCTATATGGATAATAAATAAATTTAAAAATAAAATTACAATATTATAATTATATGGGCATGGTGTAGTGACTGTTAGGCAAGGACAGAATTGTTCAATCATAAAAATTAATTTTCTATGATTCAAACATTCCGTCAAAAGATCTTCGATCACTAAGCGTATTTAACCGAAACTGATTAATTGGTTAAGAAAAAACTTAGAAAGATTACCTCAATAATGATTTCTGCAATAATTTTTCGTCTGATATTGAATGGTGACACCCTTCAAACCTCCAAGCCTTTTCTAGTGTTCTCTCAAGAACTTTTAAAACTGCACTCTTATTTCTGTGTGTGGGCACAATGATAAAACTTGAATATAAACCAATTTGGGAATCCTGGATAAAATAGAATTCTTATCTGATAAGAATTCAGGAATCTTATCTGATAAGATCTTTTCCCATCCCAAATTTATGCAGTTTTAATAAATTACAACTCCTGTCATTTAACCAATCCTTATACCGGAGCCACCAAAGGGACCTGATCGGACCCAATTAGACTAAGCTCCAATAAATTAATTTTAATCCAGTCAACTCATGATCGGTCAAAATAATTTATTAATCTTGTTTCATTCCACTAAAGAAACGAGACTGCACTCTTAATCCAATTGGAATTACTGAAGCTAATAATTAATTATATATATCTTCTGATTTATCGATCTTACATGTTACCCCCGTCGACCAACTGGAAATATTGGAATAGGATAAATTGACCAAAATGCCCCTTTTCCAATATTCATAAATGCTCAACTATCAACTTCTATCTGACAGTCCCATGTGATCACATCACACAATTAATTCAACAATCAATGTTGAATTACTGAGCTCAGATTTTACTGTCTATAAGAAGAACTTGTGAGATCATGATCATACCTATAAAATAGGTGACGGATTCCATATTACGAATATATGTTCTCCGTTATTTCACTTTAATTCCCAAAATACCGAGATATTGACCATCAATCTGATCTCACTCATTGGTATTTCAAGGAACTTCAAGTTAGTAATAGAAGTTCATTACTCGCTCAGGATTAAGGTGTCACGTACGACAATCAAGTGAAATTAAATCTGTATGGTCAAATTACAATTTCAATTTCACGTGGTCCAATCCAATACATAGAAATGCATTTTTAAAATTAAAACGATCTTGTCAAAATAAATTGCCCGCATTTATTTACCGATCGTGGACAATAATACTTTGGATTAAATTATAAATTGAATCTTTTTGTGTTTAACAATTTAAACACTCAATTTATAATATCAAGACAATCCATGGACAAATGCAAGCTCAAAATGATTTATAAATAAATCAAAATAAATATTTTATTTCAAAATGCCATATTACATAATAATTTACTCAATGGGCATAATACTATCCAACAGTGACAACATAGTAAAATACAAATTTTTACTATGATTTGTAATAGAAATTTTATTGTCAATACACACCTATGTTACTAATTGTCATTTGTTAATAGTAATTATATAAAATTCATTATAATAACAAATAACAAATCTTGAGACAATTAATGACAATTTTTATATTATAACTTATCATCTTATCAATAATATATTTTTTTTTCTTATAGCGAGCAAGAACTTAATCCAATCAACAAAAGATTCTAATCCGCAACAATTCAATAGGGTAATTTTATTTTTTAAAAAAGATAATACTAATTAATTTCTCAACTATTTTTCAAGTTAGTTAAACAGTTCGATATCAAGACGCCCCTCCATGATATTCCATGGCTTTATTACGTCATGTCAATCACACTCACATTTTATAAAAGCTAAACGAGGCGCCTCCCATCAAAGCCTAATTTAGATTTTAGATAACTCAAGTTGTATTCCAATGTAACTTTTAATACAATAAACTATTCAGTAAAATTTTTTTGTTGACAATTTTTATTACTCTATCAAAAAAAAAAAAAAAAAAACTGTTAGAAATTGTTGCCAGTTTACTTAATTTAAGATAATCAATTTACCAGATTTACGTTTTAATTAATATTTGAACAAATATTTAAAAATAAAACCAAACGTACAATAAAAATTAAAATTAACAATAATAATTTTAATAAGATTCGAATATCAAATATTCTACTCATCAAGATCATACCCACAAAAATGATAATCAATTATAAATAAATTTTTAATACAATACAAAAATTGAATTTATAAAAACAAAACAAAAAACTCTCTTTTTGTTTCGATGTCTTTTTTGTATTGTCTCACAGGTGGATTTATTTTCACAGGTGGACTTATTTGCAAGATCCCCTCAATTTGAATCTATCTTGTTAAACTCCCTTCAACATGTTGACTATTACCAAATAACAGAGCGTTCTCTTTCAAGAACTCACCTACTTCTTTCAAATTATACTCAATGAAATATTCCACTATACTTTAGAATAAATTTAAATTTTTTATATTGGCTTGAAACTTAAACTTTGATCACAAATCTTTGGCTACCTTTTAACTTTGGATTTCTTTGTGAAAATTAGCAACAACTTACGTAAATACAAAAATTTACTTTGGTTGATTTATAAACTAATATATAGAAGATTTCCTAATCTATTACAAATAATTCCCATCCAAATCTTTTTATTTTTATCACAAAATAAAAGATTTCAATTACAACTAAAATTTCTACACTAATCCTACTAGAATACGAATCCATAATGTGGTATGAAAGTGTTGGATTGTAGTTTGAAAACTCTCTTAAAATTCAAATTCGAATATGGCAAGATTTGAATATATCAAGTCTTTCTTTCAATTGGACAAAGATTTATTTAGAGATATCTTGAGAATTTATTTTCATAAATTCCTCAAGTCTATCTTTAATAAATTATTTTCAATATAGTAAGTACCTAGAGTTTTATTCCTACAAAAAAAATAATTTACAAGAGTTAGATTTACATTAAAATTATATATAAACATGAAAAAATCTCTAATTAGAAGATTTAAAGAATCACATGTACTATTTTGCACAAATAATACCAACTAAATTATCAAATAAGTTACACTGACTTAACACAAATAATACCAACTGAATTATCAAATAAGTTACACTGACTTAACAAAAACTATAGTACTATGTTTGAAAAGTAAATTTCCCACAAAAAGTATAACTAATTAAAGACAAAGGCATTAATAAAACCTTAACATTAATTGTAAATTACAATTTTAGCGACTATAATGTCCACAAAACTCAAGGCTAGTATTTTGAAATTTTAACTCAATTACACATATAAGTCGCATCCATTTGGTATATATTGTGGCCATTAGAGTGGAAAATATCTCAAATTGAATATGGGGATTGTTTCAAACTATTTTGGCATGGAAAAGTTTTTTAAAAATAGAATTTCAATCAAATTCAATTTTAATGGACAAATAAAGATAAAAAAAAATCAAAATTTGTTTTTGGTAAAAAAATTATGTTAAATTCAATTTTTTTAGTAATCCTTCAATATATATATATATATAAATTAGATGTAAATAGAGTGGTTCTGATGCTTTTGATAACACAAAATTTATTGATAATGAATTTTATTAAATTTTCTTATAATTTTTCTCTTAGTGTACGCAATTAATCTATCATCCAATTTGTAGAGTAAATCTTTGTCACTTTATTTAATTGTACAAGAAATAGTGTATAAATAAACACGTTCGTTTTTTCTTTTTCTTGATTTTTTATAATAAGAGAGTATAAAGAGCTATATAATATATATACATATATATATATATATAACTAATCTTAATAGAATGAAGAAATTTAACATTTGTAGCCCTAATATTTTTTATTTACGCCAAACTTTTGAAATGTTACTAGAGCATTTAATTTGAAAAATCAGTACAATATATTAGATTTGAAAATTTGTTTGTATCCAACAGTGACCAATATAGTTATTTTATTTTCTGAGTGATACTCATTAAAGGTTAGTTTTATTTATTTATTTATTTATTTCTATTTCCAACTTTTCCTTTTTTAAATAGATAATCAGTAATCCCTTTTCTAAGTAATTTTAATTCCATTTTACTTAGTTCTGAAAATATTAAATTTAAGATTAAATGGTAGAAAAAAGTATTGTCAACTCTCATAAGATGGACTATTCTCATAAACTGAGGTCTCGTAATAATTAATCTAATTGTACCCCAATAATATATAAAATTGAGGGTTAATTCCACTCTATCTCTTTTACTTTTGTTGGATAATAATTTTTTTATCTGTTTCTCATTTTATTCCATTGTATTTTTATTTTATTTTATTTTATTTTTTATATTTTTATTATTTTACTTTATTTCCCTGTGGTGCTTGGGGGAGGGGACATGTGCCGCGACGAAACAAGAAAATGAACGGCCGCTTTGCATTGGATGCTTTTTACTCTCCTCACAATGATGGCTCTAATGTTTTGGAGAGCGTCGAAGTTTGTTTCTTTCTGTAGAATTTTCTTGATCATGATAATGATTATTTTTTAATTTAGCAAATTTTTTATAATTGAAGATCATTCCATTAAAAATAAAAAATTTATTACTCATATTTTACATATTTATTAAAATATTATATATTTTTAAATTTATAATGAGTATAAAATTTATAAGTAAAGTGCATTAACAAATAAAAAATATCTTAATATACAATAATTTAATAGGAACTATGTTAAATTTAAAAATAATAATAACATTTTAAAAAAATAAATATTAAGTATTAACTAATCAATTTGAGAAAATTATTAGAACATAAATACAAATGTATTATGTTTTAAAGCAATTTTAATAAAAGTAATAAGGAAGGACAATTTATTTATTTTTAAAGAATACGGGTTAAGACAATGAAAATACAAAGGGATAAATGGAGACAAAATAAGAATACAATAAAATAAATTAAAATACTTAAAAGTATATGAAAATAAAGTAATATTTTAAAAATAATAAAAATAAAATAAAATAAATCCATAATACATTACAAATATATAAATAATCTACTTTTTGGCCTTTGGTGTAACACAAACTTCCAAAGTCACAAGTCTTTGGCACTTGGATCCCAAAGAAGAAAAGAGAAACAAGTAAGGCAGTACTTTTCTACTTATGATTCCTTTCTTGTATTAGCACTTAATTCCATAATTAAAATTCTTAAACCCTCAAATCAATCCAAATGACTCATAATAATATATTGGCATTATTCAAATAAAAACAAAAAAAGGAAACCTCCAAGAAAGTGAAATATGAATTAACAATTCATGGATTATGACAGACAAAAGCTTCACAAGTTGCTGGCCAAAGCCAGCTGCTTTATTTTATTTTATTATTATTATTTTTCAGTTTACTCAGTTTTTTTCTCTTAAAAGGGTCATTTTCATTTTTATTATTTATAAGAGAATTAAAAGAGTCACTTTCATTTTTGTTATCCATGAGAATTAACAATCATGGCAAGACATATACTCCTTCCATTTTTTAATTTTAAAATTCTTATTTGATCATTGTGAAATTATAAATGAGAGTTCATTTTTTTTTAATTTATATTATTACCTTCGAAAATAGTAAATAAAAAATAGTAGTGTCATAATATTAATATTATTTTATTTAATAAAAAATATTTTAAAAATATTAAATTTATTTTGAAACATCTTACAAAAAAATAACAAATTTTAAAACATAAAGAGTATGTTTATTGTTTTATATTAATTATATAAAAAACAGAGCGTCATTAACAATTTTTAAGCACTAGTATGAATTCGCATTATTATTACCATTTATTGCTGTAATAGAAACAAATCCAAATAGTATTTCAGCAATTCCTTTCCATTTAATTCAGTCAATAACTCTCCATTTTCACTTAAACAACGAAAACATTAACAAAACCAAAAATTTTGAATTACAAAAGCTCATAACTTTTCGCTCCCTTGTTTTCTTCACTCTCTGTTTCTCCTTCTCTCTATATATATACAAAAAACAAGAAAATGTTTACAAGAAAGAATGCTGCATATCTGCATATGCATGTAGAAATCTTGAAATAGTCGGTGTAGAGTTATAAAGGGTTGATCTCCATTTCTTGATAAATATATATTTATTGCAACAATGGCAACGAATATAGGGATGATGGATAGTGCATACTTTGTGGGGAGGAATGAGATTCTTGCGTGGATCAACGCCAGGCTTCAGATTAATCTTTCTCGTGTTGAAGAGGTAAAAAAGAAAGAAAGAAGAATGGGGTTTTCCCTATTTGGCTTATTTTGGATTTTCTTTTATTGTTTCTAAAATTCTTGGTTGTTTATGGTTCAGAATAAATGGGCTAATTTTATGTTCCTGCTTGATTCTTGAGTTATCCATGACTGTGCACAGTGAAAATTTCAGGTTTTGCTCTTAATAGAACTTTAAATGTATGTTCCTGTGTGATTCTTGAGTTTCTTATGAGTATGCACTGTGAAATTTTCAGCTTTTGCTCTCATAAAGAAAAATTGCTGGTTGCCTTTCTTTTTTTCTTTTCTTTTGCGGAATATTTTAGTTCATAGGGTTCTACAAAGTTTTTCTTTGGGGATAGAATGCTATATGTTAACTATTTTTTGTAAAAGAAGTGAACTTTGAGTTAGTTATCTTTGATCTCCAATAGAGAGTTTCTTTCTCAAAAACAATGCGTTTCTTGTTTATATGTCTGTCATGCTGTGTAACCTGTTTCTTGGCTGATATAGTGATTTGGAACCTAAGCTGTTAATTGGATCATATTTTCAGGATACTTTACTGGTGTATTGGAGTCTTTGGTGTTATGTCAATCTTTAAAGACAATGAAATTGTAATTTCCATGTGAATTTTCTCCAAGCTTTTTCCCAATAGAAGATCATGAAAAAAACATGAAATTGATCACTTAGATAGTCACTCTTATAGATGCCAAAAGAAGATAGATAAAGAAAACTGCTTAGGCCTGAGCTTGCATGAAGAATGAGTCCACCTTCTTTGATCTACTCCCTGACTCCCACAAATTTGCAACAGATTGTAGCAATGACAGATGGTATTTGCACTTTTGTGCTGCTGTCCTGCTAGCTCTGTTACATGCTGAAAATCAGCTAAAAACTTGATTGTTGACAAATTTCAACATTTTTCTGTATTATTTTGTTGTTTAGAATAGATGGGTCATGAAAAGGTTTGTTTAAATTATCAGAGGGAACCTGCTTCAATACTAAGTCATAACTTGAGATTTTGAGGTCCCAATAATGAGCTTATACTTTCTTTACACCAGTAAATTGTTTATTTCTCTTTTGGGTTTGGCTTACGATGCAGTGTAGGCAACGAAGTGTTTGAATTTTGAAACCTGATAAAACAAAAAGGAAGAGATATTGAAAAAGTTTGTTGCCAAAGGTAATTCTGGAGCAAACTATTTGTTCTTCATGGTAGTTTCTGACGTGCCAATGATTTCAATGTGGACTGTTTGCTTGTGGATGGTGAATGGAACCCCTTGTGTTTGGAGAGAGAGGACCTCTTAGTGCATCATTTGGTAATTGATGGGGACAAACATCAAGGGACCAAATCAAAGTTGATCACCTTCATTTTATCCCTTACCATATCAAATGCTCAAAAGAATCTGATAAAAGTATGAATTGTCTCAGTCTAATAGTTTCCAATGAAAGAAAAATAGAAAGTTGATGCTTTTTGATTTGGTGAAAATACTAAATGAAGGAGATGCAATTGTGAGCAGTGAAGAAGATGTTTGCATGTAGATGAGAGATACTGACTTCCAAAGAATAGCATGCCTGTTGAAAATGGAGACTATCTCAAGATAGATCTTTGTCTTTTCAAGGTGTGGTGCCTCCTTGTGTTTGTTATGGTTTTGTGAATCTTCTGATTTTCACTTGTGAACAAAGGGTGATCTAGAAGAAGCTAAACTGTGTCTAGATGATTAATTTGAGTTTCTAAGAGGATGTGGTTGCACTACCGACTTATCTAGGCAAGAAATTCAAATGAAAAGTTTCAGGTATCTCTGGCTTGAGTGAAACCATGAGCATATTACCTTCTGTAATATGTTTCTTACCAGACCACTTTCTCCTTTAGTAACCACAGCATTTGATTGGTCAAAAAAGGCATCTAAATCAATATTATTGTGTTTTTGGTATGCCTGTTTGTGCTGCCCAAGGCTAACATAGTATATCTTGTCTTTTCTTTATTTTTTGTTCATTTTTTATTCTCTCTTTCTCTCTCTCTCTCTCTCTCTTAATGGCCTTTATTTCGTCTCTGACAATTGGTGCACATATAGATGTCCATAGTGTAGCAACCTATTTCCTTGTATCTTCTCGTGAGATTCTGCACTGAGCATTTTACCTCGTTGATTGAAAAACCATGCATGGTTGATTATGAACCTCTTTTCATCTAGGCGGCATCTGGGGCTGTGCAATGTCAGATGATGGACATGGCACATCCAGGAGTTGTTCCCATGCACAAGGTGCCAACTTAATTTTGTAATCTTCTTGTTTAACATTGTAATATTCTGGCATTACTGACATATCAGTCTGTTGTAGGTTAATTTTGACGCTAAGACTGAATATGATATGATCCAGAACTACAAAGTACTTCAGGATGTTTTTAACAAACTCAAAATTAACAAGGTATTCCTTTCAGTTGTACATTCCTATTCTTTTTATTTCTTCTAGCATACAAGATAGTCTATTACAAATTTTCTATGTCACCATTTCACTTACCTCATCCAAAATTTTCCACTTTTAATCTCACTTGAAAGTACCCAGAAAAAATGTGACGTGAAATGAGAAAACTAAATGCTAATTTGGCTACCTTGCCCTTGCAATTATCTGTGAGGGCTTTCCTTAAGAGGCATTTAAGTATTTCCGAAAGCTGCAGTATTTATTTGTATCTTATCAGAGTAGATTGGTGTGTGTGATTTGTTTTCAGATGTCTTGGAAAAATAAAAAAGAAACATGAAAGTTAACATGAGATAGTACTAAAATTTTATAATGCTATGTTGCTTTGATAAGAATACACAGTCACCTCTTTCATTTCTCTTCATTTTACGTGGGGTGTGTATTTCTGTGTTTGTCCGTCTTCTGTGTGTTGTTGATGGTCCAGTAGCCCAAATTGGATCAAAATACGACCATTGATCATTTATTTAACTGTTGCAGCATATTGAGGTCAACAAACTTGTCAAAGGGAGGCCATTGGACAACTTGGAGTTTCTGCAATGGCTTAAACGCTATTGTGATTCTGTCAATGGTGGAATAATGAACGAGTAATACCTCCTTTAATGTACTTGGATGAACCTCCGTGTAACTTAATATCAGTTCTCTTATCATGTATGTGTTGTCCAGGAATTACAATCCTGTGGAGCGCAGAACTAAAGGTGGAAAGGAAAGAAATTTGAAGGGTTCTCAGAAGAGCTCCAAGTCATTGCAAACAAACAACTCTTTAAATTCTGGCTCATGCAATGGAATGGGTAGTAATAAGATTTCTGGTAAGCCGAAAATCTTTTTTATTTTTTTTTCCTTTTCTTCGTTTTAATATCCACTTGGCGTTATTGTTTTATATTTTTCTTATTTTCAGGTATCAAACAAGGGAAATCAGGTGGTGTAGCTGCCGCGGCTGATTCTTTAGTAGAGATTCCAGCATTGACAAAGGAGGTAATAGTGCTAGAGTTCTCATCAAATGCGATTTTCTGGAATGTCTGAGTCGTGTCTATTATAGTTTTTGCCATTATTATTTAATCCCCACAAAAGGGGTGCCATCCTTTTCCGTTGGTCTGTGATGTGTTCCGGACATCTTTTTTAAGTTCTTTAAGGACTATCTGAAACATTTTGGTATCAGCTTTGTGTGCATCTTGCAGTTCAATGTAACATTGAAACCACTATTATGTGCGTATTGGATGTGTTCTGCTATTTATTATTATTATTATTATTATTATTATTATTATTCATTTAGTATTCTTTAGTTTTGCTGGCTCTGCGTTCATTTAAGCTTCAGTTTAATGCTTCATTTTGACAAGATCTCATGATCTCCAGCTTACGGATCTCAAGCTTTCTGTTGACCTATTGGAGAAGGAAAGAGATTTTTACTTTGCAAAATTGCGGGACATAGAAATACTTTGTCAGACACCTGAGTTGGAAAATCTTCCGGTAAGAATTTATCACTGCAGTTGGTGCTGCTGAATTGCAGTAGTGCTAATAAGTTCTTGGCTTCAAGATTTTGTAGATTGTTTAAATTGCAAGTGCTCTAACACACTCTTAAGACATATGCAGGCTTTATGTTATATGTATATGCTCTGCAATGACTTAAAAGTTGAGCAGTGACTAAGCTTCAATGATTTGGTTATTCTGGGGCAATTTTTTGCTAATGCTTTCTGATAGCTTATAGAACTGCATAACTTTATATTAATGCCTGAAAAAAGTTTTTAGGACAGGAAAAAACTAGAGAAGTTCTACTGTCATTATTTCTTGTGAAATTTTGTTTAGACATAATTCAAAGTGTTTCTATCTGTCAAATGATCATAAACTGAGATCAAGTGAGTATACATCCGGGTGATAATCGTCTCCCATTGACACGAAACGATTATGTTACCTCTAACCTCCTTTTATCTGCAATGTGTTCATTCATATGTCTGAACATTTTGTAGATTGATGAATGACTATTGGTATACATTAGTTTCACCTGAACTAATCAAGCTAGCATGTCGACATTGGTGTGCCTAAAAGCTTAACCAAGTAAAGATTCAAGATTAAAAGGCATAGTTGATACACTCTCATCATAGCTGTTTGATGCATCAAACGTTCTTCGATATAAGAAGACCCAAAAATATATGTAATTCGATAATTTCATTCTTTTTTCACTTATCGAGTCATGATAATTGATGCACATGCTGCAAATTACGTGCAGGATTGAAATAACTGAAACTGTCATTTTCTTCAAACTTTTTGCAGATGGCTGTGGCTATTAAGAAGATATTATATGCTGCGGATGAGAAAGAGTCTGCCCTTGCAGAAGCTCAAGAAATTGTGTCCCAATCAATCAATGTAGAAGAAACTGGGTTTTCGGATGATGAATACTACTAACTTAAACTAGAATCCACAGTTGCTTACAACAAAAAGTTACTGTAGGCATTTTTAGTGGCAAGTGGTAATTAATTCAATCAATTTAGTTTGGTAATCTGTTTATGTTACATTTATATATATGGTGGGTGAATGGTTTCTGTACGAGTGATTATCAGGACTTCTGGAACTTTAACAGTACGACAATTGTGTGCTGAGGCTATTTCCATTTGAGTCCTGTTTAATCTCCTCTTATTTTCTGTGCCTTCGGGCTACACAATTTCTTCTTCTGTTATCATCATTACATAATTTAGAACTTCTTTTGTATGGAAGAAAGAGTATGTATATTTTCCAATTTCCACGTAAATTCCTATTCCAACTTAATACAGGTTTTGTTATTCTAACTTGTCAAAGAACTGAATGTTATCATTACTATTTTTCACCATGAAAATTACTCTCATGCCGAAGCAGTAACCTTTATAAAAGGTCTGATTGATTTGAAGAAGTGAAACAATTTTGATCCAAGATTTAGCCTTTAATTTAGGTTAAAATGTGCACTTAGATTGAACGTTTTAGAATTAAGATAATGATGTTAAGGAAGAATTTTAAATGATTTCAGTATTAAGTGGTTTTGGAATATATAATAGATTTTGGAATATATAATAATAATTGAAAAAATAGTTCATAATGAATAACAAATGATTTGCAATTCATGGTAACTCAGAATTAATCCAAATATAATGAATTTATGATTATAAATTTTAAATTCTTAGCTCTTAAGTCCTTCTTCCAAACACAACCTTATAGATTGCATAATACGAAAGCAATCTTTCTTGCTACAGAACTAACTCAAACTGAGATAGTAAATTAGCAACCTGTTCCAAAGTAAAACAATATCAGTGTGCTTCATAGTTGAACACCAGAGCAGAGGTAACAAATATCCACTGGCATAAAAAAGCTGAATGATTCATGACAGTCATGGACTATCAAGTAAGGACTCAGTCAATAGAAGTTCATTTGCTACAGCTAAGAATCAGTTCTAATTTTTACTAATATGATCAGCTTTCTATGTACTTTTCTCCAATAACCTAAAGCCCAATGCAATTCCATCTAACAGTTGGGTCAAACGAATGTTTCTTGCAGAAAATGATGATAGTTAGATAGTTGGAGATTTACAGATACCTAAAGCAAACCTGCCAGAAGGATCTCTATATACTTGTGAAAAGCAACGCAGATGACGTATCCCGTCATGCTTTACATTCCTAATCAATCATCTTAAGAGCATCTTGTTGGTCAACTGACTTCATGTAGAAGCAGTGCTTAGAACATGGCACATGTTATCAGCAAACGGATCAAATGCTCGGCAAGAAGCCCCCGGAGGTACCCTTGCAGCCATGTCTTTCAACTGAGAAAAAAGAATTTCCAATATAGAGATTATAGTGCATTAATTGTGTGCTAGATTGAAATTCTCATAGTAGAACTGCCGAGAGCAGAAAAATTATTTTTTTTTTTTAAAAGAAAAAGGACAGAAAATGAAAATTTTGTAACATATATAAATGGTAAAACCAAAAATAAATACATCACTTATCATGGAGTGCTCCTTCCAAATTCATTTGTCCTCTTTCTACCTATGAAATGAACTACTCACTTTGATATCTATCCCCACCCCACGAAAAATGAACTATCTATTTGATTGTTCTTGATTTATTCGTATTTTGTCATTTCATGATTATAATTTCTTTTTTAAAAATAAACCAAGAAAAAATCAGAACAAGATAAATGAGGATTATCCCACGATCTATATTCTTAAGCAAAGCAAAATCAGATAAATAAAGGATTGTGAACCTATTAAAAGACACTTCAGAAAACCAACTCAATAGATATTTTTGTCCCTAAGGAAATAACATTCTTGTAATTTGATGATATCTGAGTTCATATAGTGACAGAAATTTCTGGATGATGCAATAGTATGATAAACATTAAGGAGACACTGATGGTAAGTTGATGCGACATATTCTACGAATTTACCTGACTCATGAGACATTTTATTGCTGCCTTTGCAGCATTATTTTTCTCGGATTCATTCTGAACCCATGCAGTCGCCTCATTTAATTGATTTGATGTTATTTTAAGTTCTGCTGCAAGGAACTGAGACTTGCGAGTGAGAACTTCCACCTATAATAGATATGCCAATTGCAACATTGATTAAGCTAGTATCACATTTAAACAAAAACAAAATCCATGACTTAAGTGAAAGAACAGTGATCCCATAATTTTGCTAGTATCCACTGAATTCTTAAGTTACATAGAAATCTACTGTCTATAAGGAGAGTTATTTTATATTTCTGAAACACCAGTTTATCCAGTCATTGAATGGTTTTTTCAAATTGCTTAAGAAATACTAGCATCCAATTATTTGCGCAAAGGCCCTGTAAACATATTCAGCAAATGCTGTGAGATCCACTAAACAAGCATTAAAAGTAAACTTCAATCAATAAATTGATCATATTCAATTAAGATGTGACACAGTCATTTTTTGTGAGATCTTGCTTACACCAAGGTTAGCCTCTTTGGAAAATATATCCTACTCAAGAAAGAAAGAATACAAATCAGTTTTTTACCAGTAAAAACAAAAGGTGAAAATCATATTTGTTAATGTATCACCTTCAACAAAGATGCATCAGGAAGACAGGAACCAAGACACCAAGACCACAGATTTTCCAATGAATATTGGTTATCATTCCTATTATTCTTGTACTGCATTTGCTATTTGACCACTAATTCCAAGGATATTTAAAAAAATAATTAAAATCCATGATTCATGAAATTAATTAAAACTGCTGATCCTCTACAATTTCAGCCTTGTAACATCTCTAGATCATACCATTTTACTGGAACAGAATAAACATGTCAAAAGTAGGATGAGAAATGGGGGTTCGTAACAGCACTTTTTTCTTAATTCTCTTACAAAGACAAGAATGTGCATGCGAATCTTTTAAGGTAATTAACAAATCAAAGGAGTACAGGAGAGAAATAAATGCCAATTTTTGCCTGAAACTCATTTACCTGTTCCCTTAGAAATGAGATTTCTTCAGTGAGATCATCACTTGTTTGCTTTGAATCATCAATAACTTCTTCATGGTAAGGAACACTCTGAAATGATGACAGAAGTAACAGAGAATGAGGACTTGACGTCGTGGAGACAAGAGAAGATGTAGAATGCATTTTTGAACCCAGAAGTGAAGCATTTATTCTCTCACAGCTGTCAAACATAGGTGTTGATGGACTTGATACTAAAGACCTATCACATCCAAGATTTCCTCTGTGCAATGAAGAATTATGAGTACTGCTTGAATCTAGCTTTTGATTTCTCTTAGAAAGTTGTCTATTAGACCTTTTGAATGAATCAAATGATGATAGTCTAGAAAGTACCCCGTGCTGCTTAGCTTTGGAGGACTCTTTCTTCTTTTCCTTGCTGGGGTCCCCACGTACAGATAGGCTACTGGACTTAGGAGGTCTGGAGTTCACTCTACTATCCAAGCCATTGTTCAGTTTAGGAAAACAATCTTCACATACGCGATATAATTTGTTCAGATTTGGAGCCAAAGAAGCATTCAAAGACTTCTTATTCGTACATGCTTTGCAAAAAACAAGCCCACAGTTGTAGCAGTTATGACGCTTACGTTTGAAATTAAATTGACTACGACAACCAGCACAAATTGAGTAATCAGCTGCGCATACCCATTGGTGAAGACAAATTGCAGCAGTGAAATTGTTTCCACATGTGACACTCTTTACTTGTTTCCCCTCTAAAGCTTTAACTAGAGTAGGAGAATTCCTGTCGGCATTGTCCCCATGGCCTAACTGACCGTTTCTTCCCTTTCCCCAAGTGAATACTTCCGATTTTGAAGTTAGAGCGACAACATGATGAGAACCACAGGATATTTCTTTAATGAAACAGTTTTTTATTTTACCCTCAATACGTATGGGCAGTGTATGGCTATTTCCATGACACCTAAGTTCTCCACAATCAGTACTCCCCATTGTATATACTTGTCCACAGATGGTAAGAGCAACTGTAATGCTATGGCCACAGGCTACTTGACAGAAATTTCTGTCATTTGGCATAGCAATGCAGCATGGAACTAGTTGGCATAGTTTATCACCATGCCCAAGCTGGCCTTCATCCCCATTTCCCCAGGTGAACAGCTTCCCAGTTAGAGAGTTACTGCAACTTGGCGATTCAGAATGAACCTCTATTATGGCAGCAGTATGCCAAAATCCGCAAGATATCCTCACAGCTTTTTGTCCTTTCAAAGCCCCAACTTCCCTTGGGACACTTGTACAACATCGATCCCCATGACCTAGGGCACCAAAAGTTCCATCTCCAAACGTAAACAACTGACCGAGTGATGTGATAGCAGCTGAATGCCAAGGTCCACAAGATATGGATGTTACACAGATGCCTTCCATCTGACCCCTGACTTTTCTTGGAGTCCAGTAACTGAGTTCAGTTCCATGCCCAAGAAGGCCAAAGTTATGGATTCCATCTCCCCATGTGTATAGATCTCCAGTTAGTGTTACAGCACAGGTATGATATTCTCCACATCCTATTGAAACAATGTTCAATCCAGTAAGAGCATCAATGAGCTTAGGATTAGAGATATCAGCTTCTAATCCATGCCCCAGTTTGCCACCTGAGCCACCTCCCCAACTAAAAACCTGCCCCTGTCTTGTGATTAATGCAGCATGTCTACTGCCACAAGCAATATTTTGAGCATCAAGTGCTGAAGCAGATTCCAGAACCTTTGGCAAAAAGGCATCGTTTCTGGAAAAAGATTCTCCAACCCCCGGCATGCCTCCATCCAGCAGGCCATCCTCAATTCCTTCCCCCCACATGAAAATGCTGCTTAAAGGAATATCTCCAGGAGAAGATTCCAGACTAGATGTACTTATGGCACTGGAAAAACTGAGTTGGAAAGTACCATCCACGTTTTCATTGGGTTGTGAAATGCCAGAATAGAGAACAGAACCTCTCTGCGGAGACCGTAGAGATGCTGTATGTAGTACAACTTCAGAAAATGCTCTTCCCAGTCTTTTCTGAGGCATTCTCTCAAAGGGGACATCAATTATTTGATGGCTTTGTTCATCCTGCAAATATTATAAACAAGAGTCAGATGAGGTAGTAGATTTTGAGCTCCTCAGAAAGACCATAGCAAGAAACCTCATGAACTGCATTGTCACTGCTATTTGATAGGATGGACTGAGAATTTCTTTCTGTTCGATCACTTGAACAGTCTGACAATGTGCCGTCTGTCCTAATTTCGGTTCTCCATTTTTGACAGTTACCCCGTGAAACCAATGCCCTCAGGGCCACAAACCAGATCTCTGCTTCGTACTTGTCTTTGCATATCTGTCGAAATAGCACAATTGTCACCAGAAGCTCCCTTTTGTAAAGATCAGTATAACGTTCTGCTTACCAAAAATATATTATCCATGCAAATACACTCCAATCTTCCAGTATCTTGATATATTTCACAACTTAAGATATTTGCTAGTGAACAGGAAAGTGTCATAAAGAATTGGTACCGGCAGAACTAAATCAAGTCAAGAGCAGAAATCAAGCCCATTACACAAGCAACTGAAAAAGCAGGTCTAATCATCTTCAAAAGTGTCATGAAGTTCTGATCCATCAACTTCAGAAGTCGACCAAAGCAGCAGATATTTTTTTTGCAAGTAATGTATATTGAGCTCAGTGGACCACTCATTGTTAAGAAAGCATTTTACAGCTTCTGTCTCCATAATATAGTCAGTTTGATTCAGCAAAGTTTAATTTTCATCACCACTTCAAATTAACAACAAATTTTTCAAACAACTTTGACTCAATAACTGCTAACCTTTGTTTTGGTATGATTGTTACATTTTCTTGACACTCTATCCATTTCGTTGTAAAACTTACTTTGAACATGTTACTCTTTCTGAATTAAACAGCCATTAAGGAAATAGAACTGAATGAATTTCCATAATTGGCTTCATCTTGTGGCATCATTAATTCTTATTAGGCCAGAAAATTATACTAGAGCAGGCTTGAACTTTACTCCAGATGACGTACAAGTGCTGCTGCACATGGAACAATTACTCCAATTCAAGCCTGGGGAGCACTTTAGAATTCAAATTAGCACATGTGGGAGTATGAAAATGGTTGAGTCACTGCTATCTCCTAATTTGAACTTCCACTTCTTTTTTCCCTGCCAGCATCCTCTAAAACATTTTTTCGGATTTTCTCCTTTAACATCAGCTTAATTAACCAATTTTGTAAGTTATTTAGCCATCTTTCAAAAGGTATAATGAGAGAGAGAGAGAGAGAGAGAGAGAGAGAGAGAGAGAGAGAGAGTCGAGTTTAAAATACTGTAAACAATGAAGTTACGAAAATCAAAAGAATTACATAAATATTACTTACCACATCCAAAGAACTTTTGCCATAGATAAGAGAAAATGACTGATATTCCTTCTCAGGTTGAGGATACCTCTGGAATATTGCCTGCATAATCATGAATAATAACACTAATACATTTGATTAACAGCATGCATGGAGGTTATTAAAATCAATTGAGTTGTTATTATGCAGTTCAATCAATTTTATGTGAAATTGAGTAATTATACATTGAATTTATGTGAACCCGAAAATGAAAAAGTATACAACCAAGTTAAGCTCTTCATGCTTACATCCACGTGAAAAGACTACAATCTTATTATCCTGTCAAATGTGCATAATTATGATGACCCCTTACATGTAATTTAGAATACACATGCAAGCATGCACATAACATAATAAATGTACAGTGTATACACGTCTGATCATGCACTAACCATTAACTATATTGTGGAAAAACAATAAAAAGAAGATACGTTCAACTTTTGATGCAATGGAAATACCATGAAATCTCTCCATATATGTCAGTATAAAATGAAAAAAATTATCTGAAGAAATTAATCCCCACTTCTATTTGTGTAAGCAATAGGAAGAACCTGAACTGATAGTATCAGCAGATATTGTAGCAGCAATTTCTTGCAAGAAGTGGTAGGTGATGAAACTGCTAGAGAAAATACAGAGGTTTATAGCCATACTATACGAAGAATGCATAGCAAGGTGATTGCTTCATTTCAACAGTCAGGTAATTTCCAATCTAATGGTACAAAAGTGCACTTTGTTTTTCTGTCTACTTTTGCTCAGTGCAGTAATTGCCTATAGCAAGACAAATGACATTTTATCCCCTTGTGTTTTTGAAAGGGGCGGATTACTCCCTGTGTTCTCAAAAAAGGCATATAAACCTCCCATGTTCCCAAAAAAGAGCAAATAACACCCAACTCAACTTTTGTCATTTATCAGACTAGAAAAGGACCAACATACCCATATATATATGCTAATAATTTTTACCTTTATTTTTGTTCACAATCATTTAAAAAATTAATGATTAAAATACACACACATATATATTTACTAATAACATGTATGTTATTTCAACTATATAACATGAAATATATATTCTTTATAGATTTTATTACTTGTATTTAAGATAAAAGTAAAATATATTAGCATATTGAAGGTAAATATGCTTAGTATAATGAATATTAGACATTTTCCTTGGCTGTTTTTATTGATCATGTCATACAAGATAAAAACCTTAAAGTTTATAATATAATATTTGAATTGTTTTGAATAAAATTATTTGAATGTTAATCAAAGAATATACTTTATTACATATTACGTAATAATATATACATTATCAATCAATATATATCCTACACATGTGCATTTAATGATATTACCATAAATGATTATGAAAAAGCAAAAGACATGATAAATAGAGTAGAAATTCCATCTTATATAAGAGTAAGTTGGTCATTTTTTAACTAATTAATAATACAAGTTGAATTGGGTGTTATTTGCCCTTTTTTTGGAAACACAAGATGGTTATATGCCTTTATTGAAAACACAGGGAGCAATTTGCTCTTTTTCAATACACAAGGGGGTAAAATGCTATATACCCTATAAAATAATAGCCACCATTTGTAGTATCTGCCCAAGGTGCATGGTCAAATATAAACTACCCTTATCCCTGAAAAAGATCTACACTTAATGGGCAAGCCACATTGTAATTGGGAGAGTTTCTCTCAAGCATCAAATGGACACAAATTTCTAAAGATTTTTCATTTTTTCACTACATAATCTGTCAGAGCCAGATTGACAAAAGATCAAATTGCAAACCCGGCAAAAGTAGCTAAAGTAGGGGGGATGAATCCCTCATAATTCAAGTGATTCGTACACAAGATGCAAGTTCCACACTGCAACCCCGTATAACTGTTTATATGTGGACTCCAAGAACATATCTTGAGTCTCCCAGCTCATAACATGCTCAATCGGAAAGAGAAATCTAATCTCTGGAAATAGTACATTATAGAACAATTGACTGAAATTTTTAAGAAACTTATGTTAGGCAAGCCCAAATTGTCCTGTATGAATGTGTTTATATAGAATAATCAGATTCCCTCATTTTTTCTTGAGTTTTACATATGAGAACTATAAAAGAGTTCTGCAAATCACAAGATATAGTAGTCCCAATGCAAATCTGGATTACAACAGCTATTTAATTATTCCAGCAAGAAAAAGAAAGAGAATTATTTTCTTTGCCCCCTCTAACCCCCCCCCCCCCCCCCCCCCCACCCAAACCCAACCGCAAAAAAAATTGAGTTATGGAACCTTTCTACTCCTAAAATAAAAGATCAATGAATTTCGGAAAAGTAACACAACAAAAAACACATCAAAAGAAATAAAATAAGATTTTCTACATTAAGGTTCTCAAGGTCAAGAACACATGTATTTTGGCTCCAGGTTCCAACATACACAAGCAAAACATTTTAGCATGTTTAAAATGAAATTCCAGGAGAGTTCTTTTGTCAATTAAAATCTGTCCAACCACAAGTCATTGTTTGCTTAATCTGTCAGTGGGGGATTTATAATCACATAAGAGTAGTAAACAATTCTTCAAGTTCATATGAGATGCCAGTACTAGCGGACAAACTTACAGTACGTTGTCCAGGTATAATCCTTGAAACTTGACTTAGTCGGAGCTGTTTCTGCTCTTTTCCAGCATACCAAATTAGTGCTGTCTCGTCCTGAAATATTGATAAATAAAAATGGGGGAGAAATAAGAGTACTAAAATGGTTTCTGGCAATATGATTGTAGTAATGCAAAGGTGATAATATAGAATCAGATTAAGCCAACATAGATCAAATAGCATAATTAATTATGTAATTTACCAATTTCACACTATGAATCAGAACTGTTAACTCCTTGAACTATCAAAACTGAAATCCATTTATTTACATTTTCTATGAATCCAGCCCGGTTAATGGATGAATCAAAATGCCAGATAACAGTTTCACATGCACTAGCCTTCTCAAGGCCTCATCTAAAATAGGGTTACCGTTTTCTGGCACCAAAGTCCAGAGCAAATATCCCAAAAACAATTTGTTGTTTTAAGTGTTCATCCTTTATATGATAACAAAATTTTGTTATTCCTTTTCTTTTTTTTTTCCCTGAGATTGACTAGAAACTAGAGAGGAAGTTGAGTGTAGCAACAAGAGTTTTAAAATGCCAAAGCATTTTCTGAAATTTTACTTTAGTTAGTCAAAAAATCAGTAAAGAAGTAAAACAGTTGGATTAGCAAGATTTCTAAATCATACTCCATCAAGGTTAACTAAGAGAAACCCAAAAACCAAAAGCCAAAACTTCTGTCATGAAGTCTGAAAGTTTATACCACTGGGGTACTTGTCACAAACTTTTCATGGAAGAAGTAATGCAATAAGATTACCTTAAGAGTGAGAATAAGATCAAATTCAATGTGAAAGAGATCATTTAGTTTTATATGAAGCAATTGACAACAAAGACTCTAAACAACTGAGCCTATATTATTCTTCATCCAATAGAACCGCTTCAGTATAGGTATCATCTAAACTATAACCCCTGCATCATTGAGATTTATGAATACACTAAGTGTCATGAAGTATAGTAGGGGTAATCTAGAAAATTTTCGTATAATGGACATATCATGCTAAAAATACCATCAAGGGAGCATAATACCCTGTCACCAATAGAATGAAATGGAGCTCACATTGGACAGCTGGAAAGGGCAGAACTTTGGCTTTCCCCATCGCCCATACTTCAGAAGGTAAGAACCTTTCTTTAAGGCATTAATGGCCTGTAGCAGAACATTTAGAACAGCCGACAATATTAATGACTGCAATAATGAGTAACAAAAAGAATCAATAGAATGTGCATTTATTCATCAGGTACAGAAAGTCATCCTTAATGGAAAAAAGATAAAATCAAATCAAATGCACCAATACAAGAAAACAACAGCATAATTCAATAAAGGGGTTGTCATTGTGGTTAGTTGGAGTCAGAAACTCTATAGCCAAGACATGAAATCATAAAACAAAATGAACAGCAATTATGGACTAAATGGGCAAAAAAGGATTATCTTCTCTATCAAGATGTTTGGCAGATAGTAAGGTAACTTTGAATAAGTGCAATTACATTTGCAAACCTGTAAAAAACCTAACAATCCACTGTTGCACTTACCAATTGAAGTAGCCAAAGGTTCAGATTCTCAGGCTTAACAAAAGAGGAAAGGAGAAAACAACAGAATCTCCTATTCACAATTTGTTATTAAAAGTATTTCAAGTGTTTCTCCACAAATAAACACTGGAAGCAGAAATTACAAGAAGAAGATTGATAAGGTTATATACCTGCACAGTATCCCTATCTCCAGGACTACTCCGTAGGGTACTCATTCAAGCTGTTATATCAATTAACTCTTATTTGTAAGATGATGAAGCCCATCTAGACAACGCCAAATGCCTAGAATGATATAAAAAGAACCTGAGAATTGTAAATAAGGAAAATTCAGCTTACTTTTCAGGTTAGTTAATGCACCTTTCCTCAGTAACCCCTAAAGAAAATAAGAAACAGTTAAAAATTCTCCATAAGTCAGTTGCTTCCACAACTTTATCATGTTTTAACACTCAAGCATGAGACAAACTGACATTAACTATCCAAGCAGTATGATATGAAGTACCTCAATTTTATTAAAGCTTAGTAGAGGATGAAGTCCAGCTAATACCATTATCATTCCCCAATCACCAATCCTTAACCACTTACAGCAAATGAAAAGCAACATCATCATCAAAGATCCAAGCCTGCATTTACTGCAAAATTCACACATTCATGAGATTACACAATCAAATGAAAAGCGAGCAAATTAAACTTCAGAGTAGGTAGATTCAACTTCCAAAACACAATAAGCTACTTATGGTTGAACATTAGGAGAATTTTTTTCATTGAAACACTATGCTGGCATAATTAAAAACTACAAACTTTTGACAATCTCCTTCAAAATGTTTATAGATTAGATTCTTAACAGAAACAAACCAAAAACTCAGCGCAAAGTGAACAATAAAAAAAAACTACCAAGTAAAGAAAATTATCATCATAAATACGAATTTAACCACATTCATCAATAACAAAATCCGCAATCACTCCTCTGGTAATTATTCGCAATCAAGCGGAGCTACGGATTCAGGAAAATGCCAATCAATTAGCTGATCAAAAAAAAAGAAGGAAAAAACGATTACGTTACACGAA
Source organism: Paulownia fortunei (assembly GCA_019321725.1). Taxonomy (NCBI): domain Eukaryota; kingdom Viridiplantae; phylum Streptophyta; class Magnoliopsida; order Lamiales; family Paulowniaceae; genus Paulownia; species Paulownia fortunei. The sequence goes on from CM033112.1 coordinate 3,998,095, forward strand.
CGTAAGATACTCACATAATGCTTGTGGAGAGTGCTTTGTTGAAGAACCGGATATCTATTTTCAGCTCCGAAATTCTCCCTAATAAAAGAACCAAGAGAGAGAGGAATTGAAGAGAAAATGAGCTTCGAGAAACTGGAGTGAGATTTTTTTGGCGAAATGAAATGAAAGTGAAACGGAAACTGCTTGAAGAGAAATAACGGACGGGGGTCCTTATTTATAGTTCCCTCCTTAGATTTGATCAGCATTTTTTCAAAAAACAAAAAAAAAAAGTAATATATATATATATATGGTAATTTGTCAGGTGGTGCCACGTAAGCTGAGTCTGTTATGATTGCGAAGGCCTTTTTTGTCACCTCAGAAAAAGTTGTCAATTCAGGAGCTCCGGAATTTCTTTTTTGAAAACAATTTACTTATACTTACAAGAAAAATTTTCAGGTAGGGCATTTGGTCTAGTGGTATGATTCTCGCTTAGGGTGCGAGAGGTCCCGAGTTCAATTCTCGGAATGCCCCATTAATTATTTATTGCTGTAAGTTTTTGCCATTCATAACTGTACTGGGCCTTCCTTACTTATGGGCTTTATAGCCCAGTTAGTTGTACAATTTCCCCATCTGTACTGGGCCTTTTGCAGATAGTATTGGGCTTAAAAACTGTGCTGGGTCTTCTGCAAGTATAGGCTTCATAACCGTACTGGGCCTTACGTACGTATGGAGTTGATAGCCCAGTTTGTTGGGCAAAAACTTAACGATTCAGATATGCTGACGGCTTTCACTAGAACGATTAAGGGAGGGGAGAGGATGCTATCCAAACCAAATGGGTATTAAAGGCATTTTCAATATATTTTTATCTGTGTCAATTTTTATATTAAGGGTGAAAATATTTTCAGTCGATTTAAAAAATAAAAGTAGATTTGATTTAGTTTGATAAAAATATTGACTTTATAGAGTTGAATATGAAAATGCTTTTTGATTTATGTGTTTCCGTATAAGAAGAGAAGAAATCTTTTGGAAATAAGATTTGTATTAATGTTTTTTTTTTTTAAAATAATTTTTATTTGATAAAAATATTTTAATTAAAAGTGATAGCTTACAGGTCTCATCACATTGTTTATGTCCAAGTGGAGATGAAAAAAATTATTATTTGAATTATTGCGGTCTCAATATTCTTTATATCAAATCAATCACAAATGATAGAAAGAAAAAACTATTATTTAGTTAAAAATTGCGTATTACATGATATCAAACATTAATGTCTGGAGTTCACAAAGTGGGGCTATAGGCTTGAGAGTAAATGGAGAGAATTTCAATTTTACAAAAAGCCTTATAAATAAAAATAAGTAATATCTTTATTACAAAATTACATTTCCAGATTTTCAATTATTTGAAGGCAGATCAACTTTTGGCATGACTTAAGGTTGTATCATACTCAACTTTGTTCCTTTATTCATGATATTCCATAACTTACAATTCACAGTCCAAGATTTCATTAACCCTACTACCAACTCTTGGAATGTTTAGCTTTCTTCAATCATATCTTCCAGGCCAGTGATCAAGATGATTGTTAAACTTATTTAAAAGAACTTCTAAATTCCTACATCTTGTAAAATGTTCTCATAAAATGCTAAATCGTATTGTAAAAATAAGCTTTGAATTTTTATTTTGGATAAAATAAGATCATAATAATTGTGGAAGAGCTTATTTTTATTTTGGATAAAATAAGATCATAACTATTGTAGAAACCTTCGTTCAATCAAAAATAGACACAGCATAAAAAGAAAGCCTTCCAGCATCAACAACTAGGCAATTACATTAGAACACGAGTATCTTGAGAACATACTGTTAGAGTTGATAATATAGTACAATAAGGCATCAAGTTACGGGATCCTCTTTACAAAAGCAGGTCAAGTTTTTCCTTGTAGAACAAAGGAAAAAGGAGACCACAGAAACCATTAAACTTGTCCATGATCAGTACCTGTAGTCATCCTCATATCTGTAGTTGTCATTATAGAACGTGTAATTGCTACTCCTGGAAGTAGTTTCTCTGGACTGGACGGAAATGAAAATCATATGAGACTGATGTAAAGATTTGGACAGACAAATTTGTAATACAGTTAAGACATCAAGAAAGTTCCCGATGCAATTTCCAAATATTTCTGCAAAAATTTCCAAGCTAAGGTCTATTGGAAAGGAGCAGGAAATCACATACCCTGTGAAGCATCTTTTCAAATGCTTCAGGTCCATTTTCTTCAATGTATTTTTCCGCTGCAGTTAGAATGTCATCGGGCTTGCTGAAAACATCCTTCTTCTTTGGAACATACCAGATATTAACAGTCTTCTGCCGAGTAACCAGGTAAGGCCTAACAAAGTGCTCATACACATATGCAGCTCCACTGAAGTATGGTATCACCAACCAGCAGGTGAAAATTAGCTTTGCATACGACCAGAAAGGCAACCTAGCATACATGCAGATTTCAGATGATTACTAACTTTTAGATGTCTGGCAACAGCAAACAGGGAATGTCAAGCTGGTAGAAGAAACAATTATACAGGCCATACTTTTTAATATGAAAACTAATGAGAATTCTCAGATGAAAATTTCAGAGTTTCAATGCCACTGACATTAGCTGACTCTGAACTATTCGGATCTGCACAATATCTTTCTCTTTTAAAGATGTAATAAAAAAAATACTCTAAGGTGGTTGTGGAACCTTTAAGAACTTACAGTTTTATTGTTAGCAATCTTGTGATTATGCCTCCATCAAATTTCATGCGTGGTAATATTTTAAATAATGCATTCCTCTTGCTTTTGGAAATGGACAATGAAGCAAAAATGTGAAAGTGGTAACAAGCAATTCAAAGAAAATGCTCTTTTCTCATCCATTCCTTTGCTTGGAAACCTCAAACAGATCGAATTTCCGGGGGTACCTTATACATGATACACTACATTTATCATCATATATCCTATTTGCCACATAAATGGTCCTCTTTCACTAGCAGCCTTCACTGTGTATTACCAGTTCATAATTGTTCTCATGCATCTAGTTCCACATTCTAAAGTTTTGTTCACCAATCACCCAAGCATGGAATGAAGGTGTGAACTCATAAGATTTACTTTATCTTATGGATCAATAATGTTAATCGTCATCTGTTTGACTAGAAACTTTTCATAGGTTTCAGTAGGTGCTTATTTCTTTTTACGCATTTGAAACATTAACTGTTACTTTATTATTTACTGGTGACCTTGTAACTGAATGACTTCATGTATCAGATTTGAACCTTTTCATAAGGATTAGCTGAGTAAGCCAACTTTTGCCCATTCTTTTCTACATTTGCTTCCTCTCCCTCTATTATTCATCTTCTTTTCTTCCTCTTTCTTTGTTCAACAATTTCTTCCTACCCTCTTCTCTTATTGTCACTTTTTGCTCACTCTTCTTTTATTTTAAAATAGGGAAGAATGCAATAAATACAAAGTAAGCCAGATGCAACAGAAATGGCAGATGGTGACGATGCGTCTACAAGTTTGTTAGTCTATGTCTAAGGCAGCATCAATCATATAGACTGTTTCATAAACACTACCTTGTTGACATTAACAAATTTCATTCTTACCATCATCAGCTTTAATGTACTAATGCGCGCAGAATATAAGTGCTCTGAACTTTCTATAGAGATACCCCCAGCCTACATTCAAAAGGAAATCTTAATCTGAAGTGGATCCCCACCTAGAGCTCACGCACAACCAAATCAACAACGCAACCCAGTTAAATCCTAAACAAGCTTCAAATTATTCTCCAAAAGTTTTCAAGATATCATCTCCAATGAACTTTTTTCTTATTACATTTAGGCAAAACACATATAATGCAGAACTTACATGAGTTCCTCACAAAAATGTACATGTATATCAGATCTTCAAAATATGTAAATTTTTCAAAGAAAAAAAGGTCAAGCTTCTTATAATTCTTTGTTGGTAAGCCAAGCCCAGTTAGCAACCACAGCATAGACAAGAAATCAAGATACAGCAATTCAATCAAGTCCAGCTATTAACAGCATCAGAATCTAGAAATCAAATAGCCATGGTGTCTAAAAGGAAAATTGTACCAAACCAGAAAAAAACTCACCATTCAATAAGTTTTGCAAAAGTAAGCTCAAAAAGGGTAATCATAGAGTAAAGGACCCAATAAGTAAGCCATTGCTGATCATCAACAGGTGACTTTGTCTCAATTGCCCTAATAGATGCATATCTGCCCAAGAACTCAAAAGGCCACCAACATCAACCCATATCATTCCCAAATCAGTCCACAAGACATAAATAAGCCACTTTCAAAACAATATATGAAAACTTCTTGTCGCACAACTGAGTCCAAATATCAAAGTCAGAGCAATTAAAAGACAGTAATTACCCAAAAAGAGAGAGAGAGAGAGAGAGAGAGAGAGAGAGAGAGAGAGAGTCCTACTTACAGAGGATAAAGCAGAGTAACCACAGGCCTGCAAAATATAAAAAACATAAAAAATAAAAATTTCAAACAAATTAACAAAACCCGGCAAATAAAATCATCGTTGCTCTAAAGATAAACACTTTCTACCTTTTAATCAAAATAAAACCATCATTACTCTATAGATACACACTTTCTACCTTCATTAACAAAATCCCATCTGCAAATATATATATAAGAAACCCACTCAAAACAAAATTCCTCCCATTTGGAAACATATATAGACAAACCATCCACCGCAAATCAAGAACCAAACAAAGAAACCCAAAAAAAGAAAGAAAAGAAAAATACATCCCACAGCCCCAAAACCCACAAAGAAAAGCAGAAACCATCAAAGTAGGAGAAAAGAAAGACGATGTTACCCAGCAAGAACGTCGAAATTTTTGGCCAGCACTTTGAGCAAGCTTGCGGCTCCAGATCCACCCATATCCTAATTTACCACACAAGATCAATATTCTTTAGCGATAAAATGGGATCAGATGTCTGGAAAATTCGAGAAATAGCAACTGTTTGTTTGTGAATACGCTTAGTTTTGTGTGTGAGGATGCGGGTTAGTTCAGTTGAATTGAGGTCACTGAAAGGAGAAAGTATAATCGAAAGAGCGTGCAGAGACAGGGACAAAAGTTGATGGACAGGTGTTGTCCTTGTGTGGCACAGAAGTGGGTTAGTAAGCACTCTACCTGAACAAAAGAGAGCAAAATTAGGTAATTGCATTTTGCACCTATCACTTAGATATATTTGACACTTTACACTCTAAAATCATAGAAATAGCAGATTTTACCTATAAATTAACAATTGCTTGGCGTAGGTGCTAAATTTTTCACTGAGAATATGATTTTGCCCAAGTTGGAGGGGTAAAAGGGTATTATCTCCCTTCATTTTTCCCCTTCATTTCCCTCTCATTTTCACTTTATATGTAATTTACTGAAGTATTAAAAAATATTAATTACATTAATTAATTCAATAAATTTAGTTTTAATGTTAATATTAAATATATTATGTTGATTTATTTGCAAAATAATATTTTTAGCTATCAAATATTTGCTCTATATCTACAAATTAAAAAATAAAAATATTAACTTTTCCATTTTTTATTCGCACGAAAAGAGCATCAATATAACCAAAATATTAAAAATCACAATATAAGTATTAAAATAACATATAAATACCAAATAAAATAATTTAAAAATCCAATAGCCATATCCATATACAATTTTTTAAATTACAAAAATATAAAAAAAATAAATTATCAAATATAAATACTTTTATTTAGAAATTTTTTATTCCATTTGTAAAACTAAAAATAACTATCCTTTACTAAATATTTTTTCATTATTAGTTTTATTTTTATATATTTCAAAAAACAATTTTTTTTAACTACAAAATATATGTCAAATGATTTATAGTTTTCTAAATAGAAATTCTAATTAATTTTTAATTTCAAAAAATGAGTAATAATTTATATTTTGTTTTTGTTTTTCCTTTCTTTCCTCCTTATTTTTCTTTTCTTTGTTGTAGCCAAAACTATTATCTTTGAACACAAATCAAGTCATTTTTGTTAAAATTAAAACCAACTTCATTGAACTCATTTAACTAAACAGTATTATTATTTTAGAAAAAAACTTAGCAAATTACAAATGAAGTGAAAATGAGGGGGGAATTGACATCTAATTAACCATTTTACTCCTTCAATTTCAGCAAAAATCATCTTTCAGCGAAAATCTTGATCAGAAAGTGCTATGGAGTATACTATGCTTCACAAATATTAATTTGAGGGTGCAATTTGCTATTTTTATAATTTTAAAATGCAAAATGCCAAATGAATTTAATTGAAGGCGCAAAATGCCAATTAATGCAATTATTTTCTTTTCTTAATAAAGTGATGAACGAAAACTATGATTGATGTTGATTATATAAGGATGATTATATGTCTTTGTCTATGTTCATTCTTTCCAAAAAAATTTATTTTCTTTTTCTATTGAAATTGAGACTGTGTGCGCTCTATTTTGTGCATATGTCCACACGATGTTGGGCCAAATTCCTGTGCTTTCTGATTCTTATTTTAATGAGGTGATCAACTCAATCACTATATTAATAACTAATCAAATCAATAATAAAATTAGAGACACTCGTAATTATGGCGAATCTGAACTCCAAACCTTATCACAAGAGGAAGTCTTGGGCCAAGATTTTGAGTTAACTTGTGCAGTGCAATTTTGGGTAATTGGTTTTTCCTAAATTTCTTAGAAATGTGTTCACGTTGTACAATTAGGCTCGTCCAATTAGGTTTGATGGCTGTCTGGCCCAAGGTAAGGTCTGATCTAGACTAGCTAAAAGGAACTCGGGGTCATTTATGAGATAAGTAGTAAAGGGAATTAATATAAATAAAAAAAATAAAAAAAATTGTTAAGTTTATTAGGATTGTCCTCAACTTAAACTCATTAATAATTAAGTTCGGCAAGTTTGTAAAAGTCATTAGAGATTGTTCTTAATTAGGTTGCTACATATAGAATTTCATACTTTTCAATCAAACTCAAGAGCCGCAAGAGCTTTTCCCTTCAATGTGATCCACCACCTCCTCAAATTCATGTAGGAGGCCTTGTTAGCGATTGATAGAGAACGCCTCAACTAGAGAGTGGTCAAGGGCGATGGCCCAATATGCTAAGAACCAATAGGAATGAGCCCCCTCAATCTTCGCGTTGAAGTTGGGGCTCGTCCCAATTCTCAAGTCTAGACAAGAAGAGTTACGAATTAGAGAAGCTAATATTTGGAAGGAAGTCAACAATTGGGTATCTCATCTTGAAAACGATGAGAAAGAAGTTAGAAAAAATGGAAAAATCCCGAATAGATTAAACCACAATACCGCTCCGCACAAGAGGTTGTACAAAGAAGTATATGCAACTAGTGATAGCACTCTCGAGGGGTGGATATCGGGTTGAGTAGTCAGATTTTTGAATAATCGGGTCGGATACTCGACTTATCGGGTTTCGAATTTTTTTTTTTAAAAAAATTATATATATTTTTTCTCTTGACTTCTGAATCCTCTGTTCTTGTATCTTTGACTCTTTCTCTTTCTTTTTTCCTCTTTTTTTTCTTTCTTCCCCTTTTCTCCTCTTTTTCTTTTACCTTTTCTCTTTCCCCCCTTTTCTCTTCCTCTTTTTCTTCTACCTTTTCTGATTTCTCTTTTTTCTTTTTCATTTTCTCATCCCCTCTCCCGATTCTCCTCCCCTCTTTTTTTTCTTCTCTTTTGTCTATTTCTTATTCTCTCTTTATTCTCCCCTTCCCCAATCTCCCTCCCCTCCTCCTCTTCATTTTCTTCTTCTTTTTCTTCGTCTTCAATTTTCTTATATTTTTCTCTTTCTTCTTCCCCATTTTCCTCCTCATCCTCTTCTTTCTTTTTCTTTTTTTCTTCCAGATTTCATCCTCTCCCTCTTATTCTTCTTTCTTTCTTTTTCTTATACTCTTTTGATTTATTTCTTTTTGGATTTCTCCATCACATTATTTCTTGTTCTTCTTTTTTTCTTTCTTCGTATATTCTCCTATTCAATCGAGAATAAATTTGAGGTTTAGGACAAAGTTGAGAGAGTGTGTTGATGATGATAAAAATTTAAAAATAATTTTTTTAAATTTTATTTCGGGTACCCAATCGGATAAGTCGGGTAGAAAAATTCTACCGATAATCGATTCAAAAATTATGCAATCGGTTTAGCATTATCCGAAATTCCATTTTTTTTAAAAAAATTCGATCCGATCGAAATCCAAAAATCTGAAACTGAATGCCCACCCCTAGCACTCCCAAAACCCTTCTCCATTGCAACTGAGCAAAAGCCCTCCTTCCTAGGGTCAAAGTGTCGAACTTGTCAAATATGATGGACTGGAGCCCCTCCAAACACTTAGATAAATTTTATGTTGAAGCCGATTTGTACGACTTGAGCAACGTTCTCTATTGTATAATTTTTCATACTACTCTATCTAAGCGCACCCTAACATGGTTTAATGAGTTGCCTACTTGTAGTATTACTAGCCTTGAATAGTTGACCCAACATTACACCATTATTTCTATCAATAAGAACTACCTGAAATTTAATAAAAATTATATTAAATTAAAAAATAACCATTAAATTTATGTTTCAAATGAATTTAAATGTTAATTCTTAATTAATTAAGTTAAAAATTTATTAAAATATAAATACAAATTTATTAATTTTAAAATATTTTTAAAATAATTTCACTAGAAATAATAGATAATAACAATTCAATGATTTTTTAAGAGTGGGGTGGGGAAAGAGGTATTAAAGTGATATAATAAGAGTATACAGGGTAATATTATACCAAATAAGTGTAAAGAGGGTAAATGATAATCAATAAAAATAGAAAGCGTAAATGGAATTAACCCTAAATTTAAATATCTTTGTTAGAAGTAATATTACATTTACTGTGAAAAGAATCATGATTTTTCTTATTTTTTTTTTGGTACCACATGTCTGCAAGTAGCTAGTAATATTGAAACAAGTCATTTTTTTTTTTAAATTCATATGTAGTATTATGATTATTTTTTGCTCATGACTTATTGACAAATTAGAATTTAAAGAAAATACCAACTGTCTAGCCTGTTAACGTTAATAGACAAAATAGTTATTGTTATGTGATTTGGTCAATAAAAGATGAAAATTTTCTTGAGAAAAAAAATATAAATATATGGCACACTACTGGATGAGACACTTTTAATATGTTGGGTGGGGGTGGCGAGGGGGGGTGGTGTGGAGTTGTTGAGAGGTAGGCAAAGGAAAAAATATATTAGTTGGCAACATATGCACAAAGAACCATAATAGTTTAGTATCTTTAGTGGAAATAATATCAAATTAATAATGCACTTTATTGACAATAATACAAGTTTAAGAATGGAAGATAAATATATTACTAACATAACGGTCATATAAAGCACTGGTGGAAAATTAAATATAATAATTTATACATAATGATTTAATGTTATATATATATGTGTGTGTGTGTGTGTGTATTGAGAATGCTAAATATTAAATCAATGAAACTTGCAAGACTTCTATGACCTAATAAAATTAGGAAGTGATTTACTCAATAAAGTTCACTTTTATGGATTTCAATATTTGAAACCATTGAGCATTACAGATGCTACTTTTATGGATTTCAATATGAGATTATTGTTACTATTATTGTTATTATTATTATTATTATTATTATTATTATTATTATTATTATTATTAAATTATGAGAGGGATGATTTCACTTTTTGTGAAGACCAATCCTGCACAAATACAATTAGAAGTATAGTTAAATATGGTGTCATGATTTGTCAAACAAACTAGAGAAAGTGTTAAACATTTAGAGAACTCTAATACAATATTTATACATACTTCTAATTGTATCTTGCCATTTATATTTAAATTGAATAATATGAATTATTTATTCTATCAAGACATATTAATATCACCTACCAACATTAATTAATTCAATCATATTTTTTTAATAGCTTATAATTATGGGTATCTAGGTCGAGTAAAATACTTAAAACTAAATATGACCCTCTTCACAAATAAACTTTTCTAACTGACGTATCCATTAAAATAATAAAACTACTATCAAAACATACCTAAGAAGAAATGAAACAACTTTAATAATTGAAAACATGATTTATCCCAAGTAATATAATATTTTAATTTATCCTATTAGTTTTTATTATTCACGATAGTCTCTCACAAGAATTAAAGTATTTCTCAATGTACTTATGTTTATATATTTACAACAATTTCAACATCATACATTTAAATTACTGAATAGCCCATAAAACAACAAAAAATATTGAGGATAATTCAAAAGAAATAAAACACACACACACACACACACACACACACACACACACACACATATATATATATATATATATATATATATATATATTACTGTGTTTACAAGGTATAATATATGTCATCTTCATGTAGGTAGCAAAGGAAGTACAAGATCTAGTGAAGATGGTACCTATTTGTTTTATAATTATGATGATGACACCCAAATGCCAAAATACCTAACATACAAAGACACCTAAATACTAAAAGAAATGTAGGGTTGCAATTTCAAGTTAAAAAAAGGTAATAGATATTTGCATTAGCGCTAACTTCAGTTTATTAATATTAATATTCAAAAAATATTTATTTGCCGTTACTCATATTTTTCTCATGTATTTGTTTGGATTAGAAGCTACTACAAAAATAAGAGAAGGAGAAACCAACACATATTAAACATAAACTGCAGAGACCTATATATACTTTTATTGTGTGGGACATTAAGGACTCACTTTTACCATTTAAGATATATAAAAATTATAACCTAAATTTATTTTGACAATGAGATAATATTTAGAGAAATGAATTACACAAATTTCGTATCTCGTTAATTATATAATAAGTATTGTTGTAGCTATTTTGTAATTACTTGTAACTTACCACTTTTTCTTTCATATGACAAGTTTAATGCTGCAAAATTAACTTTCGACTTTGATAGAACATACTATAACATTATAGTCCGTATTTTATAATCAGATCAATTTTCGATCCAATTGATTTGATAAAAAATGGATATATATTTTTATAAAATTATATAAAATGATAATGTAATAAAGTAATTATTATGTACAAGGTAAAAAAAAGAAAGTAAATAATTAGCTAAAAAATACATACAATAAAATTTAAAATTCAAATAACTACATATATGTAATTAAATAACAAGTTTATTTTTTTTTTAAAAAATGTAATTTTGATTGGTTTGATGGATTTTTTTGACCTATTTGATCTATCTCATTGGTTTTTTATCGATCTGATCAAATTTTTAATTTTTTTTTATGTTAATTAGATCAGATGGACCGCCGATTCATAATTGAATTGAGCAAACTGACTGGTTCGATCCAATTTGAAAATATTAAAAGCTTGAAACTGGTATTTTTGTGGACTAACAACAGAGAAACAAAAAAAATAAAATACCAACGAATAGTTGTTCTAGGAACCAGAAAACATGTAAAAACTAGTTGTTCTAGGATTGTACTTCCCAACATTTGTTTAAGGAGGTGCACAAAATAAAACTCACATAATTAGATTCTAGAAAATATTTGGACCAATGCCTGCTATATAATATCCTTAACCAAGTTTAATCAATACTTAATAGAATGTGCGAACTTTTCGATTAAAACAACGATTTATTACCTGTCAAGTACGAGCTTAAACTAATCTCAATATTTTTGGACATGTATAGAGGGCAGAACTATGCATTACAAGAGACATTGCGATCTTACAGAAAAAGACAAACAGCAAAAACTGAAGCATCTGATGAAGCAAACAAGAATGGATCTTCAATTTTCGAAGAAAACAGCTTAAAAAACGGATTATACAATGCAGAAGCAGGTTTGTATCAACTTAGAAAGTGCCTCCCCACCAGCTTCTCTAGTCCTTTTCATACTCACCCTTCTTTTTAACTCCCTCTCCAATCCACCCAATGTTTCCTGGGAGACCCCTTAACAATATTCCAAAAACAAAACAGTTTTTCTTGTCTCCCAGTATCTCTTGATCATTTTCATATTTTTTTCAGTTTGCAAGGATGAAGAATGCAGATAGTCGTCGTCCTGACATGGTGATTGACATTGGGAAGCCGGTGAGCCTGACAGGGGGGTTGGAGTTTTCCAGCCTTACGTACACGGTGATGAAGAGTGTGAAGGATGTCAATGGGAAGTGGGTGAAGCAAGAAGCCGATTTGTTACATGACATAACTGGCTATGCACCGAAAGGGTGCATTACTGCTGTTATGGGGCCTAGTGGTGCTGGAAAATCGACGTTGTTGGATGGTTTGGCTGGAAGAATTGCGAGTGGAAGCCTCATCGGGAGGGTGTCGTTGGATGGGGTGGACGTGATCCCAAGCTTGATTAAGAGGACCTCAGCATATATAATGCAGGATGACAGGCTATTTCCCATGCTTACTGTTTATGAGACACTCATGTTTGCTGCTGATTTTAGGTTGGGATCAATCTCCAGGGCTGATAAAAGACAGCGTGTTGAGAACCTGATTGAGCAGCTTGGTTTATCGGTAACTGGCTGAAAACTTTACTTTGAATCCTGTTAAGATTTTCTGTTCTGAGTATAGAGAACTGCCCTGGGAATATGAATCTGTGCTTTGCATAGGTTTTTGTCTGAAAATAGAGAAGATAAAATGCACATTCTTAAGTGTGAGCTTGACATAATTGAGTAACCATTGGATGTCTTCTCCTCTGAAGTAGCTTCAACATGTAAATCAAATTCTAGTTTCAATTCAATCTCTATGTGCTCACTAATTGCAAGACCCCAGAGGACCCCCTGAACTGTGGGACTAAATTCCCAATTTGCCCCTAAGAGCAAGATGTCCAGAGCTAGTTTTTAGTCAAAAGCATCACTTCTACACAAGTGAAACAGTTATAATATAATTATAACATGCGCGATGTATTTGGTTGAAGAAATAACTCCAACCAAAATTTTAAACAACTCAAGTCATAAAAACCAGACAAATAAATGGTGCAACTACGTCCGGTGATGTGCATCAATTGTGCATCTTACCACATATTTGACACATATCAACAAGATCAGTGCACAATCTTGTTTCAAGCCAATTGAATTGAAAACCTTGATTTTTAACACTAATTGTTATTCTATGTTGCAATTCCCTTGTGTTATACAGTCATCTAGGAACACTTACATAGGCGACGAAGGAACCAGAGGAGTGTCCGGTGGAGAGCGTCGCAGGGTCTCAATCGGAGTGGACATCATACACGGACCCTCTCTCCTATTCCTGGACGAGCCTACTTCAGGTTTAGACTCCACCAGTGCTCACAATGTGATCGAAAAGGTCCATGATATAGCCCGCTCTGGAAGCACTGTGATCCTCACAATTCACCAGCCCTCATCGCGCATTCAGCTCCTGTTAGACCACCTTATCATCCTGGCTCGAGGGCAGCTCATGTACCAAGGCCCACCTAAAGATGTGACACTCCATCTGGATCGAATGGGGCGTAAAGTCCCCAAAGGTGAAAACGCCATCGAAAACTTCATTGATGTGGTGCAAGAGTATGATCAGTCAGAGCTTGGAGTTGAAGCCCTGGCGGAGTTTGCTCTTACTGGAGTGAGGCCACCACAACTGGCGGCCTACGAGGAGATGTCAGCATCCACCGTGAATCCCTTTCTCGCCCCTGCTTTGCCGCCTGGACGGAACAGCCGCCAGCAGACATCAGAAGAGCACGGCGACAGGTCAAGTAAACGCCTTCAATTGCAAACATCAAAAGATGCGGATTTTGATCATAGTGTGAGGAGCCCCTGGAATGCATCGAGGTCTTGGAGTACTAGCCAGACAATGACGTACACACCAACAAGGAAGTATGCAGATCACAGAGCCCTAACTCGAACGAGGTAAATGCCTATAGTTTGATCATTTCGTGCTCAAATCATACAAAACTAGCTAGTCTTGACAGTGCAACATTTGTTGCAAGTAGGTAGCTTCAACATTTTATATCAATTAGAACTTTGTTAGAATCAAATTTTAACCTCTTGGTCCTGCATCAATGGCTAAACATTATCTGCAGTTCGAATTCTTGATCTTTATGACGATATAGATATTTTAGCTCAAATAGGAAAATAATTTAGAAACTTGAAGGGGGCATGATTTTTAATCTCATAAGTTTAAACTTTAAGGTTATAAACAAAGTGGGGATGGAGGGACAATTTAGAAAATTGAAAGGGGTCAAAATTTTCAGTTTCATTTAATTAAAGTAAAATTTTTGGTTATAAACAAAGTGGGGAGGGAGGAACGATTGATAAGGTCCAAACCCTTTTATTGGTTTTGAATAAAAAAATTTATTATAAATTTTATTATATCTTTTATTGCATAGTAAGTATACACAAGATATAATAGAATTTACAATATTTTTTTTTTTATTTATCCGCAAAAATTATGCTCATATGTAAGTAATGTGTCAACTTCTTACAAGTTGACATATATCCTCAATCTATTTGTGCAGCCCATCTTCTGGATACTACACCTACTCAAGCGAGATTCTACAAGGCACCCCAACACCTCGCAGCAGCGACTACACCGTCAACGAAGACGACTACATAACCCATAGCAGCGTCCACCCAAGCACCGAGGCGACCTACCACCATGTTGGCCCCAAGTTCGCCAATTCCTTCTTCCCAGAAACCTGGATACTAATGCGCCGCAACTTCATCAACATTAGGCGAACCCCGGAGCTCTTCCTGTCCCGACTTTTCGTCCTCACCGTAATGGGCATCATGATGGCCACCATGTTCTGGCACCCAAAAAACAATTTCCAGGGCATCACCAACCGCCTCAGCTTCTTCATCTTCACCGTCTGCCTCTTCTTCTTCTCCTCCAACGACGCTGTCCCTGCCTTCATCCAGGAGCGCTTCATCTTTGTTCGTGAAACATCGCACAATGCTTATAGGGCCTCATCCTACACCATTGCAGGCCTCATCACATATCTCCCATTCCTCGCCCTACAAGCAGCCGTTTATGCAATAATCGTGTGGTTTCCATTGAAGCTTGAAGGCCCGTTTGAGTACTTCTTGCTCGTGCTCTACATGTCACTACTCTCAACCAACTCCTTTGTGGTTTTCGTCAGCTCGGTGGTGCCAAACTACATTCTTGGTTACGCCGCCGTCATTGCCTTCACAGCGCTGTTTTTCCTCTTCTGCGGCTACTTCTTGGATAGCCATGCTATTCCAGGGTACTGGAAGTGGATGCACTACATTTCCACCATGACTTATCCCTACGAAGGTCTGCTGATGAACGAGTATCAAACGACTGATACTTTTGGTAACATAACTGGGAATAAGATCTTGGAATCGCTTGGCATTGGGACTGAGAAGAATCTAAAGTGGCAGAAGGTGTATGTAATGTTGGGGTGGGCTGTTCTGTATAGAGTTCTTTTCTATATTGTTCTGCGTTTCTTTTCAAAGAACCAAAGGTCATAGAGATTTCACAGAAAGGGGGAGGGAGTAGTGTTATTGGTGTTGTTGAAAGAACAACAGTTCAAGCAAGAACAATTTTATTTCATATAGTGCTTAGAGATTTCATGCGCTGATAATTTTTTTCCTCATGGAAAAAAATTAGTTTATCATCATATGATTAGCATGGAATTACTCCAAGATCTTTTAGGCTGACTCAATCAAACAATGGATGAAGCAGGATTGCTTCTCAATCCTTTGTAATCTTGACCACCAAATGCACTGAAAAAAACAAACAAACTATTTGATGTTTAACTCCACGTGGATCGTTAAAAATTTATTTGAGTTTGATGTTAAAGAAATGGGCACCACTCATTTTTTATCAAAAATAAAAAGTGCATAATTTAGACAATTATCAATTAAGTTGTTTAACTATTACCTAATTTTTTTACCTAAATTCTACCAATTTATATTTTTTGAAACATATATAAATCCCTTAATTTTCATTTGTAGAGCATCCCAAAAATTAGAGAATCAAAGAGAAATTGAGAGAAAATTTTAAAAGAAAAAGTTTGTGAAGAAAAATTATTGGGTATAATTGGGTGTGGGTTATGAGTTATAAGTATTGTAAATACTTTGTATATTTTCTCCATTTAGTAAAACAGTATGCAGCAAGACCGGAGACGTAGGCACAATTGGACGAATTGTTGTCAAATTTGTATGTTTTATTTTCACTGTTATTTCTCATTCTCACTAATCTGGTTTGTCGAGAATTTGCATAATTTCCCAACATTCAATTCATTAAACATAACAAATCAAACTTGAATACATTTTTTGTTCAATAAGATTTGAAATTCGGCTCAAACTTGACTCGATTAGTAAAAAATAATAGAATATATGTAAAAATATCAAGTTACTTGAACTCAATTCATGTTTAACTTAATTAAAGTTTGTTTAAACTAGATTTGATTAATAATCAAATCAAATTCAAACACAAATTTTAAAATTCGATAAAATTTTTAAAAAAGAATCAACAATAATGCTTTCAACTCGACTAATTTACACCCTACCATCAAATATGCTAGTAGAGAAAAAATTTGGTGAGAAAAATGAACTTGCCTAAGGAGGGATTTGTAGCGGACGAAAAAGTTTTGCTTTGTAGATCCTAGCCGACAAACAATTAAGACTCATGACTAAATAATTGTATTTATAATTGTTTATTTGAAAATATTTAATATACATTAATATTTATGACATTTTAAATGTTTATAAATAAATAATTCATGTATTAAATAAGTTAGTATTGAATGTCCAGTGCAATAGATCTACCAAGAAGATGAAGACCACCCTTGATCTTGATTATTTAAAGCACAACTATGTTTATTTTTTTATTTATTTTTATGACTCAGGGTTTTAGAGCTTGCGCCCTGACTAGTCTTTGAGGATAGCTGACCTGGTCCCCTTGACTAACTACTAGTTAAATTCGAATATGGCACGGACGACTCACACCTGAGCGAACACGCGGCTCGTTCTGTTTTCTTCATGGAACAGCAATACAAAGGGTCCCATCAATCTTGCAATATTTTTAAACCTCCAATGAGATTCGAACCACCGCCACTCATAAATGCCCCAAACGCTTTTACCACAGCATCACTTATCGTGGGGTCACAACTATGTTTATTTATTTATTTATTTTGATACCCAGGTTCCCAACTTATGCAGACTAATCCTGGACTTCAAAGACTTCGCCCTAGACCATTGAAGTGGTTAAATTATGAGATATGCGCCAACTGATACCCAAATTCTTCTGAAAAACTGTACACTTTTGCATATAAGAAGTTCAATCCATAGTGATTGCTCGTTAAACATCAGCCGTAGGGTCCCAGTGGCAACCACAATATTTATTGTTGATGGCCCAAGTGATGAAAGACAAAAAAGTAAAATTAATTCTTTTTTGTCTTGGTTGGCATAGGTTCAAATCCATTAATAATAAGTTTTATATGCCTTATTTATATAAACATAAATATAATCGGTTGCCATATCATCATCATAGTATCATTTTTTTATCTAAATCAGAAAAATCCTAAAATTTGAGTTTTGAGGACAAAATTTTAATATTATTTGCTAAAAGAACTTAAATTGTTATTGAGTTCAAAGATAATAGATCAAAATTACTAATATATAAAGGTTCAAAATTTAAAAAAAAAAAAAAAAAAGCCCAATTTTATTGGGGAAAAAAATGCAGTTTTGCCTTTTAGACAAATTAGACGCATGAAATTGTTGGATTGTGTGGGGTTGAGTTGGGCCAAATTTGTATACACACTAATTGGACATGGATTGTTGGACTGAGTGAGGTTGATAATTGGAAAGAGTTTACTTGAACCAAGCAAAAAAAACTAGCAGTTAACCAAATATTTCACTATTTTTTGAACTATGAGGGGTCTTGAAGTGGGCTGGAGTAGAGAAGTGGCCCCAATTGGTTTCGTTTATGGTAATTTTCATATTCTGATTTTATGTTGGCTTCCAAGTGCCCTTGACAGTAAGAATATACTTATATGCAATAATCACAATTTTGATCCTGAAGTTTTTCATCCTTAAAAATAACCACTATAAATTTAAGTACACTAATTTTTAATTTTTATCAATTTAAAGATAAAATTTCAACAAAAAACGTGGCATGTGACCATCTCAATTTGAGGATTTTTCAACTTTGAAGGAAAAATTAGAACGTATTATTACCGCTCTCTTAAAACTTACATGTTTAGAATTTCAATTTTGTCGCTATACAAACCCTTATCCTACTCAGTATGCACGTGATGTTATGGAGAAAATTTTTAAGCACAATCTCACTTAAAAATATACAAAACTCTCAATCTTTAAATTATAAACCTTGGACATTGTGCGACAATCATAGTTAAATAATTTATAATATGTACAATTAATAAAAAAATAGTTAAAATATTTCAAACTTGGATATATGATTTAATCACTTTTTGGAGTGATAACTAATTTTGAAAAAAAGATTTTGATACTCTATGGATCATCAATTTTAACTTCAATTGTACCAAAAAAGACTATAATACATCTAAGCTATAACTTCAATCTTCGTCACACTGTGAATCAATCCTTGTTCAAACCCTACCATCCCTAAATCAAAGCCAAGCCTTCAGCACCGATTGTCAACATCTATTTCTTCATCAGTTATTTAAAAAATATGTATATATATATATATATATATATATATATGATTTTGGAGTGAAGAATGCATAATATTGAGATATAATGTGTTTTTGGATTGGACGTGGGGTATATAGACAATCAGAGTTTGAGGATAGAATTTGTATGGTGGAGAGGTGGAGAGGTGGATAGATTAGCATCGGTGGGGAAGAAAAAGGAAAAAAAAATTGATGAAGGGAAAATTGCAATTCGATTTCAATTTAAATTAAAAATTTAATTTTGAAAATGTTGGGATTAGGGAAGATATAGATTTTCAGTATATTTTTGTCTATATGAGTAGAACTGAACTTAAATTTTTTCATCCAGAATGTACATGTATATTAATTAGGGTTGGAATTTGTAGAGCGAAAAATCATAATTTTAGTCCTATAAATTATTTAGGAGTGACATTTTTTATCCTCATGTACTATTTTTCCCATCAAATTAATAAAAATCACATGCTGGATGCTAGTCACAATCACTTAACTTTTTTCGACAAAATTTCGGATCAAAATTTTCGGACAAATTGCGAAAAATTAAAAGAATTATTTTCAATTGCAAATTCTGATATTTAGGTAAAAAAACTTCACCCCCTTAATTACAGGATCGAAATTGTAATTTTTTCGATTAGTATAGGTAGAATACTTGTTTATTTCTAGTATGTATGAACTATTTATTAAAAAACCATTCCAATTTCAATCGCAATCAATACTTTTAAGTTTGTCTTCATTCTCGTACCTCCAAATAATTGGACACAGAGGGAGGGACGTCAAAATCACTAAGACATCAACGTCGAGACACTCGTAGAAGCCAATAATCAAAATCATTAGCAACATGGAATCGGATTAATTGGCCATTTAGGAAGCCCAAATTAGCAAAATTTGTACGTGCTAAGTACTTAAGGCCAGCATTTTGTCCCCAAAATTGGATACCTTGTTGGTTTAGCTTCCAAAGAGAAGACAATTTATTACTATTTTCATCTTACAAGATCTCGTGAAATGAGACCAATTTATTGTACCATTTGGTTCCAACCCATGTGCCATATTTGTACCACCATATGATAAATTCTATTTCAATAATAGATTTATATATGTTATACTTAGCATGTACATCGGTTCTACATGCATCATCAAATATATATTTTATTATACATTTACGCACTTTCATACACACATATATCTGGTTATGTATTAAATGAGTGACATATCACCAAGTGTAGCATCTCTTACATCATCAATAATATGTTGGTATGCCAAATGATCCTCCACACATAAACCTAAAATGTATAATGAATCCGCACCCGCTTGAAGTGGTGCAGTAGTAAAGCATTTGGGGTATAACTTAGAGGATTGGTAATTCAAATTCTCTAAATAAGCACTTTGGCCTTCTATTGGTGTACTCGCTAATGAGTGAGCTCTCGAATTCTGTCTTTGGGCCCAAATGAACTGACGACTGTACCCTAATAAGAGTCAACATATCGAATGTCCATTTTAAGTGTGTATAAGTTGTTGTTATACCAGCATTTATCCGATAGTCAAACTAAGGGGGAGACCGTATATTCCTAAAATTAATCAAGTCAAGCGTAAATACTTGAGTTATATAAAAAAAAAAAGTATAATGAAGGCTAAGTAAAATTGGTGTTGTTTACTGAAAATTCTTGTTTAAATTCAATTATGTTAAACCCGATAACTCATAAATATATTTTCCTTTGTGATTGGTTACTTTCATTGAAGTGTAAACTCGTGACAAGTGTAAAAGAATTTATTTTATAATTAGTTTTGGTTCAATTAGACTTTGAACTAAAGTTTCTCATGTTTAATGGATCCCTTACCACATGAACGCAAATGGCCAAGGGCTTTTGATGGATGTCGCATCACATGTTTAGATTTATGTTTCACTCTTCTGTATGTCAAAAATCCTTTACTCAATTTCCTTTTCCTTCGCATGTTTATTTCTGAAGTCTTTGTCAATTTTGTCGTTTTATTATTTTATAGGAGAGTAAAATGCCATTTATTCTAAAATAGATTACATCGATAAATTTTACTAAAGAAAGTGTTGAGGAGATAAATTAAAGCACTAGGGGAAAAATAATTGTTATGGGAGGTTCGCTATGTGAAAATTATATAATTTATGCTTAAGAAATACTTTTTTTTTCAAGTAAAGTGATTAAATATATCAATATTCATATGTAAATTAACAATACATTATTAATAATCAATCAACAATTAACAATACCGACTAGGAATCCAACCCAAAACTTCAAAGTCTTAAAGTCTTAATTTTGCCACTTAAACTAGGCGTTATTGGCACTTGAGAAATGCCGTTGGAGATCTTAATCTTTCGTGTCAATAATTATATTCATAATAAGTATATATAATTTGCAATTAAATGTATATTTAAAAAATATTTTTATATATTTAGTATGCATTTATAACATAAACTTTGAAATACAAGATAAAATATCAAATAAGATAAGATGGTCCGAAATAGAAGCTTGAGAAATTCGACCAAGTCAAATATATTCCGACTTTATCTATATAGTTCATTAATTAAAAACGCAATTTCTCTAATAGTGATCATAAACATGTTAAAAAAAGAAGTTTAGAGAAATTTAGTCGTGCATGCAATACATGAATAATATTTATGAGATTAATTAAGTTCATAGCCTTGTTTTTGTTCGAAGAGATTAATTTATTGAGGATTTGTGTCAGTCTATCCTTTATTACAAATAGGTGGTCCTTTATTTAAGCATGAACTTTACAATTAATTCCTGCATGGTCCTAGCTATTTAATATTATTAGTATTAATAATTCCTTTATATGGTTGGGTGGAGGCAGATAACAATATTTATTTATTTTTGGGGATGGAAACAGGCCCATAAATAGTAAAAAAAATACCTTTAAGTATATGCATGTATATGCGTAATATACGTATTCAATTAATAAAACTTAAACTTTTGACCCAATATAAAAATTTCTGGAAATAAAGTTATGGGTAAAAAAAAAAAAAAAAAAACACTTTATCAACTTAATATGTGATATGTCATGCTAGTAACGCTTTCTGGGAAAAGGTGGTATTTTTTTTTTTCTTTGTATTGAACAAGAATTATATTGAATAAGTGACTTAGTGAAAGTACTAAAGTATAGGACAAAAACATTGTCAATCAAATCTAATTAAATATGCAAATAAAATCTTTTTCTTGTATATTAAAATTCAAATTTTCTCTAGTTTGAGAAACTATTTGATTGATTGCATTTCTTATAGCGTAAAATATGCATATAATTACGTAACGTGACCTACATATTCAACTCGATAATTAAATTTGTTTGCCTCCACTCCTAATTTAATGACTTTTGTGACTTTTGGTTGAAGTAGTTTTATAAGTTCTCCTAAAGCCAGATAAGACAATCCATTAAACCCCTAATGAAAATGGATTGGGATTGAAGTTAGTTTGTTTGAACCAAAACTAGAATAACTGAGATTTTTAAGAACCAAAAATCTAGTTTCATAGACACGTTAGACCCTCTAGATCCACTTTAAAAAATATTAAAAATTATATCTTTTAAACATAATACTATTAAAAAATTTAAAAAAATATTTTTTTACAAATATATATATATATATATACTAATTTATTTTTAAAAACAAAAAAATTAAACATTTCAATCTGAAAATAGAACATTCAAAACCCGACGTAAACTCATTCACACTATTAAAATTCGATCCAAACAAGATGAGTAATGTAAATTTGAAGCCGCCCATTACCATCCATAAAATTATACTATAGTCTCAATTAAATAGGGCATGCACCCTTTCCAACTAAAAATGTTGTTCATAGGAGACGTGGTAACACAACATGTGGAAAGAAACTGTAATTATAAGATTCTACACATTTCTCTAACTGAAAGCTAATCATTCAATGAGCCCATTGACAGATGGGCCCACATAACTTCAACGGACCAGATTAATTACTATATGGGCCATGACCTGTGGGCCCAACAAAGCCAACAACCGATCTTCATGGCGCCAACTATGCCTACTTCCAGCATGTGGGCCTCACCACCTGAGCCCACACCTAGACCTGATAAGGTATGGGCCCCCACGCACCTCAATTACCCCGGCCCATCCCTGTGAATGACCTATATATAAAAATCTTACATCATTGAATGCCGTAAAAAAGCCTGAAGGGATTCATGACATTGAAACAAAGTTTCCTATGTTCCTGCAGCACCTACATTGTAGTGTCACTGTTTCATTTCCTTCACTGTTACATAAATGGCCTAGTAAAGATGGTGTCCCACAAAAATTTTACTCATAGAAGTCACACGAACAACCAAGAATTATGCTACACGAGGGGACAATATTTTGGGTTTCACGTCAACGTCTATGTATCTAACGATAAAATCAAATTCAATTTATTCACAGAGGATCCACAGAGTGAAATTCAGTTCAAGCTAGATAAGTAAAAAAGGAAGAATTACAAAGGATGGAAGCCGAAGACCAAATTGCAAGTCAATGAGAATTCTTATATTGTGGCATATCATGCAAAACAAATAATAGAATTACATGTATCTCTCTTAGTAATGAATCAAGATTGCACAAACCAGTGATGATCAGGTATTGTGTCACCAAAAAAGAAAAGAAAAAGGAGAAAATCAAATCTCAATTTTGACAAAAACCAGCCAAGAATCCAATGCTAAAATCTTTTGTCTTCCCCCAAACCCTAAATCCTCCATATTGATCACACAAAAAAATTAGGAGCACATCAAAAAACAAAAGAAAAAGGTGAAAATAAAGCAAAAGAATTTCAATTTTAGAACAAATTAATCAAACCTCACGTGTTTGTTTCACATCAAACTCCAACTGCCATGGCTTGTTCAAGGTAAGTTCATTGATTGATCATTCAAGAATGGTGGCTGGTGGCATCATGCCCATCATCTCCGCTGCCGTGGGAACCACTAGCCTGAGATTCTGACACTCCACGGCCACCAGTCCGATAAGGGTTCAACCCGGCAAGCATCCCCAATTGCCCTTCTCCCAACCCATTACCACCACCACCACCACCATCGCTACCGCCACCACCGCCTAATTGTTGACCCGGCAACAGCGCGAGGGGGGTTGGAAAATTCATGAAATGCAGCCCACTAGACATAGTTCCTCCATACATAGCAGCAGCAGTACTACTATTATTGATAGTTACAGAAGGGAGTGTCCATATCGGATCTCCCCCCATCACTTGATTGTTATTCGAATTGGCCAACATCCAAAAATTCGCCGGAATCGAAGCATGACTCGCCGGCATGGCTCCGGTGCTCGATTGCAGCAAGTAGTTTCCAATCTGGTGGTGCTGCGGCAGCTGCAACTCCTGCTCCGCCCTACGCTTCCGCCCTAAGCTATCTTCCATCGTCTCAGTTAAATCCAACGAGTTTTCCCGCATTTCTTGCTTCGCCTGCATCAAACTAGGGTTTAAGTTGGGCCCCTGGAAATTCAACAGCGTTGTTGAAGAACTCTCCGACGACAACCCAATACCCGGAAAAAGCCCTCGGCGTTGCGGCATCGTATAATTCGGGCTGAAAAACGTAGATCTCAGTTGAGATGGTAAGGACATGCTTGAACCCGATCTACGTAGAGATATGTTGAGCGAAGTGAAGTTTGCTGGAATTGTGCCGGTGCCGGTGGCGGCGATGACGGCAGGCTCCGCCTGCTGGAGCAGCCATTCTATGGTTTCTCCGTCGGACTTGTGGCCGAGCTCGCGGGTGAGTTGAAAAACCCTAGCAGCGCAGAGTGCTGGCATGCGGATGCGCCTCCCGCGGCCGTCGACTTTGGTGTGGCGATCTTTAGTTGATGTGCGTGTCGGTGGCGGCTTCTTGGGGGGTTCTGCAGCGGCGATGTGGAGGCTGGAGGAAGCGGAGGTACTTGATCGAGGGGTGGTACTAGGTTTTGATGATGCAACGTCGGGGGAGATGGCGAGGGAAGGGTAGGCGGTGCTGGTGGAGCAGCTGGCGGATTCGTCGTCTTTCTTTTCGAGTAGTTGGAATGGGAAGTTGAGGCGGCTATGGTGGTGGCGGTGGTGGTGGAGATGATCATCACCTCCTTCCATGATCACATGAGAGATATACTACAAAATAAATAAAAACCCCACAAACTACTTCAAAAACCTTGCTTTCCTTTCTTTTCTCTCTCTCTATATATATAATATGTAAAAAAAACCCAATAATGATAGCAATAGAGTATAGTCCCTTAATTTAATTCATGTGTGTCGATTCCTTGTTTTTGTGTGATGATGAAAGGAAAAAAAGAAGAAGAGTATAGTGCTAGCTCCCTCTTTCTCTTTCTCTTTCTCTCTCTCTTTTTGGAATGGTGCTCTGTAATTCTTTTCACGTTTGATGTCTTTTTCCTTCAATAATGGAGAGAATGGATGATGGGAAGACGAAAAGTTTTAATTAATGAAAAATTTACTCATATGCTTTTAACTGTAAGAATAATGTCACGTCAATAGTAAAATTTATATTTCAGTAGTAGTATAGTATAATCTTCATTATTAGTGTGAAATAGTATTTATAAGCAAGTATTTATGAACGGTTTGTAACAAAAATAATGACTAGAAAATTTATATATGAGTCGCAATTTATTTTTTTCCACAAATGTCAAAAGAAAATTTGTGCTGGGCTATGTCCTTTTGATAACAACCCCTTTGTTGAAATGCACCAAAAAAGAAAGAATGAATGAAATTTTGTGATGATTCTTGATCTTTGTTCACTATTTCTTCTTCTAATTTTTTGGAGAGGAGTGGGATTTATAGGAGGGATTGTTAATCTATCTTTTTATTGTGGTTGGACAGAGGGTTTAGTTCAGACTCCACGTGAGGTGCTCTTTTTATCATTCAATCCATGAAGACAATGGTGGCCAATATGGGACCCAATCCCAAGTCAAAAAATTTGAAAGAGACTTGGAAAATTGAAAAAAAGAAAAGAAAAAATGATTTAATGAAAGGTGGGGGCACCACTATTCATGTAATCATTTCCTTTTGCCTTTGCCCTTTGGGCCTTTGCCTTTGTTCTGCACCTTTGGAGAGAGTACTTCGGGATTCCTGCTGCAAATTTTGCTTTTTGAGCACTTGTTTAATTAGCATTAATGTTTTTCTTTCCTTATTCATTACTTTTTTTTTAACTTTCATAGTATTCAGATAAAATTAAATCAACAAATTACATATATTTAGTATTTTATTTTAAAATATTACTCTAAGTATATTTTAAAATTTATTAATTTACTTGACTTGTACCATAATAAGTAGAATGAATTTTCTATTTTCCATAGCCTAATGAATTAAAAACTTTGGGCCTCCACTTCCCTTTCCTTTCTAACTTATGGCTGGAAATTAATTCTGCTTTAGATTAGCAAGGACCAAAAATTTTCTTCTCTCTTTATTGTATTGAATTGGAAGATAACTTATGTCACTTCAATAGTACCACAATATGGACAGCTATATATGTTGGTGATGAATTTTTTTACCCAATCTTTTAAATAAAATTAGGTCTTTTGGGGGCACAAATATATGACTACGATCAATTGGAATAAATGTACCTTGGAGTTATTATATATTGTTGTAAAATTAATTGTAAGATCATAATAAATAACTATCAAGTCCATAAAGCACTAAAAAAAAACAAGAAATTATGTGACGGACTCCCCATCCTACATTGGTTAGAGGAAGAATTGATCATGACCAATTTATTTAGTGGGAGCTTCTTCCCCATTAGTAATTGATTTTTTAGGGGTGAATTAGACCTATGATAAAGTGATAGAGATTCGTTTGTCTGTACAAACTAGGGGATTCACACCGTACAAGGGCGTGTGAGGTCTACATTGATTAAGGGAGAGATTATAGACCAACTCATATAGTGAGAATTCCTTCCTCCTTAGTAATCGATTTTTTATGGATAAATTAGTTCCAAGATAATTAGCTAGACACAAAATTACAATGGAGAAAGCTAACTATGTAATTTATTACTTGTGTCGACTTTAAGAATAAAAAAATCTGATTTTACATAAAAATAATACACACAAAACAAAATGTAAAAAAAAAAAAAACACTATTTATTGCAACCCTCTATGACACACAAACAATCAGCTTCAGAAAAGCCTTAGATTAGCACAATCTCTTGCTGTCTCCATGCGTGCTTGTGCAGCCTGAATAGTGCACTCCAAAATCTGCCCACACACACACACACACACACACACACACACATATATATATATATATTTAAGACCTTTATAAAAATTACTCCAATGAATAATATCACATCATAACTGATGGTGGGCAGATCTTAAGTGGCATGTTTGGCTTGGATCACCCTACATATTTTTATTGGGGGACAACTTTTGGGGTGATTTAGGATAAGATATTGTATGGCTGCAAAACTGGCTGTCTGTTGAAATTAAGGACATAGCAGGTTTCAAATACTTGTTTATCTATGCCGAGGTAAGGGCTGCAAGTCTAATGTTTATTTTAATAACGTTTTGTTATGATATGTGTACTGTACTTTGACAAGGTCAAAATATAGAAAAGCATAATTTTTTTGGGTATGAAACAAGAAAAAATATAATTAGTAACAACATATTAACGCTATATTTGGATCTATATATTTAAGATATTTTTCTTTTCCTTTTCCTCACTAAAATTCAAGAGCCACACATAGCCTAAGTGTCGAGGTGAATTATATGTATTAAGTGATAATATTATTCAATTTGCCACAGAATAATTTTCATAAAATTAATAATGATTAGAATTATTTTTAAGTTTTTATTGTTGACAATTAGTAATATATCTAAGCGACAACTTAAAAGAATATAAATATAATTGCTAAGTCGTTGTGGTGATATTGCTATTGATCAGTTGTCACTATATATATGTCATTAACTATTTATAGCGATAAGACAATTCTTATATTATTAATTATTAATAATGACACATACACAATCTTTTTTATTATTAATTGTGAAAATTATTATTGTAAATACAAAATGATTATTGGAAAAACAAAATTATTATAAGTTAACATATAAAATTGGTGGCAATTTTGACATTTTCATGATCATCTTCTCACTAATATATATTGATGAGTCATCATCCAATAAAGATTTAATGGCTAAGTTCAAGAGATCCACAAGAAATGTTCAAATCTATAAGTTCATGAAGCTCAAATAATATAGCTATACACTATACTACATGGATTATACCTTCCAACATTTATGAATAGATACCCTAATTTTTTATCATTTTAAGGTATGTTTTTAATATTTGAACATTCACTTTTTGTTGAGTCTATGACTGATTTGAGTATCAGATGAGTATTCCTAAATTAATTTTGAAGACTCTTAACTGTTTATTTGTATTACAGACAGAATCCATACCACTCACTTTTGGGTAAGAAGAAAAATTATGAGAAAACATCTTTTTATATTCAAAGAGGTCTAAAGTATGACTATTTTATTTTAAACACATCATATATATATATATATACCCAATGAATATAAATATATCATTATTATATATTAATATTACACATACTGAAGTGCCAAATATCATTTGTATTAATTAACTACAATATCCATAATTCTTTAGTTGTGTTTAAGTGGAAAACATGAATGTTAATGTAATTTATAACCTTGGGTATTGATGTGGTTTGATAACTGGTTAGACTGATCGAAGTAATGATTTTTGCTTGTGTTGTAAATTGTTAGAGGTGTTGGAATTGTTCAAACGATAATTATCCAATGATTAAATTAATATAAAATAAAAAATATCAAAATAAAATGTAAAATACAAAATTTTGCACATACCTATAAATAAAAAAAATAAGAGTACTTATAGTCGCTTTAGTAGGGATTATACTACCGTATAGTATAATAGGATACATATACTGATAAAATATCTCAACCTCTTTGGCTTAGGCTTATTGAATTTGATTTCTTAGATTCATTGGATTGGATGTTTCTCTTTTTAAATATTGACCTCAAATTGTTATAGGGTACATCAGGTATGGATGATAATATTAATACCCAACTTACCCTGCATTTAGTCCATTGAACTGATATAGCTTCAGTCATAATTCCATATATCGTCCTTTCAAATTTCAAAAGATTATACACTTGTTTTTGTTTTTGTTTTTCACATTTATTAAATTAATTATGGTATGCATTACACCCTTGTTTTCCAAGTGTTTGCATTCATCAATTTGTGGGCCCTACATTTATTTGACAACGGTCTAAATTGTCTTCCCCATCCCCTCTCGAGATGTCACATTAGACATCTCGAGTTCGAGTTTTCTTTTGCCACTAACTCATGCATCATTCAAGGACAAACACATCATTACAACATTTAAATAGGGATAAATTATAAAATTATTCTTGAATTTTAGTCTAATTATAAAAAAAAAAATTAATTATCTTTTCAAATTATAAATATCTCATTGAGCTATTACAATTAATCCCTTGAAATTTGTCTTTGTTTTGCAATGTGTAATTTATAAAAAAAAATATATATATCAAAAAAATATTTATAATTTATAAATTTAGATGATTTTTTTTTATAAATAATCCAAATCTTAAAGATAATTCTTATAAATATAATATTTTTAACTCAAGAATGATTGGACCAATATATCCATTATATAGTAATGCTATGTATCATCGACAACATAATTGATATGGACTGCTTCGAGTTGTTGAGGATCAATTCTATCGGGGGATTAATTATTTGATATGCTCATATCTGCAATATGAATAAATTGTTAAAGGAGTCAAGGTATATTGACAAAAATATTCCGACGATTAAGTCAGACATTGAGCAACAAAAAATATTTAAAGAGTTAATTGAAAGCATAAATTGCCAAATAAATTCAACATAGTTCAAGATGAGTATTTATAGATATTTAAATAAGGATTGCGTCTTTGTATATAATTTATTATATTGTTGGAGTTGAGCCCTTTGAATTGAACCTTTTTATATTATTGAATTTGGATTATTATTAGGTACATTAATAATCACCGTTATTACATCTTCTTATTTTCAAAAAAAAAAAAAATCATTTATTAAATGTACTTTCAAAGATTCAAAGCAACATATTGCAAAATAACAAGAAGAGAAAT
Source organism: Paulownia fortunei (assembly GCA_019321725.1). Taxonomy (NCBI): domain Eukaryota; kingdom Viridiplantae; phylum Streptophyta; class Magnoliopsida; order Lamiales; family Paulowniaceae; genus Paulownia; species Paulownia fortunei. The sequence continues at coordinate 4,027,958 of CM033112.1, forward strand.
GGTTTATTATAATTAGGGCAATGCAAAATACACTATGCATATCACATTTTTTCACCAATGTATATACATGTTTGCTAATAACTTCGAAACAGGATTTTCTTCTATTTTAAGGGGTTGATGATGTGAGATTTTTTTCTTTTATGTTCTTCTATGAATTTCACCTATAATCATAAATACCTTCTGGACTTATAATTGTAATATTTACCTTTGAGCAAAATACATAAACTCCCTAAACTTCGCCTATGGTGACAAACGCCCATTTGAATTTAAAAATATAACTTTTATCCTCCTAAATTAAATATTTGGATAAAATTACACTCAATATAATGAAATATATAGTTTTTAGTATATTTTAAATATTTGCACTCGAAATTCAGTTTTATTTTTTTAAAATTATAAAAATATTTTATTTTATTTTTGAAAAAAAAATAATTACTCACTTAATTAGTTCAATTTTTTGAAAAACTAACATAATAAAAGCAAAAAAAATAAAAATAAAAATTATTTGAACTCAAAATAAAGTATTAATTGTTTAATTTAAATGAATTTTGAACTCTTTTTCATAAAAGTAAATAAGTATATCTCCATTGATATTTAGATATATATAATTTTTTAAATTGAACAAAGATATATTTCAATAATTTTTTTATCCTTTTAAATAAAAATAGATAAATTACTTTCATTTAATTTATATATATAAATTAAGTATATAAAAATATATTTATTCATCTTTATTCAAAAGAGTGCAAAATTCATTTACAATAATAGTTAATACTTTATTTTGAATTCAAATAATCAAAATATTTATTTATATTTAATATTTTTTTGTATTTATTATACTCCATTATTACTTACTATTTTTTTTCTAACTTTTGAAATACTTAACTTACTAATTATTTTTAAAAAAGTTTATAATTCAAAATAATTTTTATAATTAAAGAAGAATTTGGAATTGAATTTGTGGTGCAAAATATTTAAACCATACTATAAATTATATAAAGTCATTGTATTCAGGGTAATTTTGTTCAAATATTTAATTTAGAGGAAAAACATTACATTTGTAAATTTTAAAAAATAAATATTACATTTATAAATTAGGAAATAATTTATGATCATAACCGAAATTTAGGAAGAGTTTATGCATTTTGTCCTAAAAATATCATCTTAATATTTTTTTTTCATTTAAAATCAAATATTTAAAAAAGAGGGCTAGTAAGTGTCCCAGCCTTCTGACATATGCTGACTGCAAACCTCAGAACGTACTATCGTACATCCTTTATATTCGAGTCCCTGGCGCCCGGGTGGCTGATTTTGGGCCTGAGTTATGTGCTTATTCATAATTTTTTTGTTAGCATTAATTGCCATCAATTAAATCTCTCTATCAATGGGACAAAACTAATAGTGGAAGATATGTTTTCAATATTCTATATTTGATAAATAATATATTACTTATATAAATAATAAATAAATATTTTATTAAATAAAAATTAAAATATTTGTATATTATTTAAGCAGTTAATGAACAATATATTGAATATTTCATGAATATTAACGTGGCAATTTCTGATCTTTAAACGCACACCTAAAGTTCACTGTTGAACATTAGTGGTCGTAATCACATATTAATTATATCCATACATTAACTATCCCCTTAATAAATTAAACATTAAAACAAACATAAATTTTTATGAAAATAAAAAGAATAGACAATATATTTTAATCAAGAATTGGGTAAATTACAAAAACTATCCCTAAAATTTAATTTAATTATAATTTTTTTTTAAATTACAAATATCCCTAAGAACAATAGATGCAATTTATAATATAGAAACCTACACTAAGAATTATTTATAATTTATAAATTTACATGATTTTTTTATAAATAATATAAATTTTAAGGATAAATTTTGTTATTCACCCTAAAATTTTTATGCATCGATGATTATTGAAATTGAAATAATTAGTGGGGGTGGGCCGAGACAGAGAATTGTAATGTGAATGTTGTGCCAATGTGCCCAAAATTTATGCAACACAATGTAAAATATGATAAGTTTTGAGTCTAATCAAGCAACCAACCTAGCAAAGCTTGCCAATTTTCCAGTTAGTATATTTAGGCCTATTTGTTTTAATTTGAAATTTTAAAATTGTATTGTTTTGCTCATTTTTATTAAAAATATAACTTAATTTTATATATATTAATATTTCAGATCTTTTCATACATCAACTAAATATATTTTTAAATTTATTAATACTTCACATCTTTTCATACAAAAAAAACACCACAAAATAAATATATATTTTTTTCAAATATATATAATCAATGTATAAATATAATTAATTAAAATATATTTTAATTTTTTCATAAAAATTTGATAAAAATATTTTTTATTTTAAAAAAATTAAAAATATGAAGAAAAAAAATTAAAAATAAAACCAAATGTATCCTAAATTTCCAATTTCGTATCCCATGTGATGGCTTTAGTGGACCTGTTGGCTTTGCTGCTTCTTTTGAGGCAAGAGCCTTTGCTCCTCTGCTGGTGAAGATGACAGCCCTGACAGTACTTTGTTTGCAAAGTTTTTATTTTTAATGCTGAGTTAATTTTCTCATCTCACACAATCAAAAGTACATTTTTTAACTACAGTCAAATTTTACTCCACATAATATACCAATTTGTTGGAAATATGGATAAGAGAATCACAATCCAATTTACATTCATATTTGCTATTAATAAAATTATATTATAATAAGTTTTTTCTTTATTTTACATATAAATTTACTAAATAATTTTATTTTTATTGACAATCTTTACACATAAATACATTATTTGAATAAATTATTTAAGTATTTTGTATAGATATTTTTTGATATAATCATGAATTGTAGCGATGAATTTGTTATGTAGATAAGATTTTTTTAATTTTTTTCTAAATCATATTGAATGATACACGAATTATTAAGTTTAATAGTTAATACCCAATTAGTTACTACTATGCCTTGAGTTCCTCAAGGCTAATGAACATAACATTTGGTCAATATGTAAACTAACTAGATTATGATATTAATTATCAATAGAAATACCATTTTTCATTGTAAATATTTAGGGAGAGGGTTTGGGAACTTGGGGAAATCTATGTCTGATATCAGCATAAATAATTCTTAGGGAGTGTATGTAATCACTGAAAAAAAATAAAAAAAAAATTCAGCTTATGGCTGGAAAAAAAAAAAGTTCTAGTATTTTTAAATATCAACTTCTAATTCTACTTTTGCATTATTTAATTAGAATATAAAAGTAAAGTGAGGTGCTTTTAGATTTCTGATTCCACTTCTAAATTTTTTTAAAATATGTAAAAGTTCTTATAGATATTTTTACCCTCAAAAATATATTTATATTTCAAAAATGCCCTTACATCATATAAATACGTAAATATTTGTATGAACATATGAATATATTATAAATATATATAAATATATTTTATGTATATTTACAAATATTTGTATGAATATATAAATATATTTATAAATATATATGTATTTTTGTATTTATATATTTATGAATATATAAAAAAATTATATATATTTATAAATTTTTGCACAAATATATAAATACATATATGCTTATAAATATACATTTTATTTAATATATTTATATATTTGTGAATATATAAATATATTATATATATAAAAATATTTGTACAAATAAATAAATACATATATGTATTTATAAATATAAACATATGTATCTTTTTAGATTTATAAACTTGTGAATATATAAATATATTTATAAGTAATTGTACAAATGTATAAATACATAGATATATTTATAAAAATCTATATGTGTGTTTTTATATATTTATATAAGAATATATATATATATATTTATGTAAATATTTAATGTTTATATATATATATACATATGTACACAAATTACTATTTTGAGAATTGATGAGTGATTTAGACTTTTATAAATAAATAAAAATACTTTTATAACTTATTTACTAAATACTCTCTTTTAATTTATTATTCTTCTCAATAACACTTTGCAAACTTCTATTACAATAAATCACTTTATCTAAAAGTAGAAGATTTTGCAGCACACTCCGTTAGTAGGTCAAGAAATTAAAGAGAGTGATTGAAATAATAATATTTATTAACTGTAATCTTGTACAAACATCAATCTGCTAAATCACTTCTCATTGATCTTGTACTTAGGAGATTTATTTAAGAAACACTGTTTCATTTGGTTGAGATTGCATAATGGGCGATGCCGATCTCCTTGTAAGGCGGATTAGTCTTGTTTCTTATCCTCAACCCTTGATAATCCTTGTACAGGAATCCTCTGTACTTGGGTGGCTCCCCAATCTGTGTAGTAAAATGCGGAAAGGGTTCGACCCACTTGTCTCCTTGCAAGTTATAGAAAAAGGAAAACGAGTAACGGCTCCTTCCTTCTGGCCTTGTAACTCTGTGTATTGCACTCTTGAACTTCTCGTTTGTAAGCACCTGAAATAATGTTCTAAAACTCGCATAAAATTTCCCCAATTATAATTTCACCCGTCTTTCACACTCAAAAATGCCCTCTATAAGATAAAATTTGTCGAGAAAGGATTAAAATTGATAATTTTGACCTGGTCAATAATTTAAACAAGTGTTCTGTTATCAAGGGTTAGCAAAGATACATCATCCCGAACATAAATACCTTTGTTAGTGATACAAAAATGTTAATTCAATTAGTGTCTATTGATTACATGCACACTCCATTTTAAGAGCTATTTTACAAGACTTCGTGGAAACTAGGGTTCTTATTTGAGTGTCACACCAAATCTTGATCTTTGTGTTCTAATTTTAGGCATGTCAAATAATATATATTGCAGAATAGAGATATAGTTCAAATGAGACATTAACAATTTTGACTGCTTAAGGTCGTCTAATACTTGGAATATGAGATAAAATACTAATTGGAATTGATGATTTGTGGGGCGTAAACTGACCCAAATTATTATATAAGTGAGAAATTAGTCAATATTTCATGGAGAAATGAAGATCGAAATAAAACTCAAACGTACCTGAATAATGTCGCCTACATTGACAACTAATGTGCCTTGAGAAGGAGCAATAGGAATCCATTGTCCATCCCAGAGAACCTCCAGGCCTCCAACTTCATCCTGGAATACAAAAGTAATGACATTCCCATCTTGGTGACTTGATATTCCAATATTCTCAGTTTCTGTTGCAGGGAAGTAGTGCTTAACATTCATCCAATCCCAGCTCCTGTCTCCATTGTATTCCTTGAGAAAATTGGGAGGGAGACCCAAGCAATCATTCAAAATGCTCTCTATCAGTTCACCTGTTTTCCTAAAATATGTAAACATCTCCTCCAGCGCAGCCCTGGAAACACCAAAGATTGGTGCTATGTATCATAGTTACACACACACACACACACACACACACACACACACACACACACACACACACAATTAACCACAACAAAAGAAAATTTCACCATGTATTATGTTGGGAATTAAACGAGAGTGCGATATTCTCCATCTGTCCCATAAAACATGTTCTTTTTTGTGTTGCTTTCTTTCAAAAATTACACGTCATTTTATCCATGAAAACTATTGTTGGATTGAAAAGAAAGAAAAAAAATTGCCTTGCAGAATGTATATCATGATTTTAGTGTGATTTATATTTGTTGTCATTACGTATAAACCTTCTTTCCTTCTTTATAGATTTAAATTGAAGGATTAAATAATCACATTCTATAAATAAATGAGAACTAATAAAAATAGAATATCAGATATTCACAGAACGGAGTATTATTTTTGAATTTTTATAAATATATCACACTTGTATTATCTTTTCAAAATTTATTAGATAATCATGTTTATGAAGAACCAAATGGAGCAAATTTAGATACCTGAATCCAGGGGGATTGTTTGGCAAAACATTGAAGCTGTTCTGAGGTTGAAGCATCATCAAATACTCGTTCTTGTCCGGCGACTGCTCCGGCTGCTTCGTATAGCCAGCCGGGATAGGACCGCCGGCTCTAGGCCTGTTTTTCAACTTCTCCTCATCTGGCAAACCAAAGAATGTCTTGCAAAGCTCCATGGCTCGGTTCATTAGATCAAGAGGTATCCCATGGTTCACTGCCAGGAAGAAGCCGTACTCAGAGCAGGCTCGGCTGAGTATTTCTTTAGCCGTCTTCTTGCCTTCTTCCTCACCATCTCTAAAGAAAACTGAAAGATCAACTGTGGGAATATTGGCTAGATTCCCCATTTTTTCTCCACACTTGAGACAAAATTTTAGTTTTTGATGTACAGACTTTGCTGTTTTAGGTCTATATATATATATACAATTGGAAGTGACCAAATCTTATCTCTATCGTGTTTTTTTTTTCTCTACTTAGTCAAATTTAGGGATAAAGTTACATTCAAGGCATTAATTTCAAATCTTATCTGTATTGTGGTTTTTTTTCACTTAATCCAATTTATGTATAAAATTACATTGAAGGTTAATAATTTCATGTTTGATTTTTGTAATCCAGATTTTGAGTCCAATTTATGTATAAAATTACATTGAAGGCTAATAATTTCATGTTTGATTTTTGTAATCCAGATTTTGAGTCCAATTTATGTATAAAATTACATTGAAGGCTAATAATTTCATGTTTGATTTTTGTAATCCAGATTTTGAGTCCAATTTATTATAAAATTACATTGAAGGCTAATAATTTCATGTTTCTTTTGTAATCCAGATTTTGGATTTTTATCCCCAATTAAATGCTGTCCCTTCTGCCCATATTTGTTCTTTAACTTATGTATTCAGAGATTTTTTTCAAGATTTATTATGAAAATCCAAAAAAATTCATAATTACCATGTTAAAGGTAAAATTTGGACTGCGTCCACACCGTCAACTATTTTTTTTTTTTTTTTAAATTATAATCAAAAGCGCGATTTAAAACCACAATTTCAAACAAATAAATAAATAAAAGTTAAATGCACGCTCATTGAGGGCTGACAGATTCAGCCCCACTAACCCTCAGCGAGGCTGTAAGCCTCCACCCTTCGCTACCTTGCTTTTGTAGCCTCGCTAAGGTGACAACCCTCGCTTTTAGCTATCAGTCTCAGACAGTGCAAGACGCAACTCGTCGCTGCATTGCCTGTTAAAATATATATATATATATATATATATATGAAAATGAAGGGAGAGGAGAGCTGATATTTTTCTCATAAATCAGCTCCCTTATTCTAAAATCGCCTCACACAAATCAGCTCCCTTAGTTTCTTTCTGAAATCGTCTGTCTACAAAAATTCCCTTTCAAGATGTACAAATTCCTCTCAACTCCCCTCTCTTACACAATATACATAGAGACTTTTCCCCTTCTCTATTACCCTATCTTCTATCATTTTTTTTTTATTTTTTTATTCAAAATTTTATCAGTTGATAATTTGATTTCAACTATACCAGTCATTTCCGCAGTCTAAATTAGTAAGATTTTTTTGCTAAAATTTATCACATTTATTTTATTGTATTTTATCAATTTTATTGATTATTACCAGATTCTTATGTTAAGTTAATGATATAACATAAAATGTAATATGCAATGAACAAATGAAAATTGACTCAATAATTTTTAAAAAAACTTAAGATACAAAAGTACCGACAACAAGAGGATATGTCCAAAGAAAGAAATAATTCATTATTAAAACAGTTTTTACACAATACAGTGATAGGATTTAAAATAATTAATTTAAAGTAATTAAAAGAATCCCTCTTTTAATGATGTTATTTTTGTATTGTTCCTAATAGTTAGATTTGTTTACAACATCCCTTGACTTAGACTGCTTTATCAAACTTCCTTCGACAATAAACTTCTTCTAACAGTAATACGTCTTCTTCCAAAAACTCACCTCATTTTCTCGAAGGATGTCAAACAAAATGTTGCAACAAGGTTTGCAACGTGACCTTTAACTCATCAACATACTTGAAAATCGGAACTCCAGTTCAAAGACTGATAACAGTTCAATGTTTGCTTTCTAAAATTCACAGAAATAAAAATACAAGATATTCTATTTATCACGCACTTTCAACTATAGAATCTTATCCTACTTAGGTTTCTTTTTCAGATAAGATTGATACAAAATCTGTTGTTCCTGTCTACTCTTGATCAACTCAAATTCCACCAAGATAATCTGTCTATAACAACCGCAACAAACTGCACAAATTCAAAAATGACTAAATCCATTCACTAAAATATGCATAAATCCAAAATTAACTAATTTAGTTAAAAAGAACAGATTTTTATATCTTTCCAAAAATGTTCAAAACTTTTCTATTTTGGTTTTGCCAATAAATGCCAACAACCAAAATACTTAACAATTTCCCCCTTTCACATTTTTTTTTTTTGGTCTAAACCAATATGATGCGCGCTTTCAATATTTAAAAATAGAAAAGAAAAAAAAATTCCCCTGTCAACAACAGAATAACTTGCACATGCTAAAACATGAAAACTAACATAATATTGTGCATCAACATATTGGGACAATAAGAACTTAAATGCAATAACAATCTCCCTCTATCATCAAGCAAGCAACCAAAAGCACAAAAACAAACCATAAATCATTTAATTTACATCATCAAGAAAAATATTCTGCACAAAACATCATCACACGAAAAAAATATCATTCAACAGTAGCATCTCCATCCCTATCATCTACTTTCATCATTCTGCTACTCCCTCTTTTTGACTAAAAATAGTCAAAGATACATCAAAACTTATACAAATACTCATATTAAAATATGAGATGAAATATATAACAAGTTATAAGACTCTCCCTATTTCTCTGCTTAGAATTTAGTTATATGCAATTTGCAAACTTATCGTAACAAGCTTAATAAACATACAGAATATCCAAACATTCAAGAAAATTAATTCTAGCTTTCCTAACAACCCTAACAAAGCAGCAAGAAGGTCTAAAACATCCAACAGTTCAATTCAAGTTACATCTCAAGAACAAATAAAATAGAAGTCAATAATCATCAACAGTCACAAAACCAAATAATTCAGAAATTAATAACAGTTCAAACCAACAATCAATCATCATCCTCAGAAATCTTACTCTAACTGTTTGGCCTTGAATCAAGAAATTAAAACATTCATTTGCTTTTCCTTGATAGCAAGGTGTTGCATCTGCTGCCTAAGTCCCAGAACATCCTTTTACAAAAATTGGATTTCGTAGTCGATGTTGCAACATGATCATAGAACCAAATTCTAAATTGCAACATAATCACTCTCCCCCTATATTCATGGTTACAATAGAGTAATTTAAGAAGCATATCAGAGTCTAAATAATCCAAAAACAAAATAAAAAATTATCTAAGCATAGCAAAATATGAACAACAGTAGGAGTATCAAACACACATCAGGTTCAACATTATGTTTGTTGGATAGTATTATGCCCATTGAGTAAATTATTATGTAATATGATATTTTGAAATAAAATATTTGTTTTTGATTTATTTATAAATTATTTTGAGCTTGCATTTGTCCATAAATTGTCTTGATATTATAAATTGAGTATTTAAGTTGTTAAACACAAAAAGATTCAATTTATAATTCAATTCAAAGTATTATAGTCCACGATCGATAAATAAATGCGGGCAATTTAGTTTGACAAGATCGTTTCAATTTTATAGAAGTCTATCTTTGACTTGGTAATAAAATTGAAAATATATTTCAATGTATTGGATTGAACCACGTGAAATTGAAATTGTAATTTGACCACACAGATTTAATTTCACTTGATTGTTGTACGTGACACCTTAATCCTGAGCGAGTAATGAACTTCGATTACTAACTTGAAGTTCCTTGAAGTACCAATGAGTGAGATCAGATTGATGGTCAATATCTCGGTATTTTGGGAATTAAAGTGAAATAACGGAGAACATATATTCGTAATATGGAATCCGTCACCTATTTTATAGGTATGATCATGATCTCACGAGTTCTTCTTATAGACAGTAAAATCTAAGCTCAGTAATTCAACACTGATTGTTGAATTAATTATGTGATGTGATCACATGGGACTGTCAAGATAGAAGTTGAAAGTTGAGCATTTATGAATATTGAAAAAAGGGCGTTTTGGTTAATTTACCCTATTCCAATTTTTCCAGTTGATCGACGGGGGTAACATGTAAGATCGATAAATCAGAGGATATATATAATTGATTATTAGCTTCAGTAATTCCAATTGGATTAAGAGTGCAGTCTCGTTTCTTTAGTGGAATGAAACAAGATTAATAAATTATTTTGACCGATCATGAGTTGACTGGGTCAAAATTAATTTATTGGAGCTTAGTCTAATTGGGTCCGATCAGGTCCCTTTGGTGGCTCCGGTATAAGGACTGGTTAAATGACAAGAGTTGTAATTTATTTAAAACTGCATAAATTTGGGATAGGAAAAGATCTTATCAGATAAGATTCCTGAATTCTTATCAGATAAGAATTCTATTTTCTCCAAGATTCCCAAATTGGTTTATATTCAAGTTTCATCATTGTGCCCACACACACATAAATAAGAGTGCAGTTTTAAAAGTTTTTGAGAGAACACTAGAGAAGGTTTGGAGGTTTGAAGGGTGGCATCATTCAATATCAGACGAAAGATTATTGTAAAAATTATTACTGAGGTAATCTTTCTAACCTTTTTCTTAATCAATTAATCAGTTTCGGTTAAATACGCATTGTGATCAAAGATCCTTTGACGGGATGTTTGAATCATAGAAAATTAATTTTTATGATTGAACAATCCTATCCTTGGCTAACAATATTATCATCTAAGGACAGCAGCATAACTCCAGTTCATCCAACAATCTCGCAATTGAGTATCATGAAACAAGCAACGCCATAAGCTCCCCCTAAGTACTAGAACCCTCAAAATGGAGGAATATTCTTGGAAAGAACATAATCTACGGAAGATGTAAAATATAAACAGAGGGTGAACCATCAAAGTTGTCTGGTTTCTTTAATTTACCTTTCCCTTTGAAGTTATTTGATTAGCTTCCATTTCATCAGACAAAGAAAGCTTCATCAACATAATCTAGCTCACAGAATTCATTAATGATGAAAGAAGAGAAATTAAATACATGATTCCTAACAATCAATTTCCCAAACTTGAATTAACTAACATCACCAACTTTCACAAATAGAATTATCAATCTTTTGAATTAGGGAAATGAGGATTAGGGTATGAGAACAATCATGTTGCAATACATAAAATGAAAAAGAATTTTTATTTAATGGAAACCCTAAGTAATTCAAACATCATTATCTATTTTTCTTTCCAAAGCATACTCTTATTTTTTAGTTCCAAGCTACCATGGCATTCGAGTCAACATTTATTTGAAATTTAGATAAAAAAATATATATGTGGTCAAATATCTTGTTAACATTGCTTTCATACTTATCCATTTTGAACTGATGAATATGTATTACAGATAACGCTCTAAATTATGCCTAAAATACAGAAATTGAATAATTAACACACATGCAATAATTCAAATATGCAAATCAAATTTCAAATCATTAAAATTCTAAAATTTCAATAAGAAAATAAATATCATTCCATATAGAATTCTTGAGAGTAGCACCCTTTTATGATTTGTTTTTTATATATTAACATTCTCATGAGAGATGTTTCTGTCTATTTTTTAACATGGCTAGATAACATGGATTTAGCCAATCGATAGATTTCATTCTATCTCTAAGGTAACTCTTTTCTCATGGTAGATCATACTTTACGTATTTATGATACATAGACCCAAATTACTCATGAATAGTTCCACACCTTAGGGTAGGTAGTTTTTTTCGCCAAAGGCTTTCATGTTCATTCATTCAACATCAATTAGGAATTTTTTGGAATTGAATTTCAAGTTCAAGAATAAAACAATCAAACTTGTCCTTCCAAATATCAGAATTTGAAAACTCAAAATCTGAATTTGGGACAGCAACATGCAGTATGCCTCATGTAGTATCTAAAATGATGCATGAATTCCTAGCAAGTTCTTATGTGAGAATCTATGTTCTAACATGCTTATTCAGTGTTGCAACATTATGTGTATGACAAAGAATTTCAGTATGTTAAAACATCAAAATACACATGCAATTACAGAACACATATACCTATGAACTTTCTTAATGCATTGAACGTTGTGTGTCAATCGCCTTGATAAATGTCTATTTTTTAGTTGTAACAAAATCAATTATCATAGATCTATGTTCAATCAAATCTCTAATAAAGTGGGGTCATTGGGCCAAAAACTCTTGTGCTATACCAAGCCTATCACAATAATTAGTAAAAATGATATTTTTAAATTTCTTATCATGATCACTCTTGATTCTAATTGTTTTTCCAACATTGTGAATTTTTTTTTCTGTTTTCAAATTAGCACATAATGTTTTGAACACAAATAATGTGTTTGATTTTTTTCTTATAAAGTTAACCATCGTGTATCTTGAGAAAACAAACATATACCTTTTTCCTCCAATATTTTCTACCTACGTTGGTCCCATGAGGTCCACACAGAGACATTCAAGGTTCCATGTTGTACTTAAATGTTGTAACATCTTGTGTGACACTCACTTCTATTTTCTAAAATTGACACGAACCACAAATTCCAGAGCTTCTTTTGCTGAGCTTCGTTACACCAAGGATAACACCTGCAAACACAAGTTTGATCAGGTCTTTATGATTCAATTGTCAAAGTTTCTGGTGCCAGATTTCAACATTGTCAATCTTCATGTTATCCCAGTCATGATGTAATAGACAGTAGTTATCTGAACATCTTGAACTTATCAAAACACACTTGTTAGTATTATCAAGCACATGACACAAATCTTTAGTAAATTTAACAAAAAAAAAATGATTATAAAGTTTACTAATGCTTATCAAGTTTACTTTCAACCCTTCAACATGGAAGACAATTTTTGACTTTAGAATGCCATCCACATCAAATGTTCCTTTGCGAGACTAGTCTTTTGACACCATCATCAAAAGTGACACGTCCTTCCTCCGGAGTTTGATAGTTCTTCGCATTGTCCTTGTCACCCATTATGTGCCTATAACATGTACTATCAAATTACCAAACATCAATAGAGTTAGTCTTTAAAGATGTGTATGCAGCATAACACCTAAGGTCAAATTTTCCAATCCAAATTGTACGACTAATTTCATTTTTCAGATCAATTGTAATCCTATGTTCCGACATAGAATGCGATGAGCTAAAATGCATACAATTTTTTAAAGTCTTTTTGTATTTAAAATATTTAGGATGAATTTAAGCAGAAATACTGCAAAAATGACAAATAGGGAAAAACTTTTTTTGTCGTGTCTTTTGTAAGACATTTTTCTTACCACAATCTACAGTAGGCTGAGGAGTTTCTGTTCCCTTTCTTGTGTATCCCAGACCATAATGGTTTCCTCATTGTTTTCCTCTTGAGAGAATTTTATCCAGTTTAGCCTTTCTAGAGTTCAGCTTTGATAGTGACTTTCTTGAGTTCTCTAGTTCAACCATGATTACATTAAGAACTTTGTCATTTTTAATGATGAGAAGCTCACACTTATCCAACTCATATTCTATTCATTATTTGGGCATGTTAGTTCAACAATACTTTCATCCAATGACTTGTTGATTCTACAACTCTCAAGCCATTTTTCAAACATTATGTTTTCTCATCTCTACCACAATCCAGGTCAGTACAGTTCAAAATATCTTGAAGATACTTTTTTCTACTTTCGATGTTGTAACATTACTTTCAACAGTGGTAGATGATGATGCAACATGGCCAATAGTATAGTATGTCTTCGTTTGGACTTTGTGGTGACTGTTCATAGAACAAAATGCAACATTATTATTGACGTGTTCTTTATCCTCATCTTAACTTTCATCAGTCTCATCATCACTCCATGTGTTGTTGAGCAATTTTCTCATCTTCTTAAAGGTATTTGCACATGTTAGAAAATTAATCAACAATATAATATGAATCAAATATTTATATAATTGATGTGGATCGAGTATACCTATCCACGTATCCCGAATCAAGCTCATCTACCAGCCTCCTTTTGATCGATGGACGAACATATCTTTCTCGTTGGTGGTGAATAACTACTAGAGTTATTCACTCAATTACACATCTCAAATCCTTGGAGTCTATGGTGATGCTCCAAGAAAGACTGAGAGAGAAAAATATTTGAGAGAATATGGAGAGAGTTTATGGAGAATTACGTTCATTCACACACTCTGTTGGATGAGGATTAGAGATATTTATTCCTACTTAAGGTAGAACCCTAGTCCAACTAGAAAACTCAATCACACTCAAATTGTGGAGACATGCAACTAAATATGAATGCCAATTGGGTCAATGGTTCTAAACCCGATCCAATTTCCATCATCTCCCATTCATATATATTTGACTTGATCTCCTCGAATCTCACCATCATACAATTTCTCAATCTCACACCAGTCCCTTCATACAAAAAATGAGGTGTGTGCGACCAAGCGAGAAAGCATAGGTGAGGAGAGTTATATTAAGTCATCACCAAACTAACATAACCCTACAACTCAATAGCTCGCTGTGTACCCCAAATCAAGTGGTCGCACCCAATCAAGCATCTCTAGATCCCTCAATGAAATAAATAGAGCATGCTCAACCTACTCAAATATGTATCTATGTTCATGACTAGTCAAACACATTTCGACATAGTCGCCCGGGCTATGAACCATAAAACATAAGTGCGTTACCAACCTAGTTCTTCCTCGACCTCTCATGCCAATCAGCTTGGTCTTGACAGCTTTCCTAGACATGCTCCGATAGATCGAATCATGCATGACCATTGAAAACATGCTAAAGTAGTATCATCAAGCTTACACCTCATGACAAAGTCCAGAGTCCCAAAGGGTACAAAAATAATATAGGCTCACACAGTGACGAAGCAGACCCATTCAGTTATTTTTCCATAAGAGGTCGTCTCAAAGTATATGTAGTATGAATACATGCTATGATGGAGCTCTCACTCAATTTAGGCATGTCACGCTCTTAACATCATATGAACCTTAGTCCAGTCGCTCTCAAAGCGCCTGACCTGCATATCACTAGAAGTTACTCTCCAAAATATCTTCTTGCAATTTACACGTTCAGCTGATAACAAGCTTATTATGAAGTTTGGACATACTTCTTCATAATCGATCAACTCTGATCTCATCTTAGCCTCCAAGCTAAGGCGACTCTTAGTTATACATATTAACCTTCCTCGATACTCCAAGCGTAAAGGCGATCATTCACAAATCTTAATTATGCCACACGATCTTTAAGTCTCATCCTGCTCGCTATCATAGCGCCAAGGCGATTGCCCGTGTGAGAGGGTCAATCAAAGCTTGGTGACAACTCACAAATCCAGTACCAAACTCATAATGAGAATACAAATATAACTCATTAATCACAATATGTTCTCACTGGCCACAAAAATCAAATTCTACGTAATCTCGTTCTACTCACATGTCTTTGAAGCATATCTCCATACAGAGGCAAGGGATAAGCGATCAAACCGCTCATAGAAATATGACTGAGAACAATTTAATTTTGTGCAATACTCTCTTAAGTAAATGGGTGACTGGTATTAGTATGTTTAGTCCTCCAACAATACTTGGCGCCCAAAGCATACATCAAACTGGCTTTATTATCACAAAAACAACAAAAGCCTTACAAATGTGCGCACAATGCGCATCTTTTCAAAATACCAAATTGCCTCCAACAAATCTCGACCACTCTATTAAGATATCTAAGTATATACTTGACAGCATCACATTATTGCGTCAATGATCACTTTGATATCCACTCACCAATAATCTAATTATCAAGCACAGTACTAGTCGAGTACACACCAGTGCACATCAAACCTTCTACAACGCTTGCATAATACTAGCTAGCATTTTTTTTCTTCTTCTATATCAAGGCATTTCAATCTAACTAAGAACATAATCTTTGACCATGAAGTGTCAATAGGATTAGTAAGATGCATATAAAAATTTGGTATCACAATACCAAGTATACATCTACTTTTCCTATGTCCATTCAAATATAAATGACAACCACTACTAAGCGGAGACACCTTCATGTCTCTTCTAGCCATCATATTATAGCCCAAATATAGTGAGAATTAAATTCTCTTATGTATGTTGACATATATTCAGTGATCTTATTCAACCATCGTAAGCCTACCAGAGTGATAGCTCGATGAAATCGATAACACCACTTTTTGGAAGATAATTCAAGTTACAAATGGAGCTTCTCGATCAGCAATATTTGCGCTCTTGCCCCACTTCTTGAATTCATTAGGCGATCTACATAGATCTCATCGTCCACTCCTCATTTATATATGTCAACCTCAATCGTCCAGAACAAACCTAAATAAAAGTGGCAATAACTAATAGCATCTTGGTGTATTTAGGCGATCTCACCACTTAGGGAGAACATCTCAAAAATTTATGCTCCACAATTAGGCGTAAATATTTTGCCCTTGGTTGAGCTATACAAATATTAATCAACCCATCTACTTTGCACTTGACCTCTAGAAACCACATGTTTCTAATGGCCTTGCACTTAAATGGAAGATCAACCAGCTGTGGACTTTGTTCTTAGTCATTAGGCTCATCTTTTCCTTCATAGCAGCTATTCCCTTAAAGCATCAAGTGAAGTCAGAAGTCTAAGTTGACTCATCAACATCCACAAAAGTAGTCATGAAGGATACCCACTTAATCTCATATAGACGATAGGGAACAACTCATGGTCACTCCTTCTTACTTGTGGAATATGAGACTCATTTTCAAGTGAGATACTCCCACTGATTTAGGGTCGCTCCCACTATTCCAGTGATTGCTGAATGAGTTTTAAAAAACATCATCCTCACTAGAAAATTGAGCGCCACTTCAAGAATCTTACCACTCGTATAGCATAAGATTTCATTTGACTTCTTATATGCTCGTAATTCTTCCATGAGAAAATCTATACTGTGCGAGTTAATTTTTATAATTTCTCCATCATGGTGTTCATCACTTTTGAGAACATAGCTTCTTGAACTTAAATAGGCATAAACCCACTAATTTGGCTTGCTGCCACATCACAGCTCATTGAAGGTTGGAGAATTCACTTGGAGGCACAATTTTCATTATGTAGGCCGCAATCAAGATTGCATCTTCCTAATTGAGATACAAATCAATTTGCGCCATCATATCAATTGAGTCATTTTGAAGTGTTTGATTCATCACTATTCGCAAACTCTTTTAGTTGCGAAATGTTTAGAATCATCCTTCAAATTGCAATTCTATTTTCCCCACACATGTGTCCAAACTATTTAGACATGTTATTCTCGCTTTCAATTAGTATGTTGAACCTCAATGTTCAAACTCCCTGTGGTTCTCTACCTCCGTCAAAAATCGCTCTAAACAATTTGGCGCTTCTGACTAGTGAGAGTTGGAGTGTACTAGCTTATAGCGTGAATAGCAAATAAAGAAAAATAGAATACACTATTCACTGTCTCATACTCGTAAATCTGCACTCATTTTAGGGGACTAACTCTAGAGGATAAATAACCCTCTTTCTTTCTTCCATCGGGCTTTTTCCCGCTAGAAAATTTTATGCAGAGGGAGGTTGACCTTAGCGAGTTAGCCAATAAAGCCTCCTCCAGCTAATACAGTCATCCTCCTAACCTCACATGCCACGATATAATTAAAACAAAAATCATGGAAGAAGTACAAGAAATATTACCTTAAGCCAATCGCAACACAAATATGACTTATACCTAAAAGGTTTATTACATGAAAGATGGACAAATCTACTCGCTCAACCAATGTCTTATAAGTGCATCAATTTAACTGACTATTTCAAATCTAGTGCCTTTTGCACATCTCCAAAGAGTAGCTCACACCAATTGTTGAGCTTGAAAAAATAACTCATGCCCTTTGTTGAGCTTAAGATGGCATTGTAAACTCATAATGCCTCATCTTGTGCGCTATTTAAACAAGCATGGCTGCACAACACTCGACAATAGTTTGCTCAATCTCAAATTTCATGCTATGTTTCATCAATTTCTACTATTCATCAAAGGAGAGAATTGAGAATATCAGCAAATGAGAGAGCTTTAAGTAGTCAAACTTCATCTCAGTACAATTACGAGCAAAGTGACCAGTCTCATCATTGCCCTTGACATTTGTTGGTGGTTAGTTACCTTTATGACTAAGGTGACACGCCTTGTCACTTCATTGGATCAAATTTACGGTTCTAGTTTTAACTTTTGCTCTTGTCAAGATATTTTTGTCTTTTCCAATACTAACCCAAGTTGGTTTATATTGGTCAACATGAGCGACAAGAATAATTACTTGTACATTTTTCGACTCTCAACAATCAGTCTCAAGTTAGGTGATTATTATCAAAAATATGTTAGTAATATTTATAAGTTAGTTGGAAAAAAAAAACGACTTTAGGATAACTAGAACTTTTTAATTATGAGCAAGCTCATATGACAAAATAGAGCTCAAACTCCTTTATTAATTCCTCATATTTGCAGCTTGCACAAATTAAAGCGCAAACGTAATTCTTGATCCATTAGTATATTGTCAGCGCCTAAGTCGCGATAATATTTGACAACTTAAAATCTTGTATTTGCGGCTTAAACAAATTAAAGCGCAAATATTAATCTTAGTCCACTACCATATTGTCAGTGTCTAAGTCGCGACAATATTGGACAACTTGTCTATTTTCATGCTTAATTGGCTTAAAACGTAAAATTGATGAGTTGGTCTAAGACTTCTAAATTAATTATGCAAAAAAAAATATATAGGTACTGGTCTAATATTTTATTCTAGATCCAAGTAAATTATTTATTATTCCTTTATACTCAGCGAAATCGAAAATTTCGCAACTCAAGCTAGTAATCATCTCCTACTGAATAAAAGACATAATAAAAATTTACTGATCATGAATAAAATATAAATTTGTCCACACATATATTATGAATACAAATATGCAATATGAACAATAAAATATTAGTCCTATATAGGCGATATTGACATTCGGTGCATCATGTTAAGATAATTTTGGTCCATGGTGGTAAAACAAAAAATATCCTGCTAAAATTGATATGTATCGCCTCCCAAAAATGACCTAGTAAATATATGCCTTGAAAATAATAAAAATTACATTGGTTCAAAGCATACTACATCAATCTAGACAAAAATAAAAAATAGGAATATCGAATTACCACCACCGCCACAAATTATCTCCCATAAAAATATGAGATAATATAAAACAATAAACATTCAATTTACATGAGCACCCAAATGTCAGTGTCTATTCATTCACAATATATAATAATTCATATCGTATCAATAAAATTTAAATTGCATCATAATTATATAAAAAATATAATTAATAAAGCACGTAACTCATATTGGACATATTAATCATATAAAAAATAATTTTACATGCATCCTATTGCACAAAAAAAAATTATGCACCCTACGCGCAAAAAAATATTTTTACATGCATAGCATAAAAACTATTATATAGATTTCGCAGCCAACTATATCACAAAAAGAGTGCAGTGGTTTACTTGTAGTTCACTATCTAACAACAATCAGCAACCCATGTTGGTGCAAACTCTCAAATTTTATTTTCAACAACACATAGCAGCCACAGAGGCGCCACGTGCCCGCAAGCTAAGCGCCAATCGTGCGTCACGTGGCCGTATGCCACGTCTGCCAGAGTTGCCATGTCAGCACATCACCTAAGCATGTGTGTCGCCAATCGTGCGCCACATGGCCGTATGCCACGTTAGCCAGAGGCGCCATGTCAGCGCGCCACTTAAGCGTGTGCACCACATGGCTATATGCCACGTCAGCCAAGTGCGCCATGTCAGCATCAGCACCTTCTCCGGCACCGGCCGTCCGATTCTGGCGACCAAATGGATTTTCCAGCGAAAAAAATTAAATATTTGTCAAAAACTTGAAAAAATCATATCTTATTCATTTTAAGTCTGTTTTTGATGAATTTTATATCATTTCGAACCTCTTTTTATGCTCTACAACATAGCATAAAAATTTCATAACAAAAATATCAAAAATTGGTTCGATTTTAAGTCTAGATATAAACAAGTATCCAACTTTAAATTAAATTTTCTCTCAAACCGAGTATCCGTTTTTCACCAAATTTTAACCACGTGATCTACACATTAAGATCAACGTATGGTAAAAAATTTATGCTTTTAAATTTTTTTTTTTAAAGCACATACACATTCATAAATTCAATCAAATAAAATGGCGAGTACGAGCCCTATGGGCTCGGATACCACTGTTAGAAAATTAATCAACAGTATAATATAAAAATCAAATATTCATATAATTGATGTGGATCGAGTATACCTATACGCAGCGGATTGTCGATCCATGTATCCCGAATCAAGCTTGTCTACCAGCCTCATTTTGATCGAAGAACGAACATATCTTTCTCGTTGGTGGTGAATAACTATTACAGTTATTCACTCAATTACACATCTCAAATCCTTGGAGTCTATGGTGATGCTCCAAGGAAGACTGAGAGAGAAAAATATTTGAGAGAATATGGAGAGAGTTAATGGGAGAATTACGTTCATTCACACACTTTATTGGATGAGGATTAGAGATATTTATTCCTACTTAAGGTAGAATCCTAGTCCAACTCAGAAACTCAATCTCACTCAAATTGTGGAGACATTCAACTAAATATGAATGCCAATTGGGTCAAGAGTGCTAAATTCGATCCAATTTCCAACAACACATATCCCTCACAATCATGGCAATAGTTTCTCTTGTTTTTTTCTATTATCAGAAGAAAAGGGGTTTTGAAACACTTTTAGAATTTTGAAGGTTAGGATCTTTACCTATTTAGAGCTCCTGTTTTTCTTATTTATTTTTTTGAGAAACTTCCCCAAGTTCTTAGTCAGCAAAGCAAGTCTAACATCATTATCATTAAGTTCTTTTGTCACAGTTAATGTTTTGACATCAACTTGAAAAACATATCATTTTCCTGTTTTATTTTGTGTCAGGTTATATCAAAGGTTTGCAGTGATTCGATCAGTTCATCCAACCTTATCTTCGTGAAGTAATATGCTTCCTCCATTGCAGTGACCCTATAAACAAATCTCTCGGGTGAAGACTTTAGAGTTTTTCTTACAAGTTTGAGGTTTGAGTAATTTTTACCAAGGGCATATACTTCATTAGCTATGTCACATAGTTTACCATTGAAATCTGTAATGGTCTCATTCTCCCTTATCCTAAGACCTCAAATCTAGAAGCCAGCATCCGCAATTTTTGATGTTCTAACAGCAATAATACCTTCATATGCTACTTGTAAGTATCCCATGCTTTTTTGGCTGACCACAAGTTGAGATTAGCTTGAACTGATTTTCATCCACTACATTGAAGATGATGTTCAATGCTTTTGATTTGTCATTCACAAGTTGGTTTTCATTAGTGGACCAATTATCTTCGGGTTTTAGGATCAAGTTCTTATTTTTATCCACAACAGTTGGGTATTTCTAGCCTATCAACATGGCTTTCCAATCTCTTCCATCAACTGATTTGATAAAGGCCCATATTCTAGTTTTCTGTATGAGTATTTTACCCCATCTAGTAGTGGAGAGCATGTAATTGAGCCTTCTTCATGTAAGTGATTCATATCTACAACGATCAACCCAAAATCTTATTAAGTTTAGTGACCTGCTCTAATACCAATTTTTAGAATCTGTTGCCCCTATTTTATCTATTTTATTGATTGTTACTATATTCTTATGTTAAAGTTAATGTTATAACATAAGGTGTAATATACATTCAAAAAATAAAAATTGCTTCAATAATTTTTAACATGCTTAAGATACAAAAGTACCCTACTGTATAAGGCTACGCCCAGAGAAAGAAACAATATACTATTAGAATAATTTTTACACAATATAATAATATGACTTAAAGTAATTAAAAAACTCTCTATTTTCATGATATCGTTCTACTATTGTTTCTAATAACTGGGCTTGTTTGCAAAATTATCTTAACTTAAACTGCTTCATTGAACTCCTTTCCATGCTGAATTTCATGAGATAGCATAATATTTTCTCCTAAAGACTCAATTGCTTCTTCCAAAGGATGTCAAATAGATATTGCAATAAGGTTCGCAATGTGACCTTCAACCCCTCGACAGACTTGAAATTCGAAACTCGAGTTGAAAGACTAATAGCATTTTAGTGTTTGCTTTTTAAAATCCACAGAAATAAAAATATATAAGATCGTATAATCACACACTTCCAACTATAAAACCCTATTCTACTTAGATCTCTTTTTCAGATAAGATTGATACAAAATCTATTGTGCATATCTACTCTTGATCAACTCAAATTCCACCAAGATATTTGCCCATAAAAACTGCAACAAAATTGCACAAAACCAAAAATGATTAAATGCATTCACTAAATTCTGCATAAATTTGAAATTATTTAATTCAATTAAAAATAGTAGACTTTAACGATGGTTGCATAAAATCACAAAATATAAGCAAATATAAAAGAGAGGATTTAGTTCTCACTATATATGAGCGATAATGTGATGGTTAGAAGAGACATGGAGATTTCGCTACTTAAAAGTAGTTGTCCTTTACATTTAGAATGGATATGAGTTAAGTGAGATGCACACTTGGTATTAAGATACCAAGATTTGTATGCATCGTACTAACCCTACTGACCTTTATGGTCAAAATTATATTCTTAGTTTAAAAAATTAGATTAAACTAAAAGAAAAAAAAATGTTAGCTAGTATTATGCAAGCGCTGTAGAAAGTATGAAGTACACTATGTGCATACTCAAATAGCAGATAGAATGTTGAGTAGATTTTAAAATGATCCTTGATGCAAATGTTGCGATGCAGTCAAGTAGATACTTAGATATATAAATAAAGTGATCTTGAGATTAATTGGAAGCTATCTGGTTAAGTGATACTACTTAAAAAGATGCGCATTGTGGCACACATTTATGAGGTTATTGTTATCTTTGTGATAATGAAGTCACTTTGATGTATGTTTTGGGTGTTGAGTATTGCGGGAGAACCAAGCATACATATACCAGATATTGCATCACATATGAAAGTATTATGCATAATTATATTATTCTCGAGCATACTTCTATGAGTGGTGTGATCACATATCCCTTTCACAAAGCCTTTGTAAAGATATAACATTTATGATTATTGAGATATCTTTAGTTTCTTATTATATGATTGGTACTGGATTTGTAAGATGTGAAATGTAACCAGGCTTTGATTGGTCCTCTCATATGAGCAATCGTCCTGACGCTGTGACAGCGAGCAGGATGAGGTTTCAAGATCATAACATCATGTTGCATTAATGACGTTTGTGAATGGTTGTCTTTATGTTTGGGGTAGCGAAGAATGTTAATCTGCATAACTTAGAGTCACCTTAGCTTGAGAGATCATATTTAATCAATTATAAAGTATGTCCAACTTCATAACAAACATGTTTGTAAGTTGAACATGCAAACTATTAGAAGACATTTTGGAGAATGATTATCTGGTGGTGTGCAGGTCAAACGCTTAGATACATATTAGAATTAGGTTCATATGATTTTCAGAGCATGGAAGGCCAAATTAAGTGGGAGTTCCATCATAACATGCATTCATACTATGTGTTTTTTGAAACGACCTCAAATGGGAAGTGACTAAAAGGTCCTCATGAATCCATACTGTTTATTGCACCCTTTGGGACTGTAGGTGTAATACCCAATCCTCACACTACTCACTTGGCCAATATGATTCATGCATTACATGTTATTCATGAGTGTTTGCATTGAAACTACATGGCATGATCCGTTTGACCTTATAATCACATTTGATCATTAAATTTCTAAAAAACCTTATATGGTGTTAGTTGTCGATCATCATAATATAAGTAATCAACATTAAATTAAAATAAGAAGAAAATGAGGTTGATCAATATTGGATGTAAATGGGATATGTAGGTTATAATTTTGGAAGTGTTAGTAAACTTATACAGTTTGATTCGATTTCATCCAAGTATTTCAAAAGTATATATCGGCAAATTGCATATTTGGACATAAGATAATATGATTCAAATATGATATTACAATATTCATTTATGTATAAGATTATATAATTTTTAATATGGATAATTATTTAAGAATCGGGTAACAATCGGGTAAGAAATTAAATGAACGACTACAAAATTAGCTTATGAATTATCTATGGTATCTTGTGGTAATTAAATTAGAATGCAATAAAATTAATGTATAGTAAGACACATCTGATATAGGCTTGAAAGATGGGTGAAAGGTAAGATTTATACCACAACTTACCACCTCATGCTTGCTACCAAGCTTAAGCAAGCACTTTAAGTGCCACATAAAGCTTTCTTTTACTGTTAGCCATTTACCCACGACCCTAAACCATTTTAGTCATTTTCAGGGTCCAAACTCAGTCAAAATCTCTCTAAACTGGTCCTAATTGATTCCAAGTGATAGAAAAGGGCAAAGGAAGCAAAAAGAAGTAGTAAACAAGAAGAAGCTGAAACTGGCATATGTGAGGTTCATATATAATTTTGACATCACTTTTTATATTATTTGAGGGTTTTGTGATTTCTTAAGATTCTTATCTTGTTCATGATGATGTTAGAGGTTATTCATAAGGTTATTATGCATAAAAAAATGATTTGTGGTTGCAAACACATAGTAGAACCACTAAGGGGCAGAATCTGTGTATATGTTGATTTCTATTTTATTGAACTTAAAATATGCAAGAAACCTTGGGTAAATTCTATATTTATCATCATGAATGTGTTTATATAGGATTTAGAATTATGTATTTAGGTTTGGATAGCTTAGGAATTAGAAAATGACATGATAATTAAAGAGATGCTCAGAATTGTCTCTATTGAATTTCAGATTCTATCGTATGTGAAGGGGATTGGTTTTACAGAATTAAATCCATTAGTTTTGGAAAGAATATGACTTGGTTGTCTCTTTTTATATGTTATCTAAGTGTGGTGAAAATTCGGGAGTGATTGAATATACTTAAGGTACTAAAACCATTAATGTCATGAAGTGCACAAAACTGTCACGGTATAAAAAATCTGTTTCAATATATTGTGAAGGGAGCTGAACTTAAGAAGCTATATCCGTGCATTTTAGCCATTCTATGACACGGTTACATTTTTTTATGTTAGCTAGGTGTGATAAAAATTGGGGAGTCAATGAATATGTCTAATGGTGTCAAAATCATCATGCAAATTAATGTGGCAGCAAGAAAATATGAAGTTGTGAATCTGTCCCATTTGGTTCAATAACATGTTCCATTATAGATGTGGTGTATTTGATCCCTAACATTTAGGGCGATGTTATAAGAGTTATAATACATCAATTAAGTGAGGTTAATATACATTTAAGATGTGGAATAAAGGTGCGTAGAAGGTTGTATTCGGTTATAGTTTTTAAGTGGTAAGGTTGTTTAGTTAAATTGAGATTCATGATCTTTACACTACATTAGGTATAATAAACTTGTTAATTGATGATGGTGATTGATATCTTGTATTTTTACAGATTGTTTCACATCTAGGGTTAGGGAGTAATACTTAAAAAATCTAGAAGTAACACACAATCGATCAAAGGTAAGTGAAAATCTATTTGCAACTACAATGTATGGACATAGTATTTCATGCATTATCTATATTAAAGGTGATCCTTATATCTTGGTGTGTGTATTGTGAGTATTATACATACCTTATAGTGCATATGTTTCTTGGATGATGAGACATTGGATTTATTGTGTCATTGGACATGTCATTCATCAGCATTTACATGTCCATGCATAACACGTGCTCACAGTTGAGATTTTTGCACGCATGACATTATTTTCAGAAAAAAAAATATTTTGGTTGGCCACTACTAGTGTACCGAGGCCTGTATGGCTTATTTATATGATATTTTAGGGCACCACGAGTATTACTTTTTAGATGATCACATGGGTTGACAGGAGGTGTGCCTCTAGTGATCAAGAGAGGGTGGATCACTTAACTGTATCCTTATTAACGCCGCTGGTGGAAAGACTTCTGGAGGATCATAAGAGAAGACAGGGGGTGGACCTCTGGTGATCCCAGAAGATGGCCCCCGGAATGTATCAATCTGTTTATGGCCATGTGATTATTGATATTGTTGAGAGCTTTATCCAGTACATAGTAGGTGGGTCAAGGGTCCAGTGATGGAAAATGATTTTGAATGAAGTGTTTTGGTTTAGGAGCTTGCATTTCTGGCATGATTGCATAGAGATGCATCGCATATATGTTAGATTATCTCTTCAGCATGCATGATTTTTACTTACTAGGCATTACCTCATGTAGTTCATGCATTATAGGTAAATATGGTGATACATGAAACTCTAAGGCTTACTGAGCTAGTTGTTGGAGCTCCTACAGGTTTTTGAGGATCACTGTACATGGATGTCAACCTACTGGGTTGTGTTGTGGGCATATTCTAATTTTTACAATTATTATTATTATGTAAATTGTTGTCTATATATAAAGGGGTACAAGATGCAAAATGTCCTTATTTCTTCCGAAAGTATAAGCTATTATTTTAATATTTGAATCTATCGTATTATAACTTTGGGATGTTGTGTCCTATATAACTCTTGAAATTTTATAGTAAATAAGTTTGAGAATAGCGTGATTGTGATGGGTGTTATATTTTTTTTATATAAACGATGATTTTTCTATATACAGGGTTATATGTAAAAAAATACTTTTACTGTTCAAAGTGCTACAGTTGACAAAAAAAATTATATATATACATATGTACACACATGTGCTATCTTGTCAAAATTATATTTATATCAATATCTATATTTAGTGGTGGGGGTGTTACACTAGGGCATGTGAAGAAGTGTAAGCTTGATAAAAATACTTTAGTATGTTATCCAATAACCATGGATGATTCAGTCTGTGAGAGCATAACTAGGAAAATTTTCAAGACTA
Source organism: Paulownia fortunei (assembly GCA_019321725.1). NCBI lineage: Eukaryota > Viridiplantae > Streptophyta > Magnoliopsida > Lamiales > Paulowniaceae > Paulownia > Paulownia fortunei. Next base: position 4,055,084 of record CM033112.1, read on the forward strand.
AGTTGATTGGCATGATAGGTAGTGGAAGAACTAAGTTGGTAATGAAATTATGTTCTATGGTTCATTGGCCAAATGGTTGTGTTGAATTCTGTTTGACTAGCCACGATCATATATACATATTTGAGAGAGTCAGCTTGTTCTACTTATTCTTTATTGAGCAATCTAGATATGCTTGATTAGGTGCAACCATATGGTTTGGAGTTCATAGCGAGTAATTAAGTTGGATTATATCGGTTGGTGAGAACTTAATATAACTTTTTTCACCTATATTTTCTCGCTTGGCTACGCCGTTAATTTTCTATATGAAAAGAATGACGTTTGACTGAAAAATTGCACAAGAGTGAGATTCAAGGAGATAAAAAATATCTGAGTAAGAAATGTTAAAAATTGGATCGAATTTACATCCACATTTGTGTTGGTGTTGGATTTTAATTCCACAACTTTGGTGGAATTACATTCCTTGATTGGGACTTTTCCTTGTGTATAAAGACTTATTGTATGAAATCACTTTCCTATTGGATTAAGAGAGATATACAATATGTAAATATTCTCTCCAAAATGAGACTATCCAAAAAAAATTCTCTTCTCCTAAAATTTCTCTCTATCGATTTTTTCATGGATCATCACCTAAAAGTCCATGGATTTGAGATGTCTAAATGGGTGGGTAACTCTAATAGTTATCCACCATAGTGAGTAAGACATGTTTGTAATTGATTAGAAAGAAAGAAGCCTGTAGAATGTTCTTGATTCATTCAAAACGAGGCTTGTTGGCGAATTTGATTCAAAATTCGTATATCGACAATTTTCACTCTACTTATTATGTATTTATTTATATGTGATATTTTTTCCAACAGTAATAAAACTCAAACTTGCCTGAATAACGTGGCCTACGTTGACAACTAATGTTCCTGGAGACGGAACAACAGGAATCCATTTTCCACCCCTAAGAACCTCCAGACCTCCAACTTCATCCTGGAATACGAGAGTAATGATATTCCCATCTTCCTGTCTTGATATTCCAATATTCTCAGTTTCTGTTGCTGGGAAGTAGCGCTAAACATTCATCCAATCCCAGCTCCTGTCTTGATTGTATTCCTTGAGAAAATCGAGAGGGATACCAAAACAATCATTTAAAATGCTCTCTATTAGTTCACCTGTTTTCCTAAAATATGTAAACATCTCCTCCAGCGCCGCCCCATACACCAAAGAACATCTCGATCGGGGTATAACTTTAACATTTTTTGCCTTTCTTTTCATAAATAGTAATCAAAATAGCTAACTCATTCTATTAAATGCAATTTAGAAGATATGGGGAACCTTTGCACCGTATATTAGGTGATGAAAAGTCATCCAGAGTATTGTGTCTCTCGTCTTTTAAATATTTTATTTTAGCCCCTCATCTTTACAATTTCTTTTATTAACTTCTCTAACCATACAATTCCGTCAATTATTGACAGAATATTTTGAAATCGGATGGAATATTTTATTATCAATGGGTGTTTTTTTTCTTTCTAAAAACATAAAGATTTATTTTTAAGATAATCAATTTTGTTAAGTTTACATAAATTTAAAAAAATATTTAAATTAATAATAATTGTATAGAAAAGAAAAAATTAAAATAGTAAAAATTACTAAATAGTGAGTAATCCTTTTGCACTTTTGCGTTGGTGATTCTTTTAGGCAATAAAATAAAATAGTAATAATTACTAAAAACTCTTTAAATAATTTTTTATATCTTAAAAATAATTATAAAAGTGTTTTTCAATCCTGAAAAAAAAAATTAATCAACATTTTATTCAAATAAACTCATTCATTATTTTTTTAATGACAAGATTTTTTTAGTTTTTGGAACACATAAAAATGCACCTATAGAATTATCAACATGTTATGTTTAGTTTTTATAGGTGCTGTTTTTTAATCATCAACAAAATACTTAAAAAATCTTAGTTTTGAATTTTCGTGAACTTTAAAACATGTTAAAAAAAAAGAAGTTTATGTTAAGTTGTTATATATTTATCATTAAACTACTTTATTTAAATCATTTAAATTTTGAATTTTTTTTGTGAACTTAAAAATCAACATGATTATTACCTTAAAAAGAAATTTATCATTTTTTATTTTAAAAGTAAAACACCCAATTTCAAAAGGTTTACTAACGAAATATTGTAGTTATGGGTGCTAATGAATCGAATTGTAGAGATGGACTAAAATGGGGCAATCGAGAAATTCTAAATAGATTTAAAATATTTTCTTTTAAAAATTTATCATTATTTTGTAATCATTGTTGAAACAGAGAATTGCTTCAATCTATTTTGAGACAATGTATGACGAACAATATGTAAATAAAATCAAATGATAATGAAAATAGTCATGTGAAATTAATACCCAACAATTAAAAATTTCAATTACTATGATAGGTTATAGGGGCATCATGTTTCGCTGAGAATGGATCCTAACTTTCGAAAATTTTAACAACCAGTCGACTGCTCCGGCTTCCCACAGCCAGCCGGGACAAGGGTCCCAACTCTAGGTCTGTTTTTCAACTTCACCTCCTCCGGCAAACCAAAGAATGTCTTGCAAAGCTCCATGGCTTGGCTCATTAGATCAAGAGGTATCCCATGGTTCACTGCCAGGAAGAAGCCGTACTCAGAGCAGGCTCGGCTGAGTATTTCTTTAGCCGCCTTCTTGCCTTCTTCCTCACCATCTCTAAAGAAAACTGAAAGATCAACTGTGGGAATATTGGCTTGATTTCCCATTTCACTCCACACTTCAGACAATTTTCTTATGTTTTAATACACACTTTGTTCACTACGTTTTTGGCTAAATTTATTTAAAATATTTTATCAATTCATATATTTGTTTTTAGTGAATATATTTAGATGAATGATTTAAGATTAAAAATGTATCGTATGAAAAATGAGAATATGTTTGGTTGCGTATATTTGTATCTTCCTTCACGAAAAGATGTGTTAGAAAATAAAATAATGTTTAATTTTATATTGTAATTATATTATTTTAAAATTTTTGAATTATTATATTATTTATGTTTGTTAATGGTGGAGCAATGCAAAAATATTTTAAACCATGACATGTATAATAATAAGAATTATGTGGGGCCCACATAAATTTGGATTATGTGTATGATATAAGGGTGGACATCAGGCTGGGTAGTCGAGTTTTCGGGTAGTCAGATCGGGTATCCGACACCAATCCGAAATACTCGAGTACCAAATTTTTCGAGTACCCGTCGAGTTTTAAATTTTTCTTTAAAAAAAATTATATTAACTTTGATTTTATTTTTCTCGAGTCCTGAGTCCCCCTTTCTTATTTTTTTAATTTTTTTACTCTTTCTCTTTCTCCCTCTTTTTTCCCCTCCTTTTCTTCTACTTTTTCTTTTTCTTCCCTTTTCTCTTCCTCTTTTTCTTCTATCTTTTCTCTTTCTTCTTCCCCATTTTCTCTTCCCCTATTTTTCTTCTTCTTCTTCTTCTTTTTTCTTCTTACCCCTTCCGGAATATCCTCCCTCTCTTCTTCTTCTTCTTTTTAATTTTTTTTCTCCCCCTCTTCTTCTTTTTTCCTTTTTCGTCATTCTTCCTATATTTTTTCTATTCAACCAAAAATGAATTTGAGGGTTTGGGACCTAAGAGTTGAGGATTGTGCTAATGATGATGTGTGTAAGAATTTGGAGTTAATTTTTTACTTTTTTTAAATTTATTTCGATTACCCGATCGGATAATTCGGCTAGAAAAATTCTACCCGATAACCGATCCGAAAATTATTCAATTGGGTTCGGATTATCTGAAATCCAAAATTTTTTAAAAAAACCCAATCCAATCGGGTTTTATCCGATTGAATCGGATCGAGATTTGAAAACCCGAATCCAAATGCCCACCTCTAGTATGATAGTAGCATTGAGAAAAGGGAATCACAGCTTTAGTGTATTGGTTTTGAAAAAGTGAGAAATGAAGAAATAAGATATTTTCCGCGGAATGAAATAAAACAAATATGATCAACATACCCTTAGGGTCTCTTGTATCTTTTTCACTTGTATTGATTTTAACAGTAAAAAAAATTGATTAATTTTTAAGAGATCAATTTGTCCAAAGAGAAAGGTGAAAAAGAAGCACCATTTAATTATTATTAAGAATGTAATAGGGTAGATATAGATCTCAACTTGCTTCAATAATTGGCCAGTGTAAGCTGTAAATTTTATCTTTCAAAAAATGCATCTTTCTTGCATATTGGGGCGCTTTTTTGTGGCCCGATAAGAATTTTTGTTGTAGTGCAACATGAAAACAACATGTGTTTCATGTTTTTACCTAAATTTTATTTCAAGTTACATCTCATCTTAGAGATGTTTCACAAATTAGAAGCTGCATAGAGCATTTATTAATGGAAGTTTTAGAAAAGAAATAATAAAAAAAAGACCTTTATAACACTAAAAAAACCTTTATAAGATCTCTAGAAATTTTATATGCTTGTCAGAAAAAAAAATTTAAGATGCTGGCGTATATCTGTCCTCAATAAATTCAGACCTAAAACGAATACCTTTCAAGTGTGTGAGAGAAATGGAAAATCTAGCCAATATTCCCACAGTTGATCTTTCAGGTTTCTTAAGAGAAGGGGAAGAAGAAGGCAAGAAGGCGGCTCAAGAAATAATCAGCCGAGCCTGTTCTGAGTACGGCTTCTTTCAGGCGGCGAACCACGGGATACCTCTTGATCTAATGAGCCGAGCCATGGAGCTTTGCAAGACATTCTTTGATTTGCCGGATAAGGAGAAGTTGAAAAACAGACCAAGAGCCGGGGCCCCTGCCCCGGCTGGCTATGGGAAGCAGCCAGCGCAGTCGACGGACAAGAACGAGTATTTGATGATGCTTCCACCTCAGAACAGCTTCAATGTTTTGCCAAACAATCCTCCAGGATTCAGGTATCTTAATTTGCTCCATTTGGTTCTTCATCAATATGATTATCTAATAAATCTTGAAAAGATCATACAAGTGTGATCTATTCAAAAGGGTGAATTAATCAAAGAGAGTTCAAAAAATACACAAAGGGATTGTAGGGATTGTAAGTGCTTACCGATAAATTATTTTTAAATCATCCATAAAATTAAAAGGATGTATTCAATTTAATCATCATACCAGGTTTTAATTGAATAAAACTTTCTTCGTCCTGCAAAGAACATCTAATACTCTATTTTTGTTAATCCCAATTGTTCTTTACTACAGAAATAGAATTTTTTTGTAGTATGTAACTATTTTACCCTTCGATTTAAATTTGAAAAGAAGAAGGAAGTTTTACACATGGATATACATCAACAAATATTAACCAAACTAAAATCATGTCATACATTCTGCAATGCAATTTTCTTGCTTTCTATTCAGCAATAATTTCCATGAATAAATGGAGGGTAAATTAAAAAACAATGACACAAAGTTGACTTTTGTTACTTTCTTAAAAACTTCAAATAAACATTACATGTAGGATAGAGAAAGTATATGCATTTGATGCCATAAATTTTCTCATAATCTTAATCACAACTAGTTTAATTACCAACAAAATACATGGTGAAATTTTGTTTGTTTCTAGTTAAGTGTTAGTGTCATGCATATAAATGCAGGATCAAGACAAACAATTGTAACTTTTCATGGCCTCATATATGGTGAAAAAGCTCCTAACATTGTCAAAATACAAACAATTGTCACTTTCATTGCCTTATATATGGTGAAAAAGTTCCCCATATCTTCCAAGTTGCATTTATTAGAATGACTTGGCTATTTTGATTACGTGAATTACAAAAATTATTTTGAGATTTAAACTATTTACAAAAAAAATTACTAAAATTTGTAAATTACAAATATTCTTTTCACATTTATTTTTATTTTATAAATTGCATCTATTGAGAAGGTAACAAACCTCAATGGGATATTTATAATTTTGAAAGATATTGAGTTTTGAATTTTTTTGATAATTAGAGTAGTTTTTATAATTTACCCTACTATTAATGACAACAAAGGTAAAAAAATTCCCAAGTTAAACCCAATCAAGATGTAACTATGATGCATAGGACAACTCTTTGGTGTTTCCAGGGCCGTGCTGGAAGAGTTGTTCTCATATTTTAGCAAAACAGGTGAACTGATAGTGAGCATTTTAAATGATTGCTTGGGTCTACCTCCCAATTTTCTCAAGGAATACAATGGAGATAGGAGCTGGGATTTGATGAGTACCAAGCGCTATTTCCCTGCAACAGAAACTGAGAATATTGGAATATCAAGACACGAGGATGGGAATATCATTACTTTCATATTCCAGGATGAAGTTGGAGGCCTGGAGGTTCTCTGGGATGGACAATGGATTCCTGTTGTTCCTTCTCAAGGCACACTAGTTGTCAACATAGGTGACGTTATTCAGGCAAGTATGAGTTTTATTACATTTTCAGAGTGCTGGAGATGCACCCGGTGGTGGTGTATACTAGTTGCACATTCATATATAAGAATGTATAGTGAGATACACAACGAGTCTAACATCTAATGAACCCATTTTCAGTTCTCCATGAAATGATTGACTAATTTGTAACTGAAGTGATTTGGGTCGTTTCAGGAATGCATGACCTTGACAAGTCAAAATTGTTGGTGTCTTATTATAACTCAATCTCTACTCTGAAATATATATATTCTGAACATACCTAAAAAAGAACACATATTGGGATTATGGGGATTATCCTTACTTAAATAGCTCTAGAATTTCTTGAGTATGCAATCAATAGGCAATAATTGACCTTAACATTTATGTATTATACTTGGGAATGCATGTTATTGATCACGTGATGAGATTAAAAGAAAAACCTGTTTAGAGATGCTAAAATCCCAATGCATTGTTGTCGAGAGACCTATGGGATATATCATGAGTTATCGTTTCAAGTCAATTGATTGGGTCAAATTAGCCAAGTCGATCCACGTAAAAATATGCGGATCTTGGTCTAGTCCATCCAAATTTCATCTTAAAGAGGGCATTTCATATTTTCAGAATAAGGCAAAAGGATTACCTAATCAGTCACAAAAGTTTTACGGCATTTTTTAATTTTTTTTTCAGGTGCTGACTAACAAGAAGTTTAGGAGTGCAACTCACAGAGTTTTGAGACAAGAAGGAAGAAGCCGTTACTCGTTTTCCTTTTTCTATAACTTGCAAGGAGACAAGTGGGTTGAACCTTTACCTCATTTTACTACACAGATTGGTGAACCACCTAAGTACAAAGGATTCACTTACAAGGATTATCAAGCGTTGAGGATAAGAAACAAGACTCATCCACCTTCCAGGCCTGAGGATGAGATCAACATCACCCATTATGCAATCTCCAGCAAATGAAATAGTATTTCAATAAACTGTGTTGTGATTTAATCTCATAAGTACAAAATCAATGAGAAGTGATTTAGCCGATCTTCGCTTTTTAATGTACTTACGATATGATTGATATACATGAATGGATTTATTCCTATTGGAATATGCATTTTCAAAAGTATGGATTAGTTATTCTCTTTCTTCCCATGAGTTTAACTATTCCCTACTGTCTTCAGTCTGGTTTGCTTCATAAGTAAGCATGAAGCTTGCCCGACTTGACTGACGAATGAAAAGCAGAATTGGCGCTTAAGTTAGGTAAAAACCGTAGATTGAATAGAGAAAGAAAGGCTAAAGCAACGAATGAACCAGATTGACTTGAGAGGGAGTCCTGGGAAAGGGTAAGGGTAGACGAAAGAAGGTCTCCGCCACAAACACTTCGGGAATAAATTGTATTTGACAAAATTATCTTTCTAAATATAATAAAAATATTGAATAAGACTCGAAACTTGACTTATCAAGATTTTTATGAACTTGAATACGAACTTATTCCAAACTCGAGATTTATCAAGTTGAATCCGCTAAACCTACTTTATTATTTTAAAACTATTAAAAAATATTTTTTAAAAACAACATCACCATAACTTTCTATATATGAAAAACTAATATTATTAATAAAATCAATATTTATATATTAATTATTAAAAAAATAAAATTTCAAATTTATTTATTACTTTTACATATATTAGCAAAACCATTATTAATTTTATATCATTATTATATGAGTATTATATTTATATTTTAGTATAAATATAACATGCATATACTATATATATATATACATAACATTGTAAATAAAAATTATATGTATAATATTTTAACGAGTCATATTTAGATCTCATCCGAGTCTAAAAATTAGAAGCTGACACTTGCTCCAAGATCTATTTGTCGATTTTTGTATTATTTATAAAAAATATATATATTATTGTAAAATTGTATTTGTATTCTATATACATGTGTATATTATTGTTTAACACTGATTAAAATAATAACAGACTCATTTATACACAACATATTAATAATTTTATTTTAAAAAATTTCTACTAAAAGGTAATTTGGTCTTTAAACTATTTTATTCTATTCTTACCATTCATTTTTAATTACCAATCAAAAAATTGGAATCAAGTAAGAAACAATAATTCCATTCATTTTTTATTTCTTATACATACCAAGTATTGAAATTATTATACGCATATTATTCCTTTCCAATTATCATTTAGAGTAATAACTATTCCTATTCCTATCTCTCTCTCTAGTTTATTGGCCTAGTTTAGGAAGAACCTTATATAACAAATTATGTATGCTGCTATTGGACATGAGATTTTCCCTAATCCCCAAACCTCTCCCATGTTGGCAAAACTAGGTGTAATTTTAGATGGCTGAAAATTTTGAGGAGAATAAGGGCTAGGAAATGATGGTGTAGGCTTATAGAAATTCTACAACAGCCTCCCTAGATATAATGACACATCAAAATAGTAGCACTATAAATTTTAAAAACAATGAAACAACAAAAATATTTTAACTCACTTAGAATACTACAAAGTGAGAAGAGAAGTGCGGGATGATAATGAATGAAATCCACAAACAGAAGGAGCTAATTTATAATCATTGAAAAGTTGTAGCTAACATGCAGAATTGTTGAAAATGTGGTATAGGCTGAATGGACATGTTTGTGTTTTTTTGTATAATTGGCTTTACCTGGATAGACATATTTATTCTTTTTCTTTACTCAATAATTGATTGTAAAATTACATCAAATTGTACAATTAATAGTTACCTGGTGCCACTAGACTGGATAGACATGTCTGTTTTTTTTTTGTGCAGTTAACAATTGAGTAGTACCAAGTGTCGCCTACTGAGCAATACCACTTGTAAAATTTTGATGGGAAGAAAATAAAAAAAAATTATAAAAAGTTCTTAATTTATTTTTTATAAAATAATGTATACAGTATTTAGGTTAACTTAAAACTAAACTCAAGCCTGGGTCAAGGTAAATGCCACGCCTGATGGCCTTGCATGCATGTGGGCTTTCGTCTAGACATATGAGGATGTAGGTTCTTCCCATTTTAAATACTATTGGTACTTCTTGGGGCGCAAATTCAAGTATCAAACTTGTACTTTATATAATGATGTAAAACCTTTTCAATTTTCAATGTAGAATGGATGAGTTTCTACTTTCCATCATTTTCAAATTTGACAATTTATTTTTTTTAAGTAATTCACGTTTAGTTTTAATTTATCATTCACCTGAAATTAATTTTTAAACAATCAAGTATACTTTACTTATCAACCTTGGAGTATATTACATTAAGCCAAAAAAAATTCAGAATCATTAAATGGGACCTATTTAAATAATTGGTTAAAATTTGGTCAAAACAAAAGTTTGAAATTAATTTTCAATAATCCTTAATGAATGAAATTAATGCATATTACTTTGCTCAAAAGAGTTTAATTAGAGAACTATTGTATCAAAAGGGGTAGCTTGTGATCGTTAAAAATGATATTATATGAGCAGATGCATTTTATTCACAAGGAATAAAATAGCACCTATAAATAATATAGTAACTGTAATGTGTAAGTTCAAAGTAAAATAGACAATTGCATATTAGAAATTTGACAAATAACAAGTACAAAAATAACAAAAAGCATGAGTTAGCTTTCTATTTCTCGAAGTTTATTTTGATTATACTTTTTTACAGAATATTATTTCTTTATGAAGTCCAGGGTAAACTCCCAAAGTTTCCTAGCCAAATCTCTTTCTGTAGCCTTTGCACTTGCTTTGGCCAAGTTGTCAGAAAAGCATGCACCGCAAATCCCCTTCAATTATGGACCGCAATGCCACATAACAGGTGGTTGAATCCCCCTTTAAATTAGATAGAAAAATATCGAATTCAATTTACTAATCAAAAGTTATAATGTCTTGAACTGTTCAAATGTTAGCGTAAATCAAGAAAATAATAACCCCATATTAACTTTGAAACACATTTAGCTCTCTTGGTTATGTTCATTTTTGTCCATAGACTTCTCAGATACATAAAACTTATCTATCATAAGATTCATAGGAGTTAACTCCCAAGTAACTTTCAGATTTTTCATGACTTAACAATGTGACTTTCTTACTTAAAGTCAATGTCTATTTATATGAGACATTAGACCTGACAAAGACTTCCTCCTAAGTTTTAGGTTCTGATGCTCTTCTGTATGACCACGCATTTGACTAATAAGTTTTTCCACGAGTGGAATGTAAAGAATAGTAATTCTTTATTCACTCGAAATACTACAGTGGAGGTGATTGTTGGGTTCATATGTCCCAAAATAGTTAAAATAGTAGAAACATGAAAATTTTAAATAAAACAATAACATGCATATTATATATGCAATTCTAATCTCAAGATCTGATATGATTGATTGGTTTGCATCTACTGATTACTCATTTTGAAATAAAAATATAACTTGCGAATTTATAGCCAAAAGCAATCCGATTGATGTAGGGTATAAAATAATTTAAATTGTTATGCTCGTACTAAAAACAAATTCGTAAAGGTTTTAAGTATCATCTCTTTAACGATTTCCACACTTCAGGAGCTTATGCGAATCTCGAATTTATACTAGTACATTCGAATTATAATTTCTACACTAGAATTTGGGAGTATAGTTTAACTCTTAATTCAACAAGGTGAAGCAAAAATTAAATTATAAAAAAAATGAAAAAAATTATTTGATGGAACATAAAATGCAAAAAAAAAAGAGAGATTAGAGTGAGCGGCTTTGGGAGCTTGAGGGCCAAAAATTTCACATACAAGAGTGTGTAATTTTTGTACTTATGTCCCTCTTATTAGGATGATTCAACCAAATCCTATTAGGTATCTTCCTCCATCCATTCTTATATTTTGTTTCTATTTAAGGCTTGAAGTTTTGACTTTCTCGACTCCTAATAGGCCTTCTATGAGTATATTGACTTTGGCTTGAACTTCAATTAATTTAATTAATTCCATGAATTAATTAGTACAACTTAATTAATTGAACATTGGCCTCGCAATTCTTACGAGTTAATTAAATAAATAAATTATTTTTATTAATTAATCATTTTAAATAAAATATTTAATTTCAAAAATTTACACTCATGGAAGCATCTAAAAGTGTATCATCATTACCTAGTATTAGATGAAAAAAAGTGAATATATTTCTTACTATTAGTCCTATACAAGTACAATTCTTATTCTCTCCTAATCTGTCCATTAAATTTAGAGCATAAATTATTAATTGAAATCCTATATGACTCAATAACTATGATATAATTATCTGTCTCGTTGACTTCTTCATGAATCACTAGAAATCTTCCGTCTAATATTCATCTTGTATTTATGTGTTAGAATTCTTCCATCAAATATTCATCTTGTATTTATGTGTTTATGTTTACAGATATATGAAAAAATGTGTTATCACATATCTACTCACATGCATAACACTTGTATATTAAAATAATATTATAAAATTAATGAATTATTTATACTTTAATATAAATTATTTAATTACAAATAATTAATTATTTTTTAGTATCATTATTTTCTCATATTTGGAAATATATGATGACATCGTTTCTTAAAAATAAATTTTTGAATATATTTAAATTATAAAAATATTATTGTGGGTCTAATAGGTTTGACCTCTCTGAGTCTCAAATTTGGGTTCGATCTCAAAATTTTGATAAACTCAATCCATTGTCATTTTTAATTAAAATATTTTATAAACTCCTATAAGATGATTTTTTAAAAAAAAATTACTTTTAAAATATTTGGATAAAATAAAAATGTAGAGTTTATAAATATTAGTAATGCAAAATTTATAATTTATATGATCAATTAAGACAATTTGTTAAAATTTTAAAAAATAAGCTAGAAACTCATTACTTTATTAAAGAATTTTATTGAATTCTAATTTCTTATTGTTTTACATTATAAGCTCATTTATATTATCCTTTAGCCGCAGGCTGCCTATGCTCAGAATCGAAATGGAAATTGAGCATTTTAAATATCACCAAATATTTTATTTTATTAACTTTTAAATATCTTATAAAATATTTTATAGAATTTATATACTCCCCCAACCATCATTATAAATTTAACTATTACATTATTGTACGTATGATAAATTATGAATTCACAACAATTGACCCCAAAACTAAAGCAGAGCCCGTAACTTTAGTAATAATTTTACTAGTCAATGGACGAAAATAAAACATCAAGTTATGAAAGTCAACACTCAACCCACAGGGTCAATTCTTTAATTTAGAGGGTGTTTGGTGAGCTTATAAACTCTTCAAAACAACTTATAAATTATTTAAAAATTTATAAATTTTTAAAAAGTGTGGTAATTTTTTTCTAAAAGAACTTATAACATTCAAAAAAATCTTATAAATTGTTTAAAAATTTATAAGCTCTTAAAAAGTGTGGTAATTTTTTTCTAAAAGATCTTATAAGATTAAAAAAAAAAAACTGTTTAAAAGTTTATAAACTTTTAAAAAAAAATACCTCCACTCAAACTTATTTTCAAATTAAAATCTTATTTTAACACATTTTTTTAATTTTAAGAGTTTTAATTATAAAATTGTCATTATTAACATATTAAAAGTTCTATAATCTTATTTTATCCAAATATTTCAACAACTTATTTTTAAAATAAAATTTAATATTTTATAAATTTTAAAAATATCTTATAAGATGTAAGAGTTTATAAAATGTTTTAAATAAGTTTACCCAAACACTCTCTTAGTTTCTCACTCCAAAGGTCTGAAAATTCCTTCAAACATTGGATCAATCGGTTGTCATTTCTTTTCTCTCAACAAATTAAACTTTTATCAACCTAATTTTTATCAAACTAGTTATACCTTTGTTCCCTTATATTTATCATTAATTTAATTTTAGTACTCCCGATTTAATCTTCATCAAATTTACTCAATCATAATTTTCATCAAATGTGGTCCTAACCGTCTAAACTCCCTTGAGTACTAATATAACTACTTATATATAATTGCACCTGATCATCGAGAATATTAAGATTTTAGTTCCTTAAATTTGGTCTTTTTATAGCTTTGGTCCCTTAATTTTAGTTCCTCTTACACGTGCAATCCCATCAGCAATTAATGGAGAGTTGACCATAATAATTGAATTTGTCGAATTAGTAAAATATTTTGGTCTAATTTTAATGAACACTAAATTAGAGGGACTGAAATAGAATTACTGCTAAAGATATAAGGGACAAAAAATTGGATTATCCTTTCTTTATAGACACTACACCAAATTACACCGCTGATGATTTGAGAGTTGAGACAAAAAATCTGCTATGTTCGCTGCAAGAAATTTGATTTCCACAAGGAAATATTTCGATTGCTAAATAAATTTCGTCACAATTGTATGCACAACTAAATTTGTTAGCAATATCATAAGGCTATTCTTGTTTAATATTAAATAAAAATCTAATTTAAAAATTTTAATTATTAAAAAAGAAAGACATTTAATATTTAATGTTTCTAAAAGAGGGATCTACTTATATTTTTGAAAACCTCATGGGAGATATTCTGGAATCTCTCATCTTCCTGGGGTCTCCATGAAAATTATCTCCAATAAAACAGAATCTTGTCTCCCCTAATGTGGAGTTTCCAAGACCACAAGAAGACATCCTCTGCTGACACATATACGTCTAAAAAATTGTCCTAAAGCACCTAACTTCTACTTTATAAACTGTGCAACAGAAAAATCATAGTATGATGTTACAGAAAGCAGAAGTAATAATGGCTATTCCCACAGTTGATCTTTCTCCTTTCTTCACAGACAGTGATGAGGATGGGCAGAAGAAGGCAATAGACATTATCAAACAAGCCTGCTCAGACTATGGTTTCTTCCAAATTGTAAACCATGGCGTTCCCCTGGACCTGATGAGCCAAGCCATACAACTTTCTAAGACATTCTTTGCATTCCCAGCTGAAGAAAAGCTCAAGTACAGTCCAGGGTCAGGTGCTCCTCTTCCAGCTGGTTACAGCAAGCAGCCAGACCATTCGCCTGATAAGAATGAGTATTTGTTGATGTTTCAGCCTCAATCTGGCTTCAACGTTTTGCCAAGCAATCCTCCAGGTTTCAGGTATGCAAAGTTGTCAATCATGTCAGGGAAAATTGGAAAAACAGGAACAAAGAGAATATCAATTCCAGTTGTTTGTTAACATTGTGCTGGTACAGGGATGTGCTTGAAGAGATGTTCATCTATTTCAGAAAGACGGGCGAAGTTATAGAGAAACTTCTGAATGATTGCTTGGGGCTGCCTCCTGATTTCTTGAAAGAATACAATCTTGACAGAAGCTGGGATTTCATGGTGGCTCTGCGCTACTTTCCAGCGACTGAAACTGAAAACAATGGCATAACTGAGCATGAAGATGGGAATTGTGTCACATTCGTAATCCAGGATGAAGTTGGAGGCCTTGAGCTCAGGAAAGATGGAAAATGGATTCCAGTTGTTCCTGCTGAAGGCACAATTGTTGTCAACATAGGTGATGTTATTCAGGTAACCAAAGATTTTCCCTATGTAGTAATCAAATTATATTTTTGCCCTTATTTAGCTGTACTAAATCACTTTAGATCATCTATTTCAATTTTACATTGCATCTTATATTATATATAACATACTCACGTCTTCCAAATGATATATCTTACATAAAATATAAGATATAATACAAAATTGTAATAGAAGATTCAAACGGGTGCTGATGGCCTACTTAGCTTAACTTTTGCGCTATTTGTAGGTGTTGAGCAACAACAAATTCAAGAGTGCTACTCATAGAGTTGTGAGATCCCAAGAAAGAAGCCGTCATTCTTTCGCCTTTTTCTTTACCATACAGGGTGATAAGAGGGTTGAGCCATTGCCTCAGTTCACAGAAGAAATCGGGGAGGCACCGAAATACAGGGGATTCTTGTACAAGGATTACCAGGCGATGAGAATGAGGAACAAGACTCATCCACCTTCCAGGCCTGAAGATGCGATCACCATTACTCATTATGCAATTTCTACAGAATGAAATTATATGGGATAACTTGTTGACTTGTCCCATGAATGCTGCAATAAACTATCTTACAAGTTAATTTGTGAACTTTTGAATTTGTGTTTCTTGAGCTATTTAATTCAGAAATCTCTGTATAAACCTTTCCATTATACGTAGATGGAGTCAAAAAAAACTGAAAGGGGTGAATTTTATCTTTTCTTAAAAACAATAGATAAAGATATATTTTTAATTTTGATAAAATTTTAAAATTTAATAATTTTATATATAAAATTTATGGATTTGAGTGACAGTCACCGTCCCGTGGCATTCCGTCTCTGATTATATATGTGAATCCCACCTCATATAATTGTCCCGGCACCCAGAGATTCGACAAATTTATCTATTATTGCAACAATATCTAACCTTTCTGAAACCCCTTAAAATGTGATAAATGATATTGAAATCACATGTCATGACTGAAGCATCCAAAAATATGATGAGGCTGTTGGTATTAGGAAGCATTTTTGGCTGCATATAGAGGAGGTTGGCCCAAAATGTATAATCTCAAAATTTAAAACTAACTCATAATTAGCCTGTGATATGCTTTATGGAAAAGCTAGATGCCCTTTAGACAGCTGGAAAAATTGCTCAAGAAATTATTTGACCTTTGAGAGAAATTTATTTTAAAAAGAACCGTAATGATTATAGTTGATATAATTATTTTTTTAAATATAATAAAATATAGAATATTTTTTGAAAATGATATGTAGATAAAAGATAAAAGTATGATAATGATAATTAATTTGATATATACTTTTTTATGAAAAGATATTTGGATGTAAAAATATTTTTTGAAAGTGGAAAAATATATTATGAATTTTTTTAAAAACAAAAAAAACTCACAAACAACCAATATTTTAGAAAAAAAAATTATAGATTAAAAATTCTTAAATTTTTTTAACAAGTACGGCCTAAGGTCTCCTATTCCTTTTTCACTTGTATTGATATTAATCATAATAAAACAGTTTTGAAATTTATTTATAAGAGATCAATTTGTCCAAAAGAGAAAGGTGAAAAAGAAGCACGATCTCAGCTTAATTTAAGATCCTCGTTTCTTTTTAATATGATTTAATTATTATTAAGGATGTAATAAATAGGGTAGATATAGATCTCAACTTGCTTCAATTATTGGCCAGTGTAAGCTGTAGATTTTACCCTTTTTTTTTTTTTTTGTTTTATTGTTTTTTCTGTGCCTACAAAAATTATGTACCACCATCATTTCCGAGTAAAAGGCATTGAATTAATCAATATTTGTTTGCTAGTAGTGTAAGCTTATCCATACCAACAACTGAGTTGTTAAAATATTGTGTTTACATGTCTTAACTTTTCAATAATTTGTAATAAGATACAAAAATTAAAGAAACAAAATCCATGCCTTCAATATAATTTAATCCATAAATTTGACTAAGTAAAAAAACCACAATAAAAAATAGATGAGGGGCTGGCAAGAATAGTCGTCTTGTTAATTATTAAAAAAAAAAAAGATAGTTGTCTCCTTTAATTTTATAAAAATTTAAAAAATTAATATAATTTTTATATTTAAATTTATTATTTTTAAAAAAAATTCTCCTTAAAAAAATAAAAAAATATTTTTATCCATTATTTTTTTTTGTAGATTAAAAAAAAAAAACAGATTTGGTCACTTTCTCGCTTCTATATATGGACATATTTTCTCCTCCACAAAGATTAATTTTCATACAAAACCTAATACAAACCTCAAAACTCATCAAACTGAAAATGCATCTTAAAAAAAAAAAAAACGAGCCCTAATTTCTTCAAACAATTTTTCCAGCTCTCTAAAGGGCATCTAGCTTATATATATTTTGGGCCATCCTTCTGTACATACAGCCAAAAAAACTTCTTTCTAATACCAACAAAATCATCATATTTTTAGATTTCTCTATCATTTATCATGCAGTCATTGTCGTGTTGTACATTTTTAAGAGGTTTCAAAAAAGTTAGAAATAGTTGCAAAAATAAACAAATCTGTATGTGGAAGTTTAGGTGCTTTGGAACAATATGTTACAATTAATAAATATGTGTGTGAGCATAGGATGTCTTCTAGTGGTATTGGACATTCCACATTAGGGGGAGGGAAGTTTCTGTTTGATTGGAGATAACTTTTCATGGAAATTAACCCTGGAAGATGAGAAAGTCCATAAAATCTCCCATGAGGTTTACAAAGGTACAAGTAGATCCCATTAAATATTAAATGAATATTTGGAAGCATTTTTGAAATGAAAGTTCATCTATAAAATAAATTTTTTTAAAAAAATAATTATAAATATTGTTAAGTGTTTGGTAGAAATATACTTTAACGTCCGTTTAGTAGAAGTGTAAGAAAAGAAATTCAAAAACAATAAGTTTACATTTCTCCAAAATGGACTTTTGCAGAAGTGACTTATTTTAAAAATTTATTCAAAAATAATTATCAAACACATTCTAAAAGTTCAATTGGAATGGGTTTTCAAACACCCTCTAAATATCTTTCTTTTTTAATAATTTAAATTTTTAAAGAAGTTTTTTTTTTTAATATGTATCAAAGGGCTCTGGATTTTAATAGAAGGGCGTTATCGGTAATTTATTAATATATATAAGAGGGTCCTGGATTCAAAAAGAAGGGCGTAACCGGCAATTTATTGAAAAAGTGGGGACTTCACTAAAGGAATGGCATGCGTTATATTTATTGGGATTTTTTGGTAATTTTTTCAAAATTTGGGGAGGTTTTATGCAATTTAGTATGGTAAAAATTTCAAGAGAGGATCTTATGAGCTTTTAAAATAAAATATTTTGTTCTATTAAGCTTTACAATAAAGAAATTAATAAATAGACCAGTTCAAACTTATTCTTTAATATTTTAACAAACCTTTTTAATTTTATTATATAAATTTAAAAAATTATCGTCACTAACATCTTATAAGTTCTATTATTTTATTTTACCTAAACATTCTAAGGGTTATTTGTTTTTTAAATAAAATTTAATATTTTAACATATTATAAGATATTTTAATTCATGAAATAAAAAACACAATAATCAAGAAATAAGTTGCATGCATGCAGTCACTAAAAATAGCTAAGTCTTATTAACCATATTTAACTTAATCTTATCTGAACAAATCAATAAATTAAAAAATACAAGTTTTTCCACAAAAAATTTAATGTTTTTGGGTGATGCCCGTTAGGTATAATGTACCTAACCCACAATTAGGTGTGGGTAACAAATTTTACTGGTACAGTGGCCATGTCAGGTTGAGTTGTTTAATAATTAGTATTCTCACCATCTTAAAATTGTAAATTTATTATTGTTGTAGATCATTAAAAAAATTGAGTGTAATAATAAATGATTGAATTAATTTTTAATCTAACTAAATATTATTATTGTTAAATAATATAATAATACATAAATATTAAACTTTAGTGCATTAATTTCTTATGTACTCTGTCATGCCTTCTGGTAAAAAAAAAATAAGAATGTATTTTCTAATAGAGTCTATCCACGCCTTCTCAAATATATATATATATATTTAAAGAAAGTAGAGGTATAATTCTGATATGTATTTTTCAATACGAAAATATTTTTTTTAAATACTGCTAAAGCTTTCTATTTCTAGAATTTAAGAGTGCAATATGTTTATCATGCCTATTTTGAAGGTGCAAAACCCAATTACTCTTGTCAATGGCTAGACAAGATGGACAACATTGATAGCCTGTAGGAGGAATGACCGAAACATCCTCACCCATTTTTTAGAATTCAAGGCAAGTAATTCTTCATATATAGGATGCAGAACCAGCTTTTACACCAAACAAAAACTAGCTATATTTTCAATGGCTCATTGCAACAGCAACAATGAAAAACAAGAAAATAACATTGGACTTTAACGGGCGGTCTGAAAGTGCTGAGACTATAAGGACTTAAACGAAGTCGAGAATCTTCTACCTACCTCTCTTGCTCACAGAAACTTCTAAACCTGTTCAGAGACACCATTGACAAATAAGTGAAAACTGATGATCTTAAACTGTCTGAATAAGTCCAGTTGCCTCCCCCATCTCAATCTTCATCTTCATCATCTTCGTCATCTTGCTCATCATCATCATCTTCAGACCCATCACTGCCCTTTTCCTGTAGAAACATCACAGATTATATTTAGAATTACATCAACTCATCAAAGGCTTCAAAAAAATGCCAACCACATCCTCCTCCCTCTGTCTCCAATCTCCCCCCACCCCAAATAACAAAATCACTTAATATGAATCCATAACATGTTAATAATTCATATTCATCTGAACTGAGTAATGGTAAATTGCATTCACTAAATAAACATCAAGTTCTAGAAGATAAATGATGGCTAAGGATAATAGTTAATTCCACAATTTGGCCTCTCAACTTTGTCATATAGCTAGTAATATTTAACCATAGTTGCAAGTACCTTGGTCGATTAAAAAATTGCAATATACATCAAGGAACAAAATCCTACTAGAATCAGATTACTAAGAGCGCCAAAAGCCTTACCACTGGTTCATTTTGAACAATAGATAGATTTTTTTAATGTAGAATAAGCTCTCACTCTTAATGCAGATCCCAGATGGGTAAATAACTAGAAAGGGCTCTCTTATCTTTTGATTACTCTGTTTAATTTTCACTTGCAATCAATTGTTTGTTAGCTATAAGAAACTCCATAGATTTCTCAAGCGAAGCCCAAATTCTCAATTCATCACACTGATGATAAAAAGAGGTGTGGAGCACAGGCACATTCTTGATTTCAATCCAACAATCCTGTCTGTAGCTTGATCTCCACTAATTGCTTTTTTGGCAAGGAAAAGACCAAAGACAAAGACTTTACTAACCAGACTTTGACCAGAATGGTGCTATTGGCTGCTCCCAAGATTGACGCCATAGAATTTTACCCAAAGGTCACTTTTTCCAAAACTAGTTGCAAGCAGTAATAAGAAAAAACAAAATAATCATGCTATGATAGTTTATAGTTTCTGAAATGAGCTATTGGAATCCTATAAAAGGACATCCATTATCAAAGCACCAATCATACACATGGCATTTAGTTAAAACAATCCGTGTCTAAAGCAACAATACGGTAAAAGTATTACAGGTTCATAATACAATAACTGCAAAAGAGGGATGGAAGTAAAACTAAGGCAGTTTCTGCATTTACCTCATCGTCGTCGTCGTCATCCATTTCAAGATCCTCTTCATCAGCCTCCTACAGCAAGGCAATTCAAAACAAAAAAATAAATAAATAAATAAAGCAGATATGCTTTATACCTAAAGATGATGTCACATTGATCTTCCATTAATATGTAGAAAAAAAGAGAAAAAGACAGTCAAGGAGCGAAATGTACATTGTTAAAATATGTAAGAGGATTTGGCCACAAATCATCCTTGATGATATCAGCCACCTATTACAAAAAAAACAGGTCGTAATTATATTCATTCTAAGAAAAACATCAAGTTGAAGCACAGCTTTAAAAATAAAACTCAAACTCATCCATCTGCTTGAGGCAGAACATACCTCGTCATGAATCTCATACATATCACCTTTATGCTCGGAGTCATTAAACCATGTAAAGAAGCTGCATTTTATAGAATTGAAGTAAGAAACCAAATCTCCACAAAAATCAGGGATACACAATACCTCACAATTTCAATGTAATTCAAAACGATCGAAGTGAAGACATCAAAGAACCCTTGAATAATTGTAAGGTAGTGACTACGAGCCATGGCCTCGTCACTTGTCAAGTAGAGGAGCAAACACTAAACAACAAAAAATATGGCAATAGACACTACATTTGCACCTCTGTCCTATGAAGCAGCAAGCACAGTTGTTAAATGCAGGAAGCACATTGGGGAAAGCATTTAGCAGATCAAGGCACACTTTATCCAGCCAAAGTCATCTCAACTCCAGATATTTATTCATCCACGAAGCCTTACTAAATTTCAGAACAGTCTAAGAGCAACTTTCAAAGTTTCAGCAAGTATTAAATTAGCTATATATTTGAGCAAAATCAGCATTGCATTATTTTTTATATTATGAATGATTTCATCAACTGATTTAATTATACAGCTAAAACTTTTATAATATAAATTTGAGAGAATTTTTTACTTCTGTTAAAGAGGACTTAAAACAGCCAGAAATTCAATATTATACATTTTTTTGCAACCAAATTACTGCTGAAGCCCTGTGTTTCAAACAGAGAAAAAGCAATTCCACTCTGAGCTTTGCGCTGAGGCTCGTATCTAGGCAAACCAAAACTGTGGGATCAATAATTTCTAACAATAATAAAAAACACAGGAAATGCATCAGCAGTATCCACTCTTCACTAAAGGTGCTGTCAAGAACACAAAGAAAGCAGAAACCATAAATTCCAAAACAAAAGTAACACCTTCATTTGGATTTTGGTTTTTCGATTTTGGTGTTGAAAGCATCAGGAAAAAAATATTTCCCTTTTTTGGTTTTGAAGGAGAATACAAAAGGAAGAAACTTCTATAAATGTCATCATCAATGTAGTAGTTATATACACCTCATTTCTTTCTATGATAGTCAATCACATTTAGAAGTTCCCAAATTAGTACTATTCTGTTAAAAAAGACTTTGACAAGGAAATTGATTTTCATTTACTGAGTTTTTTTTTCTTCCTTTTTCTCCTCAGCATTATGTTGAAGAGAAAACATTTAATCTGTTTAAGCATATTGGACAGATAACAAAATCAAAATGACAGCATTGAAGCACAATATTTGGAAAATGCGAATTTCCAGCTCACGGGTCTGCCATCGTAGAATTCCAAACAAATGGAGGCACCTTGGATGTATACTTGGATTTGTATCACCTACACTTTTTGCCAATCAAACTACAAAGTAGAATGTGACATGAGGAAGTCAAACTAATTATCACATTCATTTTAACTGCCAGAATTCGGATATTGTATGACACTCATAGTAACACAGCATAAGTCCATAGAACTAAGCAGCAACGACAGTCCAGTAGCAAAATAAAAGTATTTCACCACCTATTCAATCTTGAGCTTTAGCATTCACCCTTTCTAGAAAATCAGCTATTCAATTTCTCTTCCTTTTCTTAAAATGTCATAGATCATCTTTAGAGCATTCACTTTACTGGTTTCCTGGTTGATTTTCTCATTTTGAACAGATTTGTAGGTCCAAAATCTGGATGATTCACATGTCTCATGCAATGATTCACACCAATACCCAGGTCCGAGAACAAACAGACACAGTTGAGCTTTGATAACTCTATATTTTGATTTGGTGATAGCAGTCTTATAATGACAATATAATTGGAATGTATCAGTGAGTTGTAGAGTAGTTGACCAACTGCGTTGAGGGATATAAGACCTGCATATAGTTACAGAACTGCTTGCACGAAGCCCTCATTTACCATATAGAGATATGTGTGTGTGGCGGGAGAGAGAGAGAGAGAGAGGACAAAAGAAAGAAAGAAGAACCAACCTTTCCTCAGCATGAGATCGCTTGTTTCCTTTCTTCTCTTCAGCAACGCCATTAGGAATGCCCTTCAAAAGCCAGACACGCACAATGAATTTAAAACACAGTATATGGAAACCTGACGTCCTTCAAACTGCGAAGGTGTGTAAAACTTACCATGCCTTCTTTCCATTTTATTGATGTTGCAGTGATTTTTGTTATTCCCTCCTCGAGGAAAGTGAAGGTCTTTGTGAGCTTAGTATCTTCAAAATACGGATTGGTGTTGAATTTCTGAGTGGAAACAAAAGATAATATCAAGAACTTAAAAACTTCACAGACTAAACTTAAAATCAGCATTTTTCCACATTAAAATTCTCTAAAGGTGGGAAGGAAAGGAGAAGACTCACAAATGTGATGGAGTAACCAGATTTTACATCTTTGAAATCTTCTACTTCAAGATTGTTTAGATACTTGAAAATCTAACACAAGACAAAGGAAGCCACAGAATTATGTAGAAGAACATATACAAATGTTTGAATTACATAATAACTGATGCTTTAAGAATCTTATGCAATGGAGTAAATTAAAGTGAAGACTGTGAATGAAGAACATATCATAACTATTACTCCCTCTGTCCGACAATGAACATTCATGTTTGGATTGACACGGAAATTTAGATTATAGTGTAAGTTTTGGCTATTTTTTACATTTTTAACCTAAGAGTTAGCATTGTCACATCATTATTTAAGTGATATCATTATTTAAGTGAGAGAGGATACTTTCAGGAAAAAAATGGGAAATGTGATATTAATTATGGATGTCTTAAAAAGTAAATAGGAGCGTTCAGATGTGGACAGGGGGAGTATTATGTTTTCTTATTCTTAGATAAAGCAAAGGAAGAAACATGAAACCTTTTGGTCTTCTTCAGTCAAAAGTTCACTGAGGGCGGGATGACTCATAAACTGCAAGAAGAGAGCACGTGTCAATCAAAGGGAAGGAGATATTTCCAAGCAGTGGCAAGGCCTTCCCAGTACTAAGTATGCATTTGTCTTAGAGAACCAGTTGTGATTATCACTAACCGCAGTCAACCAGAAATCAGGAATTGATTTGATGATGTCATTTCGCTTATCATAGACAGGCTTGCGTATCACATTGTACTTTTGTTCCACTTCCAAGACTTTTTCACTTGCTTCTTCATTGATCTGAAAGCACAGAGGAAAAAGAGATAACTTGTTATTTATATATGATTACAGCAAATGAATATCATCCAAGTGAAAGGAGACAACACCTTCGCTATTCAAAACCATTTAATGCCTGTAAAGCAAAACTAAAATGAACTAATTTACTCCTTAGGGATTCCTTAGGAACAAGTTCCACCCATATGAACATCGCGTGTTCACACTAACCAATGCACCAGAAAACAGCATCACGGCAGAATGCAAATTTAATGACTTTTTGATTGCTTCCAGAAACTAATCTTAAATGTTTCAAGATAAAAAAGTCAGATTTGTAATCCACACAGAATACATTGTCTCGGGGATGATGGTATTCGTGAGTCCCACTTACCAGCCACCACCCCACCCCATAGGGGTGTTGGATTTACAGAAAACTGGAAAGGAGTAACAAAAGAGAGAGGCAAAGTGATATAAAAGAACTATGCTAGAACTTTTATGCATTCATATGTAAATATAATAGATTTTTTCAATTCTTTGGCCACTTGACTATTTGTCAGGAGTTTCAGATTATGTCCGCAAGAGTTAAAGTGAAGAGAAGAAATTTTGTACACCCCAATGTTAGTTATTCATAACTTCTTAAATACGAAAAATTGAACAAAACAGGGGAAAAAAGAAAACCGCAACACACAAATATGTTGGAAACTAAGAAAAAACAAATAGTAGATTCATTTCAAATGGTAGTTAACAACCCAATCGACAACCATCATTTTTTGGTTGGACCACTTGTACCCAAATAACAAAAGAAAATCCTTGGTCCTTCACCATATGGAAGTAATTAAAAGCATAGTTGTTCATGGCACCCCATGGAACGAAATGCACAAGGGCAGTGTCACTCTTGAAGAATGGCACTGCCTTTGCTTATGGGGCACGCCTGGGTGCCTCTTTCCGAGGCGCCATGGCTCGCCAACGGGCGCCTTTTTGAAGGGAGTTCAGTCAGGTTTTTTTTTTTTTTTGGTTGAAAAAAAAGAAGGGCAGAAAAAGCCCTAATCAGCAACAGCTTCCTCTCTGAGCAACAGCCACTCCAGCTTTCCTGTCTCAGCAGCTCAGCCAGGTATGTCTTCCTCTTCCTTCTTCCTTCTTCCTTCTTTCTTCACTCTTCTTTTATTTTCCCAGGCTTGGAGTTTTTTTTCTTTTCTTCTCGGTCCTTTCTATTTTATTTTTTTCACTTTTTTTTCTGTTTTTCTTAACTTTTTGGCGGAAATTATTATTTTAATTATTAAATACTGAAATTAGTGCTGAAATATGTTACATTATTGCTCAAATTTGATAAAATTTGCTCAAATATTGCTCAGTTCGCTGCAAAAAAATCATAACTTGCTGAAATATTGTTAGAATTGCTTAAATAAGTGCTGAAATTGCTAAAATATTGCTGAATTTACTGGTACAAGCAATGATTTGCTTCAATAATTACTGAAATTTGTGTAATGATTGCTGAATTTTTATTTGCTTCATGGTTGGAATTTTAAATTATCTAAATTGATTAAAAGCTACTAATATTGTAGATATATAACTCATTTCTGCAATTATGTGTCTCACTTTGATAAGGCACGCGGTACTCCAGGGCACCTCTAAGCCGTGGTGCACTGTGAGCCTTTAAGAACTATGATGAAAAGCAATTTGGCATTATGTAACAACATGTGGACATGCTTTACATCTTCCAAAAATATCTAACCTGACATGAAATTGCAAAGTGCAATATCTCTTCCTTCATTATCACTACATCAGTAGGTAGAGTGGTAAATGCAATTCTAGATGGCCAAGCTTGCTCCACATTTCCTTTCTTTTTCTTTTTATTTACTTCGTAGCAAGATCTACCTATATCCCGTACTTGTGGAACGTAAATAGAGGTTCCAGCCTACTTAGTGATGAGTCATTGGCATACTTCCATGTGTTAGTTGACCTTTCATCTTTCAAGAAAGTCATGCTATAAAAACATGGAAACAATAACCCCAAGAAATTAAATGTCGGTGAAATTCATTCATTTCCAATGTTACACGAAGGGGTCCAACAGCAAAACCTGAATAATGTTCTCTTCCCTTCACAGAGGTCCACCAGCAAAACCTAATTTATGTTCCCTTTCCAACATGCTACAATTCTGAAGATACTAAAAGTTTCTGCATTTGATATCCAATCTGACAAACACCTAAGTCAATGAGGGCGGTGCAATTTTTTCCTTACCCAAACCTGTGACTCTGCCTTGTTATTTGACGTTGAAATGACAAGGGTGTACAGTGTACTAGAGAAATTTGGGTCCAAAATTACTTACTAACAGAAGGTCATCAAGCACTAAATATTGACCTGCAAGCGCTCAATTTCTTCTAACGGAAGGTGGAAAATCAGTTCTCTTATCTATTCTAGCAAACAATTTGTCAAATTGGAAGAAAAGACTGATGCTGCACATCTCCACTAATATAGCAGCCAAAAATCAGAAATTTAAAAATTACAACATATAGTACAGGAACAACTTCTATCACCAGCAACATGGGAAAACAATGCACCTTACCTTCTAAATAAACAACAGATTACATCCCTGCAAATTTATTTGTGGTTTTAACTTAGCAAATAATCAAGCATCGTAACTAAAAGTCTAGAATTTGAAGACATGAAAATAAGATGCACGTATTTGTGAAAAACCACATGAAGAGACAATGCAGATTCATAATTCATTTGGTTCAGTCATTATTTCAAAGCTCACCCGATGACATATCTGACAAGCCTTAATTCAACAATAATTATATCTTAGTGGTTTCAAATAATAATTGCGACAGTTACAATCAAATGCATTTTCTCTTGACTTGTTCAACAACAAAATAGGGGGGGGGGGGGGGGAACCGTAAAGAATAAAGCTTTTTCCCAAAAAATCTCCACTTTCAGACTACATGAAAATTTGCAAATTCAAGAAACAATAAAAGAAAGTAGATTTACTTTTTCAAGCTCATCTTGAATTTCCTGAAGCTTTTCAATGGAAAGAACGAGCGCTCCATCAATGTGGTCTGACACATTGTTTTCTTCCCCCACTTCTCCCAATTTCTGCTTCTTTCCTTTGTCTGCTCCCATTTCTCTTCAAAAACCTAGATTTTAGAGGAAAAATTGGATCTTTTTTGAATTTTCAATTGCTTTTGGGGGCCTTGCTTAAACCCTAAATAAACCCTCAGCTGTTGTCTACAGCAATAATTAGAGAAAAAGAGAATGGGCGTGTCCTCAATGGTTTTTTTATTAAAAGAGATGAGAGAGAATAATTGAGGGGATTAGGGTTTTGGGGTGGGCACTGTAAAAATAGAAAGTAAAGGGGTAATAAGAAAAGGAGTTATTCTACCTAACTAATTTTTTTTTTTTTTTTCTCCCGGTGAATAACACTTTAACTTGTATGTTCTTAATTTTCTCATTTTACTTTTTATATTCTCACTCTATTTTATTTTATTTTTTATATTTTTATTATCTCATTTCTTTCGTATATTTTTAAAAAATAATCTTAACTACTATTTTTAATTAAAATATTTTAAAATATTAATATAATTGTATTTATGTTTTAATAAATTTTTAATATAATTAATTAACACTTAATATTAAATTTATTCAAAATTTATTGTACTTTAATTTTAATAGTTTTTTTTTTTAATTTAACATAGTTCCTCTTAAATTATTATATAGTGGGACATTTTTTATTAGCTAATATACTTTATTTATGAATTTTGTATTCATTATAAATCTAAAAAATATATAATATGTTTCTAAATAATATTTTAATAAATAAGTAAAATAACAGTAATAATTTTTTTATTATTAATGGAATTTTCAAGTTCATAAAAATTATGTTAAATTCAAAAATATTCTCAAGTAGTAATAATAAAATGAAATATAAAATGATTATTTTTTTAAATTTATCAAAGTATATATAAGTAAATATATCAGCTAATAAAAAAATTTCTACAATATAGAAATTTAATAGAAACTATGTTATAAAAATAGCCTTTAAAATTTAAATATAATAAAATTCAATTGAATTTAAAGTTAGGTGTTAATTAATTAAGTTGAAAAATTAATATAATATAAAAACAAGTTTAATAATTTTAGAATATTTTAAAATAATTTTATTATAAATAATAGATAAGGACAATTTGATACAGATAGGTAAAGTGAGACAATGAGAGTACCGGTGATAAAGTGAGACAAAATAAGAGTATAAAATGTGTAAAATGAGATATAATGAGAGTAGAAGAGAGTAAAGTGAGATAATTAAAAATACAAATGAATAAAATAATATTCAACAAAAATAAAAATAAGTAAAGTAGAATTAACCCTAAATAAAAATTGATTCTATTAAACTATCTTTTTCATAGATTAAGTCACTAAAATACAACTATTGCTTAAAAGGCAATAAAGGAGAAGGAAATGAGTATTTCATGATGGGGTCGGTCGACAAATAAAATATTTTGTTTCATTTTGAATAAATGATATAATGTGGAAACAATTGCAAACAATTAGAATTATGAATATAGCTATATACTTGCTTTGATATTATATCTATATGTTTCATGGTACAAATATCATGATGAAATTAGAGTGGAAATCTTGTATATACATATATATATATATATATTAAACTCTCATAAATCAAATGTTGCTTTTCGAATTTTTAATTGCATCATTATACGTCATATATTCTTCATATTGCCCTCTTAAAAGTAAAGTTAAGAATTTTTTTCTTTTAAATTTAATTATTTTGATATTTTATTTTTAAAAAAAATAAAATTTAAATACTTTATCTCCTCACCCTCTCTAGTATTAATTTCATATCAAATTTTCATTAGAATATTATTCGTGAACTTTTGTCGTATAATTTTTTTTTTATCTTTCTATACAAAAGTTAAAAAATATATTTAAAATTTATTTTTGAAAGATAATATATCAAAATAATCAAATTTTGAAGAGTAAAGTGATATTTACTCTTATATCAAATAAGTAGATATGTCTAACAAAAAAAAACTCAGTGGTTGAAAGGCAAAAAATCTTTCTCAAGCGAGAAGACTCATTTTTCTCAAAATTTGTTTGCTCAACCTTTGCCTATTTATCTAATGTCTTTACTCTCCAAGGTTCGTTTACTTTATTTAATTAGGTTGGATATTTTAAATATTTAATATAATTAAATATTTATTTTTGGTGATAATAATACATGATAAATTTTTAAATTTGATATAATTGATGATTTTTGTTAAATAATTCATCCCACCTCATAGGTGGGATGAAATAATCAAATCCTTCAATCTAAATTATTTAGAATATATTTTGATCAAAATACCCATAATTTTAAATCATATAATATAATTTAAACCTAGACTAATTATGATAATTTTTAGTTAAGAGTAAATTAATCAAAAACATAATAATCCATATAATTATTCATCAAAGTATACATCTGATAAAATTTTGACTAATATATCATTCAAATAATCATATAAAATACACATAAAATTAATTAAATAATTTAATGCTAATCACACATCTCATCATAATTTTCTTCAATCATTTATTATCCTAACCAAATAACTAAACAACATCATCTCAATTACAAATTGGACAGCATCATAAGGAATTTTTGGTGGGGACATAGACAAAAATATGTTCTATGAAGGTCTATTTTGTCAGTTCATACTCGATTTCAAAGTGCAAAAAAGTAAATTCAAGTTTATTGGATCCAAGTCCATTCATTTGAAATACACTATCAACGAGTTGCGTGGAGGATTATTAATCATGCAATCACATGATACCATGGCGCGCCGACCATCTATCTCGGGCTTGTCTCCTTTGTGCCAAGGACTTGACTAAATAGAAAAACACTATCAATCCCAATACGCCAAACAAAACGGGCCCCAATTGAATCGGCTGAAAATAAATAAGGAAAACGTCGAAGAGAAATAATTGGATGTCCACATGCTCGTACTTCTTAGCTTCTCACCTTTAAAAATCAAATAGAAATGAAGGAATTCATTTAAGTAATTACTACGCTGTATTAGTGGAATTTCTTCAACAATCTGTCGATTAATTCCGAGTTTAAGGTTTAAGAACACTATCTCAAGTTGGGGTTTGTAGATCTGCAAATTAATCCTCTGTTTTTTAAGGATATGGGCTAGTATTCAAAGAATTTTAAGATCTAAATGGAAAAAAGTTAAAATTCGTACTCTAAATTAACCTAAATAGATATTTATGGTATGATTGATACGCGAGAATGAAATGAGAATAGAATGAGTATTATCAAATTCATTCTCATTCATATAATTGATATAATTTGAGGGTGAGAATATATATTTTCAAAAGTTTGGATTAGTCATTCCTTTATTCCCTATGAGTTTAATTATTTTTAATTAGTTATGAACGAATCTATACTTATTTTTAACAAAATTATCCTTCTAAACTTAACAAAATATTAGATAAAATTCGAGATTCGGCCCATCAAAATTTTTTATGATCCTGAATATGGAACCCGCTCTAAACTCGAGGTCTATCGGCCTAAACTCGTTATACCTATTTTGTTATTTTAAAGATATTAAAAAATATTTTTAGAAACATCACAATTTTCTATATATGAAAAAATAATGTTATTAATAAACAAATAATTATTTACATTTTAATTATTAAAAAATTAAAAATTTCAAACATATTTATTATTTTTATATATATTAACATAAACTACTTATTCATTTTATGTTATATGTAACATGCATATTATATATATATACATACATCACATAAATACATACATAATAAATAAAAAATATATGTGCAATATTTTATCAGTTTATATTCAGTTTCTATCGAAGTCTAAAAAAGCTAAATATCTAAGACTTGTTCTCAGACTCATTTATCGATTTTTTATATTTTTTATAACAAAATGTATTAGTGTGTAATAACAGACTCATTTATGCACAATATATAGAATATAATTTTATTTTATAAATTATCTATTAAAGGGTAATTTGATTTTAAAATTGTTTTATTTTATTCTTAATATTTATTTTTAATTATAAATCATAAAATTGAATTAAATAAAAAATTAAGATTCTATTCCTTTCTCATTTCTTATGCATACCAAATATAAGAATTGCTATATTCATATCATTTAATTCCTATTATCTTTTAATTTCTATCTAATTCCATTCTTGTATAACAATCATCCCCTTAGTTCTTTAAGTTGATAAAATTTGATTTTAGTACATCAATTTTAAAAAATTAGCTTATTTAGTCATTTTTTTGTTTGAAAAACTAATTTTGGTTTGAATTACTAACATTGCACAAAAGACCTCTAAAAATTGATTATATGGATTTCAATTTGGGAATTATTGCACTTTCAGGGCAATTATGTAAATTAATTTTTAAAAAAATAAAAAATAGAATTTTCCTTGCCACCTAGACAAAAAATGGAGTGCAAATTTCCAATTATTTTTATAAAGATATTTAAACTATTTTGTGTTTTATATTTATTCTTCTTCCGTTTATAAAATCTCAAAAAAATCAATATATTTAAAATATAAATAAATCACAAATACAAATTTATAAAATCATTATCTTTTTCAACTTTCCACCCCACACCTCTGTGCACCAACCTGTCGCCTCACCACCATCTCCTTATTTTTCTTCTTCTCCCAACACCACCACCCACACTCTAACAACCCAGACCCATATACTAATTTTCCTTGCCTTCTTCTTGTTTTTCTCATCCCAAAGAACCCCAAGATCCACCATCATTGCCACCAGATCGGCCATCTCCACCACTTCCTATGTAATATATTAATTATATACATATATATTTACATAAATAAATAGTGAATACATATAATACATTTATAAATATAAATGTATAAATTAATAAAATAGGTAATTGCTTGGATTATGGGATAAATAATAAATAATAATTTTTTGGTTAATTTTATATTTTTTAAATTGCCTAAAAAAAATATATGGAAGCATTAATTTTTCATTTATTTTATCCATGTAAGGCGCCACATGGGCAATTTTCCCTCCAAGTGCAAAAATCCTCAAATTAGAGATCATGTCATCAATTTTGGAAGGTCATATATATCATGCCAGTAATTTTAGAATGAGAAAAAGACTAAATGTACTAATTTTTAAAATTTAATGTGTTAAAATTAAATTTTATCAATTTAAAACACTAAATATCTATTTAAGTTAACTTAGATGATGAATTTTCTATTTTTTCGAACGTAAATAATATTAATGTAATTTATGATGGGCCTCTTTTTCTGTTCATGATGGGCCTCTTTACGCCCGCCGACTTGAAGACACGGGCTGCGATCCAACTAAGTGAACAAGTCATTTTCTCCAAAAAAAATACAGAATCAGACCCATAATAATAATTATCAATTACAAAGTTTCAATTTTAAGTGTTAGCATTACTATCGTCGCCACCGTAAATGATGATAATAATTACTATCATTAATAGTGTAATTATGGATATGCTTGTTATGGTTATTTTTATTGGTTCCTCGTCCTTTAATCACAATAAATATTACAAAAAAAAAAAAAACAAAGATAAACTATTAGTATGAATACAGACCTTATACTTCCAAGTCGAAAGTGGATTATCCAAATATAGTTTTGGGCTTGTGGGAATGGAAAGGTGGCAAACAAACACACACACACTAAAAGCTATCCAAACAGGCCCATAAATTTTTGGACTGTTTTTGTCCATATTCCTTACAATGTAGAGGGCTGGTCGTAAATTATAAAAGATCGGCCCAACTAAATTATACTGTCTCATAAATATTGATTTATGATAAAAATTGTAATTTAAAATTCATACTGCTTTGTCGGTGTGGCGGCACTTTCACAACTTAAAAATCACATCGCCGAATTATATAAGTTAAATAAGTAATTAAATTTATTACTTATTACTTAATATTATCTATTGTTTAATGAACCATTGACCAATTCCAATCAAATTCCAACTCTTAAATCTCAAAAACTGATAATCTTTGTATTCTTAATATTAATGATTATATTTATCTCGTTTCATTTCTATAATGTAATTTGCACTAAATACTGTAACTTTTGTAAATTTGAAAACTTAATTATTTTTTAAGATTTTTATTGTAATTATTCGAATATCTTTTCATGTCAATTTAATTTTTGACTAATATCTTGTAAAATATTTTTTGCAATCATATGATCTTTTTTTTTATTGATTAAAACAGTCAAACTGTTCTAAACTGCACCTTTGATTTTAATCATAATTTTAAATTAATATATAATAAAACTATATATAATAATTTAATTTAAAATTAATAAAAAATAATCAAATTACACTATGATCACCCCTAGGTACATGTTAATACGAAAACAACTTTAGTTGGGCTTAAAACCAATACCACAGCCCAAAAATGCTCTCACAATGTGGTACTTTTAAGGGGGTATCAAATTCAAATTAGAGAGACTTAGGGACCGTTTGGTTGGGTTTTACAAAATATTCTTTGAAATGTCCTTTTTTTTTTTGGTGTGTGTGTTTTGAGAAATAGATTTTGGGAATAAATTTTAGCGATGTGCTCTGTAATAATGATTATTATTACAAGTTGGAGAAGCATAAAGTGACAGATATAATCAAGTCACATCCAAACATATTTTCCACCAAATATAATCAAGCTGTCAAATATTTCTCTTCAAATTTATTATTTTTAAATTACCGATGTAATCATTATTATAGGATCCACAATTAAAAATTTATTTTTAAAAAACTATTTTTCAAAACACAAAAAGATCATTTTTAATAATATTTTGTAAAATCCAACCAAACGGGCCCTTATATATTATATTAACTATTAAGTATTAACAACTCACCTCAATGCTACAAGATCTCCTAACCAATTCTTGCATCGACTAATTGACTATTAGTCCTAACATAAAATTTTTAAAATTACAACTCTAATATATAAATATACATAAATAAATAAATAAAATATAGATGTGCAAATAAAATAAAACACCAAAGAAGAAACCAATTTAAGTAACACAAAAACTTATAACAACCAAGGCATATAATTATGTATTTAACCCCTTTAATTCATATTACAATATAGTCAAAAAATTGTTTACTTATTCACAATGAAATCAAACTTTGCTGTTTTTGTCCATTTTTGATTTCCATATTTAGTTTGCACTATTTTTGCTTTTTAAAATAAATAAATAAAAAAATGTGAAAAGGGGGATACGTAGGGATTAAAAACAAATCAAACTATTCGATATTCGACTCGAAATCGATTATTAAAGCTCATTTTGAACTCGGTTCACTAAGTTAACAAACCAAAGTTGAATATGTTTTTTCATTTGATAATATTTGAAACTCGACTCGAGCTCGATCAATGAAAAAAATAAAACAATATATGTAAAAAGATCAAGTTATTCGAGTTTGATTCGTGTTCGACTTGATTAAAGTTCGTTCGAACTCGACTCAATTAATAATCAAATCAAACTCAAACACAATTTTTAAAATTCAATAAAAATCCAAACAAACTTGAATAATAACGTATTGAATTTAACTCGAATTATTTACACTTAGAATATGAGATACATACACAATTTTTATCGTTGGTTCATGATCAACTTAAATTTCAAGCATGTATTTCCACAAAAGCAACGTGTTAGACTGCATTCATTGCCTCATAGTATTTAAATAAGGAACTGACTTAAATGGTAATCTAAATAAATTTACACATCAATATTTGCAACATAGAAATTATATTTCACTATTTGTTGTGTGTAAAACTTCTAAATCTAGATAACTCATCATTGTCGATTGTCATAATTATAGTATTAGACAATTATATAAAGGGTAATAAATAAGTCATCATGGGCTGCAGATATGGCCCCAAGGTTTGGGTCAGGATGGCTCAGCTTCTAAATGATTATCTTGTTGAAAAATTGTAATATATCTCTCTCTTTGACTAAAAGCCTAATTCTGGAAACAAAAAGTAGGAAAAAAGGGATATTGAAGAGATTTTCCCATAAAAAAAAATTCAAGAAAAAGGGCTGAAAATGAACGCACAAAACAAAAAGTCACCAGAAGAGGTATCTCGTGATGAATGTTCATGACTTTTTCATATTTGCAGGTCTTGAACCCCTAATAAAAAACCCAAGAAAATGAAAAAAAAATAGTTATATATTCGGTATTTTATATTAAATGATAAGTATAGTGCTATAATAAAATAATTTCGCTTAACATGATATGATTGTTATGGTTTGATAATAAAATATGAAAAATATACAGTGATGAAACTAGAAAATAGAAATTGATTAGATTTTTTCTTTTTTAAAAAAATAGTATATAAAGAAATATTTTTAATATTTAAGGAGGGAGCGAAATTTTAAAATTTAATAATTTTATACATAAAATTTATATTAATTTAAAAATTTTACTAACTGTCGTGGTCGGACCCTTGTCTCCGTCTCTGAATACAAATTAAAATTTTGAGTTGGAATTAAAACTGGATTACAAAGAATAAAAAAACACGGGGAGTTTCTCAGCCCATTTTTTGTTTTTCCATCTCCCATTTGTTAGAAGTGATAAATGTCATAAATCTGACACGAAGAATTCGACTTTTTGAACGAGAAAAGACGAACGAACAAAAATTATGTTGTCTTTTTTCGTCTTTTCATTCTGCTCCTTTTTGGACAAAATCCGCAACGTCATGTCTTTCATCGAAGGTTTGAATTCATGCACATAGGTTTCCACTTTCAAACATAATATCATGAAATTTACTTTTCCAAACTTAAATAGTTGTAAGAAAAACCAAATCATAATAGAGTATTTGCGACTTTTCATACTTCCTATGATCCTATCCTTTTTTACTTTTTTTTAAATATTTTAAGTCGTAGAATCCAAATTCAATGCATCTAGCATAATAATAATAATAATAAAAATAATAAAGATGGGCAATTTAATGCTATATATGGTATTATTTTGAATATTTTAGAAGAAACACTTTAAGCAAATGTGTTTTAGAAGTAGGATTGGAGAATGTGTATAGAATGAAAATATTAAGGATGAGTTGTTTGAAAATAATCATGTGATATAATTTTGTAAAAAACGAGTTTGATTGAACTATTTTTTGTACTTATATTTTCAAGTGTAAATATTTTTTCATATATGATTTTACTTGTTAGAGGTGTTATATCAAGTTTTTAAAATATTTTATATTGTTATTATATTAAAGTAATGATTCAAAAATATATATTTATATTAAGATAATAATTAAAAGATATAAATATGTATATTACTTATTCTTATAATAATTGTGATATATATTACATAATTTTGAATTGATTTAATTATTGGAATATATATACAAAAATGAAAGAAAAGTATTGAAAAAATAAAATTCATTCTGGGGATATTTTAGAAAATAAAAATATTATTTTTCTTAAAATATATTTACCAAATGCATTTTTATTTTCAAGAGATGAAAATGAATTTTTAAAAATGAAACCAAACATAGGGTAAGAGATTGCATTACAAAAAAATTACAAATTTTGAATTAGGCTGTCACTTCCATATGATATCTTGCATACTACAATGCACTTGAATGCTTGATATATTGTTGGTCCATTTTTATTCTTTTGTTTTTTAACCTAATTATTTACTCATATGTGTACTGTGTAATTATAACTTACTACACTATATATATAAAATATGTGTGTGTGAGAGTGTGTGTATGTATATGTATGTACAAATATATGTGTACGTATTATGTGTATTTATATATATGTATTTGTACTATATATATGTCTATAAATAAATTATTTACGTATATATATACATGCAAGTATACATACAAATATATGTATTGAATAAATGCATTCTACATATCTATATATTGCAATATACACAATTATATATATATGTGCATGTATGTAATTTTTAATATGATAAAAACATATACATATATATGCATATGTACACCCATAGATATACATGTCTACATATATAAATATATGTATAAACATGTATGTAGACACAATATGTAATGTAGCTATATATAATGTACATAAAGTATATATTTTGTCCCAAAATATTTATCACTCATATTTTTTTAGGGAACATCACAAAATATTAAGAAAGATACGAAATTATTAACTTTCAACCACTATTTTATAATGGTAATATAAATTTAACAAAATTTAATATTTTTCACTCTCATTTAGAACAACAAAATCAAAATAGTAACATAAAAAATGAACGGAGGGTATTAGTCACTTAAATAACTTACATTTTATTTAATTCTTATTAACATAATTTTATCTTTTTGAAACATTACATCATAATAAAAAATGATCGAAAAAAAATTTCTATCAAGATATTGGTAACGAGTGGTGTTAATAATATCAAGACCCATTCCAGTATTGTCTAATCGTAAACACTGTTTTTAGCTTTTTTCTAAGAACAAATATCTAAAATGGGATCTTTTTCTTCTGACAAGTATTTCGTATCGCAGGTTTGAAGACCAAATTGAGATAAAGTGTTTCCAATAATTATGTTGATAAAATATCCAAACCTTCAAGATGATTTTTTTCTTTAGAACATTGGCCAAACAGATCCGGCATAAATCTTCTTGTTCCAAAATTTCATTTTATTTAAAATAATGATATCATATTATAAATATAAAAAATTAGTAGGATAAAAATATTTAAAATTTTAATTATTTAAACTCTTATTTAAAATTTATTATGAGATATAATGGGCAGCATCTGCCGATCTTAAAAACAAGACACATTTATAAAACAAGTCAATATTCGTAATTTTTTTTATTTGGATACATTCGATTCGAACTCAAAATTCGAATTGACTCTATCCATGACCGTTGATTAAACCATAAGTGACGCTATCTGTCTAGTACCACATACTTTACACGTAAATCACAGCCTATAAACACTATTTGCATTTTCAGTTGAAAAATAATATAGTTTTTATCATTTCATATTTTACTTATTCTTATTGAATTTTTTTCCTTTTCCAAATTGAATATAACTAAGTATTGAAAAATTTGCTGGTAATCACTCGTACAAACTTAATGTGAACTTAACATGTTCTTGGATGAAAAATAGTTCGATTTTCAAAAATTGAATATGATATGATACAAATCTCGTATTGGACCTCGAATGAGCAACATCATTACTTAATGCATCTTAATTCTTATTACTTAGTAATAAATACTAAAAAAATCATTAGAACAAGTCTCAGTATCCAAAGAATCCAAGAAAAAATGTCTTTTTTTCCCCCAATCCAACAAGTCTATTGATTAAAAAATTCCTTTGAATTACTGTGGTTACATCCACAATTTTCTTTTAACAAATAACCAAGAGCTGCCCACATTGAATAATTAAGTCCAAGTGGTCCATTAAACTTATTCTTGTTCTCAAAACTTCAAACCCACACACTTGATAATTGACATGACACTGATATCCAACCTACACTGTCCCCCTTGAGAAACATTCCCATTTCAGGGACCTCATGCCTCAATTAATACTACAACTTTGCACCTATAAGGTTTAACTAACTACCTATAATATCATATGAACAAGAAGAATAATCATAATAGTAATATCCCATACCTATCATTCTCTCCATAACATCTCATTGATGTAAGAAATATTGCACATAACATAGCACAACATTATTGTACATTACCTACTAGTCTTCTGATGGATCAATAATAATTTAGAGAGTTCAATGATATCTTATCATATTACATACTCTGTCATACAAGATTATAATAATTTTTTAAGTCTATATAATATCTGATTTCTATTCATTGTACGTGACATTCAACTTTCAATTTTTAGTTTTCTATTGATAGTATTGAACTTAAGTTCTGACTTGATCGTTAGAAAGTTATCGCCGAGACAACCAAGCTTCCCTAACAACTTATTGACCTGACAGTCGAAACGTTATCGTGAGGTAAACTGAACTCCCCTTACGGTTTGTTGACTTGACCGTCAGAAGGTTATCGTCAAGATAAGCAAACTCCTATAATAGTTTGTTCATATTATAAGTAGGAATCCATCAAACAATCAATCACTTTAAAGGAGTTAATTCTCGACGACTTAAAGTATTTCACATCATCTTCATTTTTTTTTCACCTCCTCTAATTTAGATAAAAAAATATTATAATCAATTTACTTGAGTGAATTTAATACATCAACATTTTTTCAATCAAGGGGTGGTGAAAATATGATTGTCTTTCTGTGCTGTTCGAGGAGTTTTTATTGAGATTTTTAACCTCCTAATCTTGTACCATTTTTGCAGTTGTGTATTTGTTGAAGAAAACAAAAATATTTCCTCACATTAACACGTGTAGTAAAAATAAATGAATTCAAATTCATAAACTTTTCAATTTTTGCCATTTGAACTGTGCCCTATTAATTTTATTTTTCTTTTTGAAAATATTTGTAGTAGTGTTCATACACGACTTTCACATTATAAATAAGTTTGTCTCATTGAGCTAAATTGGAGAAATTTTTAATTAATTTATATAAACTTTTTAAATGTATTTTTCTTTAAAATTCAACCAAAAAAAAAAAAAAATATTTTTCTCACTCAGATCTAAGATCCAAATAGAGAGCAACTGTGGGATAAGAGATTAAGGTGTGTAGTTGTCAATACAGTTGAGGAATTCAATGTTGCCAACCAACTTGCTCCATCACATTTGGCCTCATCTAATTTTTTTTCCTACCTTGACAAAAAACCAAACTCGTGGAGACTGCACCAACACTTCATATATGAAAATACCTTCTGAAGGCGAAGTTTCTACAGCTCATCTATCCAACGCTTGGTGCATTGCTATATCCTCGTCGGATCTTTTATTATAATTGATATTTTATTTTGTATGATAGTATCATCAATACACTTAAAGTGTATTGAATGACATTATAAACTGACATTTGACATGTATAAATAGTATTGCAATAAAAAATAAAATACTAAATATATTAGAAGATTCAAATTGGTTGCTACCTTGGCTCTCTTATAAATTTGCGAGAATATTTTAGTGCAGATCTGATTTGGTCGTATTAGTTGCTCATATACCAATATTTATTATATTTGTTTTGTGATTTGTCATTCTCTTTAAGTATGTGAATCAATTACATATATAAATACGTATTCTGTGATTTAATTAGGTTTTAACTAGTATGAGTTAAGAGTTTCTTAAATATACTTCTTTGCATATATTATTCACCAAGATTTGGGATAACAACATTTTATTTATGTTGATTTCAAATGATCCACTACAATAATTTAAAAAAATAGCTCAAAATAAGAAATTAAGGATTTGAAATCCATTATAACATGAAATTGTCTAAACAGAGTCTATGAATTTGTTATTATAAATTTGAAATCCTTAACTACAAATTCAATCAATACAAACACAGCCTTATTGAATTTATTGCAGTTAATTTTAAGAATTATAGGAAAAACTTGTGGAATTTAACATACGTAGTATATAG
Organism: Paulownia fortunei; assembly: GCA_019321725.1. Taxonomy (NCBI): domain Eukaryota; kingdom Viridiplantae; phylum Streptophyta; class Magnoliopsida; order Lamiales; family Paulowniaceae; genus Paulownia; species Paulownia fortunei. The sequence continues at coordinate 4,095,759 of CM033112.1, forward strand.
GGAAAATTCTAGTTCAAGAATCAATGGTCAAATCCAAACTTCTTCTTCTTCTTCTTCTTCTTCTTCTTCTTCTTCTTCTCTTCTTCTTCTTCTTCTTCTTCTTCTTCTTCTTCTTCTTCTTCTTCTTCTTCTTCTTCCTTCACTATCTTGAAAGTTTGGAGGTAAAGTATACGCAATTTTGAAGTTCAAGACCAAAGTTGGAACTTGGCTAAAAGCCTAAAAGTTCAAAAAATAAAGATAAATAAATAAATAATAATAAAAGACAATAAATGGATTGATGGTGGAGCCTAAAAAACTTACAAATAATATCCCTGTTTATAGTTCAAACCTATTGCCAATGATCGCTCTTGGATCAACTTCTCACTGCAACATACCAGTGACAAAATTTCAAAATGGCAAATAAAAATTGTCACAAATTTATGTTTAAGTTACATGAAATTTTATTTTTATTATGATGATTTTTACAAATTTATAGTGCCAAAATTTGTATTTAATTTGTCTTATTAATGTGGAGTAACACAATTTATGTTAAGTGACTTGAACTATGCATTGGTATCTACTTGATGAGTAGCTTGTGATCAGAGACAGATGTAGGGGTTTGAAGGGGCCAGCCACCCCAATGTGAAGTGTGCTAGACTGCTAGGTTTGGAAATGTGATGTATTCATATGTGATTATTTATTAATTTGCTGTGATTCTTGCATTTTGGGCACACCTTCGAATTCCCATAAAAACTGAACACAAGCCTCTATCTTTTTTCTTTTAATGCTCATTTAGTTTGCTATTTCTTTGGATATAAATCAAATAATTTAGTTAATTTTTTTAGAAAAATATTTAAATAATGATAAAATATTAAGACAACAAATATAATCGGGTGAGAGTTTTACAATATCAAGATTGTAGTAAAACTTATGTAGTACTTCCTCTCTGCAAAATTATGAGCTCATTGGTGGTGTTGATAAGTTAATTTGATTAATTTTTTGGGTAGTAATAAATGTTTTAGTCAATTTGATTAATTTCTGTGCTCAGATGCTAATGAACTAGTGACATTGATACCAAATCTTGAATAATTTCAAGAACATAAGTATTCAAAAAATAAACCATAATGCTTTTGATTTATTGGGGTAAAAAAATCAAAACAAAACAAAACAAAACAGAACGAAAACATGGAGATAATTGTTGTGCTAGAAGGCGAGATTCTCTTTCTTGCGGGCCTTCATCAACTTTTCGGACATACATGCATGGAAACATGGAAAATATAGAATTGTTGCTTCTCAAGCAATGTTGTCTTTGCCAAAAGCAACACTGTTTGCAAATAGTATAAACTTTACAACAAGTATATATGACCCCAACTTCAAGTGAAACTACTGTACCAAAACAAGGGTTGGTCTCCTTTGTTACTTTATATGCATAGTCCCAACTGCTTAAACCAGACAACAAAAATATAATCAAACCATCTAATGAAGAAGTTTTTCAGACAAGGATGGTCATCTCCCATGGGGATAATATTCTTACTAGGGTTTTGATTACCATGAGAGATACAAATAGAATATCATGAGTTGAGCTTGTAAAGCCTTTCTGTGACATAGTAATTGATACAGATAGATATAAAGCACTTTTTATATGGTAACACATAGTATTTGACAAGAAAATCATACAAGCAGCAAATTTTTATCAATATGTATGACTGTTCATCAAATTAATCTTCAATGTTTTTGAGTGGATAGAGCCCACCAGAGGGAAATGATCTTGGCAACTGAAGGGTGTCAATGTCTTTCACCCTACCCCTGCTGGCTTGTGGCTTTCCTAATGAGACAGACAAATCCAGGCCCTGATACTTTGCTTTTTCATTAGTCTTATCGCACACATTTTCAGCAACATCCACTGCTTTGTGGCTCTTGCATCCCAAAAGTCTGCCAGGACGGCTCTTTTGCGCCTCTTTGGCCCCTCCATTTCGGGTTTTGGAACTTCTGTTGGTCGCATTATTGTTCCTTGACATTATGTCACCTACGACGCTTACGCTCGTTTCGTCGTTGTAATCTGAAGCTGAGTAATCCGCTGCACTGGCTGTGACAACACTCCACTGAATGCTGGCCTCACTTGGGGCATAGTGGGATGCTGGACTCATGCAAATGGACGTATCATCTGCTGCTGATGGTGTTAACATAGGATATATGGATCCTGATATATTCTCGATTTCGAATAAATCTGAACTGGCCTCACTAACCATATCATCACAAATTGGGCCGCTTCCAACTGTAGAAGTTGGAAGATTTTGGCCTTTTGGGATGGCATCCCAAGTTAGCATGGAAAGTTTCCTCTCCATATTTGTGGCTACATCTCCCTTTGATGTTGTTCCAGAGCCAAAAACTTCAATGGAAATTCTTGATTCTTCTAAATTTGCAACCTCCTGCAGCTGTTTCTTAACTGTGAGATTTTCTGTCCCTGGATTGGGAACTGCCACTAATGCAAGATGATCGATTCTTTCTGATCCCGTTCGAGTAGGCTTTGAGCTGTGGAATGCTCCCTGAGCAACAGTTTCATTGGTGTGAACACCTTTCTTGTCAAAGCAAGGTCCCTGGCAACCAAATCCTGAAAAAAATCTTCTTCCAACGGCCTTTTTCTGCTTTCTTTGGGATCCATTTCTCTGGAGATTCGGCAACAAGGCAGTTTGGCTACTTGCTTCAGAACACAAACTTCTTGGCCTGGTGTTTGATCCTGCTCGGGGCACATTTACGGGCCCTTCGTTCTTAGAGTGGCGTTTTGCCCCCTTGTGATGCTCCAATTTCATGTTGAAGTACTTGTCAGCTCCAAATATGCTGATCTCGCGGTCTTTTGGAGTTTCTTGGGAGAAGCTGAATGCAGCAGTAGGATCTTTTATAGGCCCTGGGACATTAAAGACAAAGTTCTCTCCTGCAGTGTTGAGATAAGAAAACGAGTCTACCCGGAGATTGGTAAGACTATCTTTGCTGTCCTTCGAGTATGAAAAGTTGGCATTGAAAGGAGGTTTTGCAGTATGGGGATGAGCTTTTCCCGAGTTCAATACAACAGGAATCTCTTGAGCTGAAACTCTGTGCACCAGGTTCTCTTTAGCAGTGTCCAGGTAACAAGCAAACGACGCAACACGAAGACTTATGTTGTCATCAGCAGCACCCTCCATGTGTTCTGAACCTTTGGTTCCTTTGTGCACACAATAGATCAGATGCAAAGAAAACTGAGGATGTCAACAAATTTCAAGGAAAGACAAATTCTTGGGAAGTTTCACGTATCAGTGTACAAAAAAACAGCAGGAGAGTCTTTATTTGACAGTGCATCAAGTAAAGGAAAGCATGAAAATAATGGAACAAAGTTTTGGTTTTCTGAAAGGCTTCTTTTTCTTTTTTTCTTTTTTTCTTTTTTCCTCTCTTGGCTGTATGAGAAGCTGTCCTTTAAGTAGGCATCTCAAGGGGCATATAACAGCGTGAGAGTGGATCCTACATTACTGTTCTCACTATTTTACAATTCTCACATGGCTATTCTAATGATCGTAATTAAATCTGTTTCTGATGCTTTAACTGTTAAAGATTCATTGGTATAGTTAGTTGGGGCCAATAATTTCTCGCGTCTATCTAAGTTGCCGACTTTGGTTCACATTGCACCTAGTGCTGCTATGTGAGAAAGATAGACAGACACGATAATCTTGAATTGTTTCTTTATATTCAGGGAACAAAATTTAGGTAATATAGGCATTATTGCTGTGAATTGAATTTGATCTGATTTACATTTATTACATTCTCCTCAGTTTAGGAATGTACATTTAATGCAAGGTCTGAAATTTTAACTAGGCCAGCAGATGAAGAAGTGGCTGAAAAACAAGGTTAAAGGGCCTCCATTCATTCAGCCAAGTACTGAACCCACATAGTGGGGACAAACAGAGTCCAAATCACTGTGAATTGATGATTGAAAGCTCCAAATACTTTATGCTCCGGGTACTTCAATGAGTTTGGTAGGTATCCAGTGATTGGAAAAGATCATTCAGCTGGAAAATGTCTAAAAAAGTGGCTGCATCATAATCTCTCTCCTCATCCTCCTTTTCTTTCTTTCTTCCTCTGATTTTTTGAAGCCAATTTTTTTTTTCCCAAGATTTTACAAACTCCCAACATCAAATGCGTAGAAATATAGGTATATCCAACTGGTGTTTGCTGTCTAGAGTATGACATGAAGTTTAAGAACACAAAACTTACTTGAAGAAATAAGTACGTTACAAAAAGAAGCTTTTTTTTTTTTTTTTATGACCCAAAAATAACAATGTGACTTTAAAACAAAGTGGAGATGTCAACAAGAAACAGAAGATTGAAGAGCCCAGTTATCTCTATTCTACAGTTTATACAGATACAAAAAGGTGTAGATGATTTATAACAGCTGTATGAACAACAACGCATTACGGTCCTGGAGTAATGAAATTCAATCAGTTCCTAAGAAAAATAAGACTGATGCCAGGTTTAGATAGGAAATTGTAGCTACCATTCTCCAAAACTGGTCCACTATTTCATGCCGATTACCTTGAGGATGTGGTGTCCTTTTCCCCAGCAACCCAGTATTATTTCACGGCAAATAATATATTTTCAGTGACCAAAGGACCATCTTCATCATCCACCGTTTTAATGTTCCACCTCATGCCAGATGCAATTCTCTTAACTCTGATCAGTACATCAGTATGGTCTCGGATTATAACTGTACCTTCTGGTCTTAACATGCGATCCATTTCTAGGAGGATGTGTTCTGCGCTACACCTGCAGATAACATATTTTAGATGAAAAGTTTTTTCAATTGCCACTTTCCTAACCAAGGAAGTGGTACAAATATTACACAAACAAGTGCTAATCATTACTTATCTAGAGCATTACAAATAGGACATGATGATTATCTGGCTATGGGATATCATGCAAGCATGTTTCCAGGTGTGCAACATTAATACATTAAACTGTATCATTATATGTTATTTTATACTCATTAATTGAGTATCATTTGTTTAACTTTTTGATTAGTTTTCGAGTGTTTTTATTACTTTTTATACATTTAGTTTGAAATATTTTAGGTAATAGCAAAATGAGAAGAAAATGGAAATAAACATAAAATTTGGTTTAAATTTTGATTAATCCGCTTTTTGTTGCTATTGAGGGCGGTATTTGTATTTCAATCATAACTTTTTGCTCCAATATTCTTTTGACTTGTTTCTTGAATTATTGAAAAGCCAAGAGATATATCTATAACATTTATGTTTACCATGAAATTCAGTTCTTTCTATTTCAATGAGAAAAATCAGGTTAAATAGTCTGCACTTGACTGAAGATTTTAGATATGATATATTTTGGTATTTTAGAAATAAATCTTTCTACAGATTTCATATTGAATTAATTCAAGTTCTTATTGAAAAGCCAAGACATAGATCTACAATTCATATGAAGACATCAAAAGTCAATTTAGCATAGACAATGGTAAAAAAATAGTTGAAAGAGGCTATAAGTACAACAGAAGCAAGCTTGGACAGCAAGAGCAGTGCCTAGGCGCTGCAATGTCTGTCTAGGACAGAATGTGCGGTGCCTAGGCTTCGGAAATCAGCGCCTAGGCGTTGCCCTCACTGGACTGCAAAGTACTGCAGTGCCTAGGTGCTGGAAATTGGCGCCTAGGCGCTGCCAACCGGGCAAGTAAGAGCAAATTAGTATTTTATATCTTTTTTAGAGTATCTCCCATTAAGTTTAAGGATTTCAAAAATCTCCATTTCAGATTTGTAGAGAGGGAGAGAAGAGAAAACAAACCAAGAAAAAAGAAAGAAAAAAAAGAAGAGGATGAAAGAATTCTTCCATGGTTTGTGAAGAATACATCTATAAGGGAAGAATTCATTTTTCAAGTTTTATTTCATTTTTATCTTTTTCTCATTAATTATGTTCATGGATATTGTTGAGTTATCTTTCATTTTTACCATCATGAACTAATTTATTTTTCTAGAATTGTGATGTAATCTAATTATGATGTTTTGAATATTTTTATCAATTTAATTCTTGATTTAATTTTCAAGTTGAGTTTTTTACATTGTTTTTAATGCTTTCAATTAATTGGCCATTAATTGAATGATTTGCTAATTATATTGATCCGGGAGGTGATATATGTGTCTAGTTCTATGTGTACAAAATCATAAATTGCATGTAAGATAGGAATTATATTTGCATGGTTTGTGTAGTCTTGTTAGAGATTCATAAAATCTAATGAATTGTTGATTGTTGTAATTCACATAAGAATATAGTGGGTTAACAATTGATAATTTAGGGATTTTCGACTATCACTTGAGAATTAAATTAAGATTGATACGATAAATTATTCAATTCGAATTATTTATGGTGAAATCATAACCCTACACTTTTAAGTTAGTAAATTTTTTATTTAAATGCTTTTGATTATTAGTTTAGTTTAGTTTAGTTGCATTTAGTTTCTAATCATAAAAACTCACTTTCGTTTATTTAAATAAAATTAGAGTTAAAATAATTTCAGTACTTAATAATTCAATAATTCTCGTGCTAACGATAATCTACTTATCATTTTATTAGTTGTATATGAAATTGAGGATTTGAAGCTGCAAGATTTCCAGATCAGGGCCCATTTCCCCAACAACTATCAGTCATGTTTATGTTCTTGAACTGTCGGTCAAACCATTGAGGATTCCAGCAGGCTTATATTATTATAGATTTCAACAATTAAATCCATAGTCATCATCAATGGAAATATCTTGCACAAATCTCAGCAGCTTAATTTTGATTGGTATAGAATGGCAGAGTGGCATCAAAAGACATTCTTTACTCAGTTCCAAAATCGATGTTTCCAACTGCTACCATAAATTAACCTTCGACTCGACAAATATATTACATCTAGAAACTTACTTGCCCTTGCACAAGCTTAAAATGCTACTGGCATGAATCAGGTCACATATCCTAGGGTATGTGGAGAGAGCTTCATTCCTGCACAGAATAACAGGAAAGAAATGAGATACACAATATTCCAATCAAATTCCGTTTCGAGAAATTAAACATATTGTTTTCTGTAAACAACCTACATCACAAAGTAAACTAAACTGTGGAAGATCATATTGTGTTTTATTTTTTTCCCTAAAAACTCCATTTTAAGCCTAGGAAAATATGTTGACTGCTAAGGAATCTGGCATGATGATATCTCGAACTAAAACAATAAGGTTTATCCTAAGAAGAATAAAACTTCCTCAGGCACTTGCAGTGACACTAACTGGTAAAGAGATGATGAATGGCTTTCTTTTCCTTATACTTATGCCATTTCAACATTTTTATTCTTTCTACAGTATATGGCAGGAAGGATAGGAGGAAATTAACTAGCAAATGGAAAGAAAAATAAAGGTGGAAAAAAATATGGTTTAACATCAACTCGATGAAGCAAGCAAACAGCTCTTTAACAATTTCTTGTGCAATTTCAGCTGTTACTACACAATCCGTACTTGCCCCTGAACAAGCTGTGGTTACAGGTAGCTCCAGAGACAATCTATTATAATTTTCTTAATGCTGAAACAAGAAAAAGGGACATTCAACATAGAATAGATGTCAGCACCTTCAAATTCACTCAAAGAAACATTTGACTTTATACTTCAAAACAGCATTAGTATTTAAACTTGGCTGCTGAGTGATAATAAAGTACAAGCAACCAAGAAAGGATTTTCAACTTGATCTTCAACCTTTCATTTTGGGGAGTAATCTCTACTGAGTGTGATAATAGAAATGAAAATGAATGAATATAACACAATAGGCCAAACATTTCTCGTGTCAAGAGTAGCAACTGTATAATAAAAAGAATTCTGCAGTATATGCAGCACTGATTCCATACAGTAATTTCTGACCCTCGGTTTCAACACATTATAAATATGACCAAGCACTTCCAATGTCGCAACAAGCATAAGCAGAAATATCAACAAGGTTGATTGAAGGTGAGATCAATATATCAAAACAAAGAACCTTTTCATTTGAAAACAAAGTCGATCAATATAGAAAGTGACAACGAATCACTGCAGAGATTACAGATTACTTTCTGTTGAGATGTAAAGATGAAGTAGATCATATAATTTCAAGCATGCACAACTATCATTTGTTTGCTGCATATAAAATTATGAGAATTGATGCCACAATAAAAAAATTTGAGAGTGTTGCAATCATATGAATCTTTTTTTCAGAGCATAAACAGGGACCAATTGATGGAAAATTGTAAACCAGTCACAAAAGCGATTTCACACAGGATATTCCAGAAGATGCTACTAGCCCCACAAAAGAAGAGATTACTAAAATGATTAAAAAATTACCAATCCTGATAAATGCTGGTCAATCCTTGTTCATATATAGCATCCAGGGTTTCCTTTTCAGCTATTGTTGGGTTGACATTCATTGCACATAACTTTGGAGACTCAAGTGATGCAGCAAAACTTCCAATACCAGCATTCATATCCATAATATTGCGATATCTTCCCACACAAAGGATCTTATTAATCCTCTTCTTCTGCCATATTCTAGTGTCTTCTTGGAACACATCAGCAGAGACTCCTGCAATATAGCCACCCACTACTCTCGGAGGAATAGTATTAAGCCCCTCTGGAAATGGTTTCTATCCTCAGGATAAGGAGTTACTATCCTAACCAAACATGTTCTAAAACAATGTCCTATCAACATTTCTTAATCTTAAGAAAATAAACATATATGAATATTATTCCCAAGCCTAAGACTGATATTTGGTTTAATGAATTGTTAAATATGATATTTAAGATGGGTGAGAGCATAAAAATTTCTTATCGATCGACAATTGCCGAGTCATGAAACCTTAATAAAATCTCAAACTCCCTCATGTAATGCACTTCCTAAAATGGTTTTCCTCATATAAAACCTAGTGATAGCAAATCTAGAAGGAAGCATACTCAAATACCATGCGAAGATTCAATATCTTATGTTGCAACAATCTTTAACAGCTTTATCATCAAGCTTTAATGAAATAAAAAGTATCAAACCTACGTCAACAGGTAGGAAAATGAATTCTTAAGAGATGCGACGTGCAATATGTAAAACTGATCGTGTACGTGAACAGAATATGTGGTCATAGTAATGAATATTCATTTATCCGTCCAGTCAATAAGAGATTAAAAACTGCTTTAGTTGAATGACCATCTAAAATTAAAGATATCCTAGAAAAGCTATTTATGTTTAGATATACCAGACATGATGTGCACATGAGGAGCTGCACATAGTGGAACGATCATTTCTTTCACTGCAGCCCTCATTATGAATTCTTTTCCTCCATATGGCTATTTCACCCTTCTCATATGTCTTTTCCCAGCAAAGAAGTTTGGCGATCTCTATGGACATGAATAATTTCATTAATGATAAAGACGAAGAATAATTTATAGTGATGTAGAAGAGGAAATATTACTGCCTGATGATGATAGTGACTAATTCTTATAAAGAATCATTTTATCAACTATCAACTTTTATTTCACTTATTTATTTTGTTAAGCACTTTTACTATTTTTGTGAAGAAAACTAGAAAATATACTTGGTAGAAACATAAGGATATACTAGTAGTCTTTATATCCACATTTGTGTTTATTCTTTTGTCCTCAAACAACAAAGTCTATTGCTTTGAGTAGCCCCTCTTATATGTCATTGGTTATGTCACTTGTATCATGTTATTTTTTTCCTTTTATTAAGGTTTGAGGATACTTCACATACACCTCGCTGGACTTTCATCTATCTCTGATCTGTCGTGACTATGGTTTATTTAAGTATAATAAATTAAACTAAGTGATGAAAATTAAAATATAAACTTAGAAAACATATAATTTTATTAACATCACAATATAATAATACCAAATATAATAAACTAAACTAAGTGATGATAAATAAAATACAAATTTAGAACATATATAAGTTTATTAACAACAAAACAAAATATTACTAAGTATAATAAACTAAACTAAGTGATGAAAATTAAAATAGAAACTTAGAAAGTATATAAGTTTATTAACATCATAATAAAATAGTACTAAGTATAATAAACTAAAATAAGTTATGAAAATTAAAATATAAACTTAGAAAGTATTAAAATTTATTAACATCACACTAAAATAGTACTAAGTATAATAAACTAAACTAAGTGATGTAAATTAAAATACAAAGTTAGAAAATATATAAGTTTATTAACAACAAAACTAAATAGTATTAAGTATAATAAACTAAACTAAATAATAAAAATTAAAATACAAACTTAGAAAGTATATAAGTTTATTAATGACAAAACAAAATAGTACTAAGTATAATAAACTAAACTAAGTGATGAAAATTGAAATATAAACTTAGAAAGTATTAAAGTTTATTAACATCACAATAAAATAGTATTAAGTATAATAAACTAAACTAAGTGATGAAAATTAAAATACAAAATTAGAAAGTATATAGTTTATTAACAACAAAACAAAACAGTACTAAGTATAATAAACTAAACTAAGTGATGAAAATTAAAATACAAACTTAGAAAGTATATAAGTTTATTAATATCACAATAAAATAGTACTAAGCATAATAAACTAAACTAAGTTATGAAAATTAAAATATAAACTTAGAAAACATATAAGTTTACTAACAAAAAAAAAAAAACAAAATAGTTTAATAAGATTGTTATACTATAGTTTCTCACTTGGTTAAACGGAATAGCCTAATATTATCCCTAATTTGTTAATAGTTGTACCTAATAGGCTCACCCTCAACTATAACTGCATCTTCCATTTCTGCTAACAGTAAGTTTTTTAAATAGGTTAAATTATCCCTAATTTGTTAATATAATTTATTAGGAATCTTATTATTTTTTCTACGTAACTATATATTTGTATTTTATAAATATACTTCCTAAACGGATTGAGGACAACTCATTATTGATCCAGCTACTGTGGACTCATCTATTAGTAATGTTCTTACGGAGGAGGGTACATATGATGGTTTGTTTCACTTATTATCTTTATTAAAAAAAATCTTTATTTAATAATTATGTTAAATGGTAATTTAACATTTTTTGTTACTGTTGCAGCTCCTACACAAAGAAATGTCGAGATACATGAGCGACACATGGAGATAAACTCTAGCACCGTATAGAGGAATAGAAAAGATACCAGTCACATTTCGCAAAAGTGATTGCCGTCCTACAGAGCAGCATAGATCTTCCTTTATGATGGAGCTTGGTGTAGCGGTCAAGAAGTTTGCACCGTTATAAGTGGCTGATTGGAGTAAGATTACCGAGGAGTAGAAAAGGCCCATATTTGATCAGTTCTGTTTAGTATAAATAATTATCTTGGTTGTCAATTTAATTTCTATTTAACATGTTAAATATTAGCACACGTTTTGTTTTTTATTTGTAGGCTATATTTATTATAAACTTTGGCACATGACCAGAGTAAGTTAAGAAGGAGGCTGATAGATTGATAAATGCTTGATACCGTGACAACTACCAGAAAATGCACAGACACTACAAAAGTCTCAACCACCTACCTTGGGAGGGGCAATTAAAATAAGTGCCTCAGTATTTCTTTGAGATTGAGGCGGATTGAGAGTATATATATACATTATTCGAGTCTGAGGAGTTTAAAGTATATTTAATGTTAATCCAATCAAACTTTTAGCTAATTAACTTAATTAAATCTTATATTTATTAGTGTAATCTTATGATATTTATTTCTTGAAAATTAACTATTTTTTTTAGAGAAACGGTCAGTAACGAATTCCGCAAATCGAGCAAAGTTGCCTTACAATCATTGTGAAGATTCAAAGTCCTTTTTGCAATACAGTTATGATGGTATAAATATATAAAATCTTAAGTTTCATTAAAATAAGTACTGGATTCAATCTTTAACTAATGACATATGTCATTTCTAGATGGATGGATCTAATAAAAAGGATCGGATCACCATTTTTAATGACACTCACTACAGCTCTACGAAAGGTTGGATAGAAAAGAGAGTTGAGAGTGCATGTGTAAGTAATGAATTCATTCAACTATTTCTTTTCAATTTGTTTTAAATTATATATTTTATTTTTTAACATATTTAATAATTTTAGGAAGAGATGGTGCGACTTAGAAAGGAGTACCAAGAGACATAGACATATAACGGGGATGATGACAATTACATTCCATACTACTTAGAGATTGCAGATAGAGTGTGTAACCAAGTCCTCGATACACATTCGGGGTACATACATGGGCTTGGAAATGATTCCAAATCTTTTAGGTCCACTTCTTCTGATGTATCATTGTCTAAGCCGACCAATGCAGTACTTAGCGAGCAGCTATAGTCCACACAAGACGAACTACAGAGCAACAAGGCTACATTAGAAACTGCAAAGCAAAATTATGAATGGTAGTGGCAAACCTAGATATGATGACGCAGGCTTTTGAGAGGATAGCTCCCGATCTACTACAGTTGCCATCCTCCTCAACTCTGCCACCTCCATCGCCTGAGGTTTAGTGTGAGTGTATATGATGATATTGTATTGTATTAAACTTTTGTTGAATGTGTATATTAGACATTTTACTGTATATGACATTTTATTTTTAATGTTAATTTTTACTATGTTTAATGTGTTGTTGTGAATGGTTGTGATTGTTGTGGGTTGTGGTTGTTATTGTGAAAAATAGGTGATTGTTGTGGTTGTTGTGAAAAATAGGTTATGTATTGTTGTTAAAAAAATATGGGGTAATGATCCAAATAAATAAAAATATAAAAAAATTTAAAATTAGTGAACAAAATTTAGTGCTTTCATCGCTAAAAGGTTTTTTTTATTTTTTTAAAAATATACAACTTAGCTACGAAAAAAAAATTCATTGCTAATGTAAAAATTGCTCATTATTTTTTATTTTATTTTTAAAACAACTTAGCGATGATTTTTTTTCAAAAGTTATCGCTAAATTAATTGATTTAGCGACGACTAGAATATATTTCCTCCCCAAGATAAAATTATTTATTTATTTTTAATTTTTTCGTATTTAGCTAACGACGAATATTTCTCCAAAATTCATCACGAAATCTATTGTTAACGACAAGATTTAATGTCATAACAACAAAAGAATTTCGTCGCCAATTTAGTGACAAAGTCTTGAAAAGTCATCGCTAAAGTGTGGGCGCGATATTCTTATAACAACGATGTAGCGACGACTTTATTTTAACGCTAGCATAATTTAGTGACGAATTGTGAGTTGTTAGCGACCAAAACTTCATCGCCAGAAAACAGTTTGTTGCAGTGAGAGTTTAATAAAGATGTACATAAAAACAGAATTTTTACAGATTGAGAGAAGCACAGACAACAGAATTCCACTGGGGGTGGCAAATGCATCAGAGCTATATGTTTTTTTTACTTGTGTTTTTTGGGTTCCTAATCTTTTGGCCTACATATCGAGACACTGGCTGTACATGAAAAAAAATGCAAGAAAATGGATGGACCCTTTTTTTTTTTTCCAGTATGTTGTACTTCACAGATCTGTTTGTGTGGATGGACTGCTCTTTGGGGTTGAGACATCACAACCTTTGACATATCCCATTTGATTTCTATTAGATAAAATTCGTATTATATTAATATACATATATATAATTATAAATAATTAAAAAATATTTTTATTTTTTATACACATTTTGAATTATCGAATAATATTTCATACTTTTGAAGTGAATCGTTTAATACACATATTATATTTATCCATATAATACTTGATAAATAATACTCTATTTTAATAAATATTCATAATATTTAAATATTATTTAAAAATTATTAATATAATTTAAAAGTTATTTATAAGTATTAATGGAATATCATATAAATAATAAATAAAATTTTAATAATTTTAAAAAATTCTATTTATTATTAAATAGTTATCTTTAAATTATGTCATAGTTATAAATTAAATAATACAAATATACTTATAAAATAATTTTTGAATAATTTAAAAATAAGTATAAAATCATTATAAACACAGTTTATATAAAAATAATATTAAAATAAGCTATATTTTTGCTCTGAATAATTTTTTTACATTCGTAATTTATCTCATCTATGAATTCGTATATTAATTATTTTTATATTTTTTATCGATTTTTTCACCATAACTTTTAAATAAAAAATTATAATATATTCATACATATTAAATATTAAATTTTTCTGTATTTAACTAACTATATTGCTTACTCCTCCTATGTTGTACACTTGGAGAAATATATTTTTCTCCTTATGTCTCTACAAAAAATTCATGTTACAATAAAAAGTAAAAAATCTTTAATATTTTGATTAACTTATTATATATTATTTTTTTGATAATTTTAACACCATCAAAATTTTTAAATTTCAATATTTATTATGTTTTTTAATATGATTCAATTAGTTTTTGAAAATTTTGACTAGATCATTAATTCCTACATTTAAAAAAGCAGTCAAACTGACCAGTAATAGAGTTATTACTTTGGGATAGAGTGAGTATTTTTTGTCAATTATAATCGGTTAAGTTTTTATCAATTTTCACTTCCTCGTGATTTTAAAAGTATTAGTTTATTAATCCGAGCAAGTGAATTAATTCTAATATTTTTTACCAAAATTAAGAGATGAAAATAGGTGAAAACTAGCTGGTGGTAACTGTAAATAACATTGCTTAATTTATTTGTTGCCATTTATTTATATTTTCCCAGTCTTTTTTCTTCATTTCCTTGTTGGTTTTTATTCTGTTAATCCTTGTATGTGGACAAGAAAAATGTCCAAAGTTGGTTAAAAACAATTGCCTATTATCATTGTATTATTTAATTAGAATCATTTAGTCTTCATGTGCACTTTGTCCTCTTTTTACTTTCTTAATCTAGGATAATTGTGTTTGTTCTTACCTAAAACTTAATATTTGGAGATTATTATTATTTCCATTCCTAGGATAGCCTCTCATCCTCATAATATTGTTCGTAAAAGGTACTATTAAATGAGATAGGGGAGTTAATTAAATCACACACCAAAAAAAACAATTTCTGACAGGGAAAAGACCTAAATGCAGATACATAATGAAAATGTGGGGCAATTTTATAACCCTATTGCTCCATAAGGCCCCATCATAAAGATGTAAGTTCGAGACCAGCAATCCCAGTATTTCCGATTGAATTGCCAACAGTTAAAATTTACGCTTTTAATCTCCTGAACTTGAAAACATCTTAATAAGAGAAGCCACAAAAGACAGAAGCGAAGCAATTTGAGACAGAAAAACAGACAAGTTTAGCTTTATGCGGAAAAAAAAAAAAAAAACAGTTAAGTTTCGCAAAGAAAGAAAAAAATTCATGATGTCCTGGATCTCCATCATACGAGTGACAAGAGATTACTGTGCCAACAAGCAAGTTAACACATTATTCATAAACCAGAATTCTCACTCTTTTTTTGGTGTTATGGCAGAGGAAGGATGGTACAAGAACAATGAACATTCTTGTATGTAAAGATAGCTGAAACTTCTTGTAGCTTGTCCTTTTCAACAATTTTCTTCAGAGCAATCCATATAATCTAGCCTACCAAATTCCACTGTCATCTGAAGTAGTATCCGTTGAGTGAGTCATCACAAAATATCTACTTCTTTGGTGCCATGCTGTACCCTCCCGCTTATCTCCAAGCACAAGCCACTGCTTAGGTTTTTGTTCAAATTTTTGTCCTTGGCAGTTTTATTATGACCTGGGTCAACGAATATCGGCTGAACCTTAAGATTTGGGTTCGGTTTAATGCGAATTTCTTCTCTTTCCTCAGGTGGCCGAAGTAATATTCTGTTCTGCATTTCTTCAGAAGCTTCATCTTCATTCAATAGCACCTGCAATTAACAAAGTAACACTTCAGGATGTACCTCATAATGCAGATTCCATACTGGTGCGTTAACAATTATAATTGCAGTCAGCTGCAGGAAAAAGACAGTGACTGATGATGCAGTGGAAGCACAAGAAAACCCAACCAAAAAAAATAATCCCAAACAATATAAAAGGAGATACCAATTACCATGAGCTTAATAGTTCATGAATTTCAAGAATCATGGCAACGTGATATAACCAATATATAACAGGAGAGGTTACGTTAACAAGTTATAACCTTGCGGCCAAGCAGATCAAATGTCATAACTACTTTACTTCGCTTGGCCCGTTCAGCTTCTTCTAACTCCTCCCTTTTCTTTCTCAGAAGTTCTTTTTCCTGAGAGCAAAAGAATGGTGGAGAAAATTAAAAATAGTATTTAAAATCAAATGTGTACTAACAAGAAGTATTTTTTCTTCTGGGTGGAGCTTGATTTCTGGAATATTTTAGACAACGGACCTCAATCGAGAGCCAGCTACTCCCCTCAATCTCATAGTAGTCACTTTGGTCATCTATAACTGTTGTACGAGCTGCAGAGTTACGGTCATATTCAACAAGCCTTTTTGTATATGCTTCAGCAGCTGCCTCAGCATCTGTTACTAGCATAACACCTTCATCCAAACCAGCATATGCGCTTCCTTCCCTAAGCACAAGGGCACCACAAAAATTGCAAGGCCCCTCACCCTCCTGCTCACAAACTATCTTCCCACAAGATAAACAATTGCTCACCAAACTGTGCCGACGGGCTTGGCATGAGCATGGCTTCCCCTTCTGAAATACAATTGATCCTTTGGCAGCCTCCGCAAGAGAAATAACTTTTCCTGATTTTTTCTTCCTGGAACTACCTTGATTTGTGGAATGTATATTTTGGGGCTCTGCTGTCTCAGTTTTAAGTCGATTGTCCTGACTTGAGGAAGGCATAGCCTCTTTTGGTGCTCTTTGTGGTTTTTTAGCTGTGATGACTGGACCTTCATCCGACCGTGGTTTAACATAGGCATGCAAATTGGAAGTTGGAGTATCTCTGCTGGTGTCGTAGACATTTGAGTGACCTCTTCGTTTTAAGTACTCTTCAGTTACACTTTTGCCAGCTTCCTCTCCAATGATATTCTGCAGAAAAAAATTACAAAAAAAAATAAAAAATAAAAAAAAATGAAAGACCTCTAAAAGAGGTGGCAACGAAGTACATATTTTCGTAAAATAACATGAAAAGTAATGAAGTTGGCAAGATGAGATGCAAGATTTTCAACTGTAAGATCCCTGTTTGTGTTCTTCCAATATACGTGTCATTCACTTTACTTGGTTAGATGAAAGATTTTCAACAGTGAGTTCCCTGCTTGTGTGCTTCCAATATCCTGGTTAATGCATCATGATCATGTACATTGATGTTCACAAATATAAGACGGACATCTAAAATCATGGCAAATTTGAAGATTTTATGACTCAAGGTGTCATAAAGATGCACGCAATTCAAGACAATGTAACATTTAAGAAGGTTAAGTTGGGGGAAGGATGAGATGCAACATTATAAAAACACTTTTCCAGCAGGACAAAGAATTCCTGTCCATTGATGCAACAAGTGCAGTTGCTCGAGTAGGCATACTGGATGATAATATCCAAATCTCCATTGCTTCATGCTTAAGAGTATGGGAATTGTTAACGAAATGGTGCTCATAAGCTTTAAAATCTATGGTGAATAAGACAATTATAGTTATGAAAGTAGTATTACCTTCACATTATTGGGGAATGGAAAGTGGAGAGAATTTTTTGAATCAAAATCTTGGCATACGTGACATTGATGTACATCCTTTTAACTCTCCTGGAACTTATTCTTTAAGGAAAGAGAAAGAGAAAGAAAAAGAAAGCCACGTCGATTTAAATAGCTGCATATAATGACTGAAGATAACTCAATTTCTACCTTTCCTTCTTTGTTATGAACTGGACAATTTAAAAAATAACAGATCACCCAATTTACAATTTTGTAAAAGGCATTTAAACTGTCTCATAGTCTTAGTGAAGCAGTATTTGTTCCCTACTAATATCAACAAAAATCCAGTGGTCAAACTTTACAAAATAAAAGTAAAAATTTTCTAATTAGTAGACAAACCTTATGCCTTGGTCAGCACGTGTTCCTCCTCCCAACCCTCTCCTCATCTCCAAACCACAGGCTAAACGTTAATCTAGATTAGTCCATGTAAAGGACTAATTACATATTAAGAATTAACTAGTCTACATAACTTAGGACAGTCAATTGAGTACTCATTCAGCCAGCAAATGGATCGAACGTAAACGTTTTATTCATTTTAAGACAGCATAACCAACATAATATGAATATAAACTTCAGACACACTTAACTAGTTCAACAAGGCATGGTTTCTTACGTAGCATGAGATAACAAGAGAATATTTCCTACTTTTGGTAAACATACTACAGCAACAATCGTCTTTTACCAGCATTGCAGCATACAAATGGTAAGAAATACGCATTTCTACAAGTACTCCACCTTTACTCATCATTCTATGAAACACATTAAAATATATTCTCAGAAGACTTATGGTTTCAGTTGTCTAAGCCATCCGTAAAACTTCTTATTCTACTTGTATGAAACAAATAGTTCTAAAAATGAATGTAATTCGCTTCACAAAACATAACAAGATTTAACTTCTACTGATTTAATAATTTAAACTACCATGCACTTTAGAAAAAGAATTTACTAAGTTTTAAGAACTGTATGCTTTCTTTTTTTTTAAATTTTAGAATAGAGCTGCTTTTACAAAACATCAACACAGTGTGCATACTGCACACTGCATACTGCACACTGCATACTGCATCAAAAAATACTGCTATAATTTAAAGACTTTACATGACAAAATTCTTGAGTCTATCAAGCATGATCAAATTCCATAAACATTTACATGGCCCCTAAATCACACAAGTAACAAAAAAATAACCAAAAAACAAAAAACAAAAAACAAAAAAAACATAGCAACACGGTATAAAAATCAGCATCTACACATATATTTAGAAAGACCCACAAATGGATACCCATCAAAAATAAAAAGGAAGACATAATCAGAAAAACTCAGATAAAATTAACACAAAAATTTAAGGAAAATTTCGCGTACATCAAGATATTCTTTTGCATCAAGTGGAGAGGCCATCTCACAGTAGGAAACGAGGCCTGATATGATTTCCCCATCCAATTCGATACCCGTCTCCATCTTCTTGCGGAGCTCCATTAACGCCTTCTCTAACCATTGTCCCGAAGATTCCATCCCCATTTTTCCTCTCTCTCTCTCTCTCTCTCTCTCTCTCTCTCTACAAGATAGAAGCTTTTTTTCCCACCTGTGTGTGTAATGTGTATGTACTTCTACCCGTCGCGGGGGGGGGGGGGGGGGGGGGGCTCGTGTACTTCGAGCTTACGACTGCAATGGGCCGAATCGCCTTGTCTAGATCCGAATACATATGAATTTGGATAAAAAACCTTGCATTATTAGAGTATAATCTAATTAAATTATGTAAATATATTTATTTTTATAAAGTACATAACTATCGAGAACATCAATTAATATTATATGTACATATTATCTTTTCATACGTTTTAATTAAAAATTATACATTTGCATACGTATAATTTTATTTGAAAGACACAATTTTATTTTTAATACAAATTCTTTATTATAATTATTTTTCATTTTATTTTATAACGATTAAAATTTCTATTTTAGATCCCCTTAGAGTATTTAGTATTGTTCTAAATAATGACAAAAAAATTAATTACCAAATAAAAATAAAAATAAAAAATAAAATTATTTGAGATTCAACTCAACATTGGTCGGTACATAAAAATTAAACTTGAATTAATTTTTATTATTGGATGCATTTGGATTTTAGTTTGAACTGGCGGCTAGCAAAATCTCAAACTACTCAGTTTAATATTTGTATTCAATTTTTTTTAAAAAAACAATCCAGATCATTTATGTATTAGACTCACTTCTTTAGTTCAATTTGAAACAACTCCGACCTGAACCCAAATCCTGCCGGATCTTGCGCCTACTAGCAGCCCAATGACTTTTGGGTCAGATATTTTGATATGGGCCAGAGCTATTACGGGTTTTGTTGCGTGGCACAATCTCACTGGCTAATTAAGAACAACTCCCTATACCTTCTCACAGACAAGACAATACCAAAATCTGTATTCTGCAATTCCTTGATTCAAAACACTAGTCCCTAGTGTTTCCCCAGTTGTTCTCATCCTACAAAAATCGCATTCGAGTTTCTCCTGCAAGGGAAAAGCACCACTTTAGCTAAAGGTAAAACGCGTGGAATTTTCATACGGGTACTTTTGTGTCAATTTATGTTGCACTTAATTCAAGAATTTCTTGTTGCTGGGACAATTGATAATAAGGTTGAAACTGTTTGAAATGGGCATGGTTAGAAGGATTCCAGTGAAAAGTTTAGTCATGAAAGACTGCAACTTTAAGCTCAATGTTCAAATGGGTCTGATGGGTTCTGCTCGAAATATTCATTAGATTAAACTTACATAGTGGAATGAGTGCTGCTGTCCTTCCTAAACATGTAGCCGCCGTCATAAGATATCAGAAAGACCCATTTAGGGCTCTGGAGGTGTTTAATTCCGTTAGGAAGGAAGTTGGCTATAAACACACTTTGTTAACTTATAAATGCATGGTTGAAAAGCTTGGTTATTGTGGGGAGTTTGAGGCCATGGAAAATATCATGGCGGAGATGAGGGAAAATCTTGATAACAGTTTGTTGGAAGAAGTGTACATCAATGTCATGAGAAATTATGGAAAGAAAAGGAAGATTCAAGAGGCTGTCAATGTGTTCGAGAGGATGGATTTTTACAATTGTGTGCCGACGGTTTTTTCCTACAATGTCATTATGAATATTTTAGTGGAAAATGGGTATTTTAATCAGGCCCACAAAGTTTATATGAGACTGAAAGATAAAGGGATTGCACCTGATGTATATACATATACAATTAGGATAAAGTCATTTTGTAGAACAAATAGGCCTCATGCTGCTCTGAGGCTTTTGAATAACATGCCCACTCAGGGATGCGAGTTTAACTCGGTAGCATACTGTACAGTGATTAGTGGATTTTATGAGGGTGATTACAGAATGGAAGCTTATGAATTGTTTGATCAGATGCTTAGGCTTGGCATTGTCCCTAATGTTGCTACATTCAATAAGCTAATACATACACTTTGTAAGAAGGGAGATATCAAAGAGAGTGAAATACTACTAGATAAGGTTCTTAAAAGGGGTGTTTTCCCAAATTTGTTCACGCTTAACATCTTCATTCAAGGTCTTTGCAAGAAAGGCCTACTTGATGAGGCTGCCAGGATGTTGGACAGTGTGACGGGAGAAGGTTTTTCTCCTGATGTTGTGACATATAATACACTTATATGTGGCTTGTGTAAGAACTCAAAAGTGGTGGAAGCAGAGAACTACATGAATAAAATGGTTAATAGTGGTTTCAAGCCTGATGCTTTCACCTACAATACAATCATTGATGGATACTGCAAACTTAATATGGTGCAAAAGGCAGACAAGATTCTTCTTGATGCAGTATTTAGAGGGTTTGAGCCCGACGAGTTCACATACTGCTCCTTATTGTACGGATTGTGTGAGGATGGTGACGTAGACAGGGCCATAAGCATATTTAATGAAGCTGCTGGAAAAGGCATAAAGCCTAATATTATTCTATACAACACCTTAATTAAAGGATTTTGTCGGCAGGGACTCATCTTGGAAGCCTTGCAGCTGATGAATGAGATGCAGCAAAATGGTTGCTGTCCTGATATGTGGACCTACAATTTGATTATAAATGGCATGTGCAAGATGGGCTGTTTAGGTGATGCTAGTACTGTTATGAATGATGCTATAACCAAAGGGTTACTTCCTGACATATTCACCTTTAATACTTTGATTGATGGCTACTGCAAACAGTTAAAGATGGGCGAGGCACTTGAAATTGTCAATACCATGTGGGAGCATGGCATTGCTCCAGATATTATCACATATAACATTATATTGGATGGGCTCTGTAAGGTTTCAAGTTATGATGATGTATTGGAAACTTTCAAAGCAATGATGGAGAAGGGTTGTATGCCCAATGTCATCACTTATAATATACTCATAGAGAGCTTTTGCAAAGCTCGAAAACTAGCGAGAGCTTTGGAGTTTCTTGATGAAATTCAGCAAAATGGTATGTGTCCCGATATAGTAACTTTTGGCACGTTGATCAATGGATTTTGTGAAAATGGGGATTTGGATGAAGCCCATGCGTTGTTCAGAAGAATGGATAAACACTATACACTTTCCCCTAAATTAGCAACGTATAATATCCTGATCAATGCATTTTCTGAGAGGTTAAATATGGATATGGCAGCAAAACTATTTCATGAGATGAGTGATAGTGGATGTTCTCCAGATAACTACACTTACCGCTGTATGATTGATGGTTTCTGCAAGACTGGAAACATTGATTCTGGATATCGCTTTCTTCTTGACAACATTATGAAAGGGTTCATTCCATCCCTAACAACATTTGGGCGAGTGCTAAATTGCCTATGTGTGAAGCATAGATTGCGTGAAGCAGTTGAAATCATATACCTTATGGTTTGCAAGGGTGTTGTTCCTGAAGCTGTGAACACGATCTTTGAAGCAGATAAGAAAGAAGTTGCAGCACCTAAGATAGTTGTGGAAGACTTGTTGAAGAAGTCACATATAACTTATTATGCCTATGAACTCTTATATGACGCTGTTAGAGATAAGAAGCTGTTAAAGAAAATGCTACCAAATAAAATTTTATTCAGTTCTAGAAATGGCCACTCTTAACTATTTGGAGTTTTCAATGAGAAAGAAGAGTAGGTGAAGATGAAAGCTTCTGGGATTATTGTACTGGAGATTGAATCATGGGACTTTGATGGAGAGTAAATGCTCATGTCATGGTACCTTGCCTTATTATTTTATTCCATTATGTTTTTTTCAGGCAACATAATACATTCTTATGGGTGTTTCAGGATTTCGCTGCATGGTGAAGAAATTTATCAACTGCTCCGTGGATGGTATGAATAGGTAATATTAGCATCTCATCAGCCAAGCACACTTAATGATTTGGATTAAAATGTTGTGTTGATGAAGCTAACAACTGCTGTTTTTACTGTAATTTCTGCCGTTACTGTAATCTTACATTTGGCTTGAACTTGGGCAGAAAAACTGTGTTTCTAAACAGGGGAAGAATGAATGTGAACCCATTATGGAAATGCCAAGTCCCAAAGTAACTAAATGGATCTTGCATAATTTTCTTCAAAATCTTTTGGTTGAGAGAGAGCGCACAAGCTCGACCTGGACTTTCTAGGTGAACAGATCAAACTTGTTAGTAGATCACTGCATTTAAATATAAATTAGCTAATGTTGCTGAATTTTGATGTTTTCTTTATATAAATATGGTACCTGCTATTGAATGAGAAATATACATAAAGCTATGTCTGAATTTCCTTTTTTTTATTTTCTCTTCCAATCTCTGTCTACTCTCTTGGCCGTCAAGTTGTAGGAGCTAGCCAATGGAGAACTCGTAATTGGTTGAGTTATATTACCTTCTAAGAATTATAATGAATTTTTTGTGATGCATTTTTCTTAGATATACCTGTTAATAAAGATGGCCAATGGAGGCATAGCTGACGTCGTCATTTCAATTTATGGGAAGTTGTGCTGCATGAGTTCTTGTGATCGAGTATGACAGAGAAGGCAGCAATAAGACATACTGAAACTTGTGACATGAAGAGCATAACCTGTGTTGGTAGCCACTAAGTACTTGCCAGATTTTTGTTTGCTTCTTCTGAGTTCTTGGTTGACCATTTTGGTTCCTTGTTTTCACGCTATTCTCTTCTTTTATTTTTTATTCTTTAATTAAGGTACACGGTGTTTGGAGTGCTTGTATTATTAGGCTATTACGCCCAGTGATTACCCTAGTATGAGTGACTTTTACATGCTATCCCAAGAGAAACATTAGTTCATGAGGCTGCTAGTGGAATCACCTCATAGTTGTTCCTTAGCGCAAGAACAGTAAGAAATCCAGGCACAGAGCAATCTTATCTAGTTATGACTCTCTCTTCAACATGCCAGGAAGGTTAATATATTTAGATTTTTTGCTTGAAAATGGCCTTAGACATGAAGGCAGTTCTGCAAATATGAAACAGCTTCCTAGTTTGTGGTGTATAGATGTGCATGCAAAACATAAATTAGGACACTGAAATCCATTAATGACTCTTTCCAAAGGCATTGCACTACCAAATGAGAACAAAACCCTCACAAGGGCAGCTATGGGAAAGGGCGTGGCTTATGTGGAGCTTGTGTTTCCATTTGTAGACATGGACATGACCCTTTCTGCGAAATGATCCATGGGTACTTCAAATATAGTTACATAGAACAGGTGAAATTGGGGCTGAAGGTGTAGATTACCATACTAGGACAGGGAAAATGGAATTTTTCTTTGTTGAAGCATGCAAAAGAAAGAAGACACAATGGATAAGTAAAGATGAATAGCAAGGCTCAAATGGATAATAATGTCAATGTGTATCATATTAACCAAAGAGAATCCTTGTACTTGTTCTTAATGTTCAAAAAGTGCTAGTTTTAGTCATTCATGTATACTTAGAAGTGAATTAACCTATTTAAACTTTATGCCTATACACTTTGAAGTATCTTGATTGCAAGTACCAGTTTGACATGTGTGACATAGGGTGAATGACTATCAGCCGTAGGTGCACAATATATATGCCATTATATATCTGTTCGGGCTTTAGATTTTAGACCCTCACCTGTTATTTTTATGACATGTTTGCAGTTTTTTCTGGAGCAACAAAGATTGGAGGAAACATAAAGTTGTTGAGACTAAAATTCAAGAATCTTATGCATGTGGAGTTGATTGTGTTCATGTTCAGATGGGTGCACAAACGACTGAGGGCATATCAGATGGTGTTCATACAACAAAGATGGTCGTAGCATGTGAACAGTAGAAGAGGCATCATAAATCATCTAAATTCCAGCTTTCAAAGTCGTATATGGCAAGTCTGGAACCGAAAGAAGCAGCCAATATCAGTCTTTCCCACTCGTTGTTTTGTCAAGATAAGATTTCGATTGTGGATTAAGTTACAGACGTAGAACATATGAAGAAGAAGAGCTACTAAAGTTGGTGCTGTACAGCTTTTGCCTTAGGCACATTAGATAAATTTCGTGATAAGCTGCAATATTATGGAGCATCTTCAGTTCTTCACAGTAGAAAAGCTGATCCTTCGTGCCAAATTTTTATGATAAATTTATCCTTTTTAATTTTTGAACAAGCCTATGATAAATTTAACAAAGCTAAAACACCCAAAAGCCATATTTTCACTAACCTATTTAACAACATATCCTATGGTTTCACCATCAAGTAGTATTTAATATTATTTTAATTATTTTTCCTACACTTTTTTTTTAAATATTTTAAAAGATGTATTTCACATTGGTAAGCATCAATAGAAATTGAGTTTAGGTCAAACTTAATCACACATTAATGACAACAAGAGAACTGGAACTTAATTAAAATAAAAAAACAAGGAGAGATAAAAACCGTCTATTCTTCAAGAAAATGCCAATTTTCCAAATATGGAGAATAAGAACTAGCAAGGAGAGAACAGAAAAGATAAAAAAAAAGACATGGAAAATAAGAAATTAGTGATGAATGTTTGGTTAGCATCAGAATTTCTCGAATTCTTTATCCAGAAACAAACATTTTGTTTTACATCTTCCCCCAATACAATTTCTTCTTCTCGCAAACAAAATGAGATTACATTTTTTTTAATTTTTTATTATTAAAAAATAATTATTTTAAAAAATACAACATATAACATTAAAAAAGTCTAATCAACAAAAACCTTACAAAAAAATGATATTTACATAGAATTTGTCTCCCCCAAAACACAAACCAAACATTCCTTTTATTTCAAATTCTTCTCCCAATACACCTTTCCCCAGTCACTTCCAAATGCTAGTCAAATATTGCTTGAGTTTTCCTTCAGTCCACATCTGTTAGCAGCCCAAAAGCAGCTATAAGCTGTTATAAAATTCTCTTTCATTGGTTCTGCCATTGAAACTGACAAGTGATATGATAAAGTTGCCTGTTATTTTCACTTTCTAATGAAAGAATGAGAAGAACATTTGCAAAACTGGGGAAAGAAAAACTTCATACATGAACCAACTGATATTTCAATATCAAACACAATAACAACATTCAGTGAATGCAAAAGTGAAAAAACTGAACAGCTATGCAAGTTGCAGTCAATTTAAAGATATCAAAGCATAACATAAGCTTGAGAAGTTCTGCAGTTTACAACTACTAGTTTGAGTTCATAAAGGGACATTAGAGAAAATATTAGAGCTCAAACTAAGAAAAATTGTTGTTTAAAATAAAAAACAGCTCAAAATGAAACAAAAAGTGAAAGGTTAATCCAACCTTCCAGGTCTGTACCTGGACAATGACTTTTCAAATCAGTTTTTACAAAGTTGGGATTGGCTAGTCAATTGAGTGCAAAAAAACAATAGATATTATGGTGAATTATAAAAACTATTCTTGAGGAACTAAGTTTGTAAATTATAAATACTCACCTATTGAGGGGTATTTGTAATTTTGAAAGACAATTAAGTTTTTTTACCATTTACCCTAGATATTATGAATTATCCTCGAGTTAACCACATACCTTATACCTGGAATGGTTTAAAGAAAGAATCTCATTACAAGGCTGAAGTTCACATATACAAATTTTGTTAGCTAACAATTATTCAGAAGTATCATCAGTTTATTTATTTTCAAATCAGAGAGGAGTCTTATGGAATTCCTTCTTTTCAGGACAGAATCAAGAGAATAAAATAAAAGAGAAAATATTCTTTTCAGAGTTATGGAAAGGTAAGTCCTTTCAATTTTATCAATTAAATTAATTATATTTACATTAAAATTTTCTAAACAATGTAGCAACTACCTTACAATCCTTTAAAACAGGATGTAAGGTAATGTTGAGCAAAATGGGGCTGAAAGTGATTGATCTTTTTCTACTTTTGATTGATAATGAATCATAATAACTCCACATAAATGTTAGTAAAATTTGGCAATGCTTAAACCACTATAATCATGCAAGACAAGCTACAGATTTTCAGACACTGTTCTCCATTATAAATGGAAAATAGTCATTGAAAGATCTTAAGGACCAACGATATTTTATTTCTTCACTTTGTTTTGTGATTTTCATCTGGATACAGATTTAGATAAAAGAAAATTAAGTTTCTTGAGAACAAATATGTAGAGAAATATACGTATCATAGACACAGATGTGACCTACAATGAGATTATAGTAATAGAAATGGGCAGAGTCTACTACAGGCCAACATGCAGTACAAGGAAATTTCTAAAGGTAAATGTACTATTGGATTAAAAATCGCATGGGTACATAACTCATTAACATCCACCTTAAACACAAGGAAAACAGTGAAACCAAACTGAGGTTGGAAACAAGATCAAGGGAAACACCACATGAGGGATTTAGTAACATAGTGTCTGATCCCGATAGGTGTCATGCTACTTACATGTTTCTACATACCAGTGGGGGTTGCATAGGTGGGAAAGAATGGGAAATTTTCTCCCACACTTGTTCTTGAAACTAGGCAGCATTTCCACTTAAGCAATAGGAGAAATGGATGCTCTAACAATTTAAGAAAACTCTATATAGACATGTTATCTTCATCTTCTTTTCCAAAATATAATGACTATGGTCCATTTCCCGTCACCCTTTAGACATCAGTTCACCCTTCTGAAGATTTAAAGATCCAAGGACATCCTTTATTTTAACTTTTTGCATTTTCAACTTCCTACAATTTATAATTTAGGCAACTAGTAAGCAAAGCAAGAAGCATAGTATAATGAAAGCAACCACAACTTAAACTGCACCTGACCTTTCCTGCTTCGAAAATAAAGGATTTAAATGTCAAATAACATCAGCTGTATGGTTCCCTACAGTAATACCTGTCAAAAAAAAAAAAAAAAAACACCAATAGATGCTTAAGAATATATTCTGGCACTGCTCAAAACTTAAAGCCCTAATTATGGTCAGTCAAAACTGTCAAACATTCACAGGTGCTTACTTTGAATGTTAATGCCTTAATGGTAAATGGATGATATCAATTAGCCAGAAGATAAAATACCATGTGTCTTAAGAACTTACATGTTTCCAAGGAGCTTGTTCTGCTTGACTTTGGATAACCTGTTGACTATCTTCGCTTCACAACATGAACCCTGTTCATATATTCAGGTACATTTTCCCTTGTATGGAGCTAAAGATCTTCATTCAGTTGAAGTCGAAATCTTTTACTCAAAATCCTAACCTTGTGTTCTAGAGGCAATTGCTGATTCTTTAGTAATTTGGACATTAATCAGACTAATCTGCAGTATATAGAGATGTAAGCGACTGACATGTAACATCATTTAATTTTTGTTGATGCAGAATTGACTCGGTGAAAGGAATATCTTGAATTAAACTTGCAGGACAAAAGGTATCATAGATAAGCTAAAATAAACTGAAAAGGGAAAGGCAAGCATGCATAGCAATGTCCCCTTCAAATCACATAAAGAAAAATCTTGAGGTTTCACTTTCGAAATACATCTTGTTTTGGCACCTTTAAATACCATCA
Organism: Paulownia fortunei; assembly: GCA_019321725.1. NCBI lineage: Eukaryota > Viridiplantae > Streptophyta > Magnoliopsida > Lamiales > Paulowniaceae > Paulownia > Paulownia fortunei. The sequence goes on from CM033112.1 coordinate 4,124,427, forward strand.
GTCTTTCATGTGTTTGTGGCTAGCTGTTCTGAAAGTCCTTCAATTGCAATGGAAAAGTTTACTGAAGCTAGAGCATTAAAACTTACCGAACATGGCATGATTATACTTCATATGAAACTCCACCCAGGCTCCTTCATGCTTACTCCAATTTCTTTCATAGAACCTCTGATTTTCAGTACATGTTCCCACTCTCCTGCTTCAGCACAGATATTTGAAACTGAAATGTAAGCTCCAGCATCAGAAGGCTGCAATTCCATAATCTTCTCAGCAGCTAGCTTTCCGAGCTCATGATTACCGTGCAGTTTGCAAGCAGCAAGTAGAGTTTCCCACACTAAAGTGTCAGGTTCTATAGGCATGTTGACAATAAACCTCTCAGCCTCTTCTAATCTTCCTGCACGACCAAGAAGATCTACCATACAAGCATAATGCTTGTGACCAGGCTCAATTCCATATTCACTAATCATTGAATTTAGATGAAAATAGCCTTCCCCAACCAAACCAGTGTGACTACAGGCAAATAGAACACCAACAAAAGTAACAGCATCAGGCTCTATTCCTGATTTCTTCATAAGGTCAAATAATTGTAAGGCCTCCAATCCTTTTCCATGATGAGCATAGCTCGCAATCATCGTTGTCCAGCTAACTAAATCTGGATCTATAATCTGATGAAACACTTTACCGCAATCACCAATGCTTCCACATTTTGAATACATCATGACAAGTGAACTTCCTATGGAAGCTTCTGATTCTAATCCCATTTTTATGATATACGCATGCAACTGAGTACCAATGCCTGATTTACTTGAAACTGCAAGAGCCCCAAGAACTGATGAGATCGTGAAGGCATCAACATTCATATCAGACAGAAGCATGTCGTGGAAAAGCTGAAGAACCTCCTCAACGTGCCCACTTTGGGAAAATCCTGAAATTAAGGAGGACCATGTAACCTGACCTTTGAAAGGCATCATGTGAAAAACAATCCTTGCTGAATTGAGATCACCACATTTTGAGTACATATTCACAAGTGCCCCATCAATGATGGTCTGCTCACCAAACCCACATCGAAGAGCAAATCCATGAATTTCTCTACCCAGCTTCAAGGAATGAAGAGCAGAAGATGCATTTAGGACAGCAGCTAAAATCTTTTCATCAGGAATGGGTTCTTCAAGCCCCATCTCTCGAAACAACTGAAGAGCCTTATCTGCACACCCATGTTCTGCAAAACCAGCAATCATAGAGGTCCATGAAACATTATCTTTCCTATCAAGTTGCTCAAAAGCTTTTAGAGACTCCTCTAAGTTACCACATTTTGAATACATTGTGACAATCGAACTGCCTACCGAAACTTCAGACACCAGACCCACTTTTAGAGTACAGCCATGTACCTGTCTCCCTAAAGATAAACTGTCTATTATGCTCAAGATACTGGAAACACTGAATTTATCGGGTGTAATACCCTCTTTTAGCATTCTCGGAAACAAAATGATTGCTTTTTCATAAATTTCGCTCTGAACACATGCAGAAATCATATTAGCCCAGATACCTACTTGCTTCAGGTCCTGAGTCTCTGCAAATACTATTTCAGATAAACTAATGGCTCCTACCTTTGAATACGTGTTTATTAGAGATGCTTTCACTACTGGGTCTAAATAGAGCCCAATCTTAAAAATCCAGCAATGGATCTGTAATGCTTCTTCAAACATAGCTGGATTTGCACAAGCAGCAAGCACACTTGAGACGGTGAAGTTGTTTATTTCCTCTCCCATTTTGTGCATGTCGTTAAGTACCCAAAAAGCAGAAGCCGAATCACCCTTCTGAACAAAACCAGAGATGATGGCAGTCCAAGAGACAACATTGCGTATTGGCATTAGTTTAAATTGCTTGATAGCATCACACATAGACCCAAATTTGGCATACAAATCAACAATAGCAGTTCCCACAAAAACATCCGCACCAGCACCAAATTTGATCACACGTCCATGAATACTTTTTCCCAATTCAAGCTCCTCAACTGCAGCACAGGCAGTCAAGACACTCGAAAACGTAAAAGCATTTGGGATCAGGGCACCATGACGGCACATTTGTCTGAAAATTTCCAATGCAACCCAATTATCCTTATTCTTAACCGCTCCGGATACTACAGCGTTCCAACAAACCACATTCTCACAGTTAATATCATATAATACCCTCAAAGCATCCTCGACCCTACAACACCTTGCGAACAAATCTATCATTCCAGCCCTCACATACCCGTTTGAAAAGAACCCATTTTTCATAACGAACCCATAAACCTGCACCCCACTTGCTACATGCTGCAAAGCACCACAAGCAGACAGAACACTGCCATAAGTAAACTCATCCATTCCCACTCCCTCATTATGGATTTGACAAAAAACTCTCCACGAATTGTCGAAAAGAAAATTCTTATTATACCCCAAAATCATCAAATTCCATGTTACTAAATTCCTTAATGGAATTTCTTCGAACAGCTTAAATGCATAATCCATGTGACTGCATTCTGAGTAAGCGTCGATCAAATTGTTAGCGGCATAAATATTAGAGTGTATTACGCGGCTTTTCAGTAAAAGGGCATGCGCTACTTTGGTTTCTGCGAGTGTTAAGCCTCTCAAATTTATGGGGTTGCTTAGCAAGAGAAGTGGGTCGAGCTCACTACGATTTTCGGCATATTCAATCGGCGGACCTTCCAGTAATGCAGCGGAGGACATGAATTTGTGGTATAAACATAATAATTTCTTGTGCTTTAAGGTGTGAATTATGATGCCATTCATTTGGATTCTCGACAGGAGGAGAAATCGAGAGGCAAAAATTTGAAAAGGAGGTAGTCGTAGATGGTAATACACAAGATTATAATATTTTTTATTTGGGCACTTTTCACAAGAAGTCAAGATGGCCGAGCGGTCTAAGGCGCCAGTTTCAGGTACTGGTCCGAAAGGGCGTGGGTTCAAATCCCACTCTTGACAAAATATTTTGTATTGTTTTTTTTTTTTTTCTATTAGTTAAAGTTTATTCTTTTTGTATTTTTTCTTATTTTCCTATTAGCTAAAGTTTCTTTTTTCTTATTTTTCTATTTTTTTTATTTTTATTAGTTAAAGTTTATTCTTTCTGTATTTTTTCTTAATTTTCCATTAGTTAAAGTTTATTTTTCTATTAGTTAAAGTTTATTCTTTCTGTATTTTTTCTTATTTTCCATTAGTTAAAGTTTATTTTTCTATTAGTTAAAGTTTATTCTGTTTTTTGGGGGATAAAGGGGCAATATAAATATTTTTTTTTTCCTATTAGTTCTGTTTTGAACAAAAAATAAATAAATAGGGAGCAATGAAAGTTTTATTTAAATTTTTGGGGGTAAAACAAGCAATATAAATATTATTCGAGTTTGAATCAAGTTTGTCAAAACTCGATTCATCAAAGTTTTAATGAATTTTACACTCAATTTATTAGTAAATTGAGTCTCGATGAATTAACCCGTTAGACTCACTAGACTTATTGTATAATTCAAAAATATTAAAAAATCAGTTCTTAAAAATAATCATCATAAATTTCTGAATATAAAAAATTAATGTGATTGATAAAGAATTAATTATTTATAAATCATATGTCCAAGTGTTGATTCTTGAACATTAAGAATTGTACACATATTTTTTGACTTTTTATATATATAGGAAATATATATTATTTATTAATTTATATTATTTTTAAAATTACAAGGAGTATTATATTTATATTTTATATGTGACTATATGTATAATATACATTTTTTTGGATGTATGTATACAGACGCATATATATACTAAATAAACAAATAAATATGTAATATTTAATGGGTTGGAATGGAGTCCAAAATACTAAAGTTCAAGTCCGTATCAAAATCTATTAATATTTTCAAAACCAATCTCAAATTGATCCAAATCTATTGTTATTCCCAGTCGTAGCTCCTTCAATTAATTTGTTTGATAGCAAAAATTTAACTTAGTTAAACCAAAATTTAAGTAATTTTAATGAAGATTAGTAAAGCATTAAAGGTGGATTTGTATCCATTATGTTTCCCAAAAATTAACATTCTAAATTTCCATTGATCCTCCCCAACCTTTTTTTTTTCCCCCTCAAATGCTTGTTTATGCAATTACGTTACATTGAGCTTTAAAATCACAAACTTACAATTGGGTTTGTTAAACCTAAACACGTTTTTAATAGAATGGGTCATGTTGGACAATGATCATTTTTTGGAATGGAAAATAATAAGATTAGCTGATTGGACACTAATAATATTTATTAATTATGGTGTGAAATATACCTCTGTAAATGTGGAGTCTCTTTTTCATGCTTTTGTTTCAACACAATTAGTTCCTCAAATTCCTCTCCTTCCTCGTAGTTCGTGTCTCAAATAAATTATATTTGTATTACTGGCTAATTTCACATCCCTTTGTTACAAGAACTTAATGTCTTCCCAAAAAAAATGTGAGATTACCAAAAAAAAAAAAAAGTGAATAAAATAATTAGCATAAGATCTATCATTTTTCCATTCACAAAGTGTTTTTTTTGTTCGGGCCTCTTATTTTAATCATCATAAGAAGCCCAATTAGAAAATTAGTAGAATTGTAACTGGACTTGGGCCTATCTAGTGTATATATAGTTTTATTTATTTGATGAATTTTTCACTATATTCTATTGTACTTTGTCGTTTTTATTTGTCTAAACTCATCTTTCTTTTATGTGGTGATGTGTGTTTGTAATTTGAATAATAGTTATAACTTAATTTGAATATTTTAGAGTTTTGAAAACCCTTAAAAGTTGTTGCATTCGTCTTTCCCCTCTCTTGCAATGTCCAAGAAGGATAGTAATGTTGGGCCCTTTTTTTTTATGTACAAAGTAAAAAATTGAAAAAAAAAAAAAGAAGAAAGAAAGCGTGATGAGACCATTCAAAACCAGTTAACCAAGTTTTACTATTTAACCCTTTTTACTTAATCTTTATCCAATAGGACAAGATTCAGCTATTTTTATTAGGTCATGATTTGATCCGATCTTAAAATTCAAGTCAATTCAATTACTCACTGTTGATTATGTTACACGTCTCCAATAATAAATGATTGAGATACTGTCAAATATCTATGCTCATGTCCCATCATATGGGCAACACTTATAAATACTCTCCAACTACTATAGTAGACGGGTAATGTGATTTTTAATTTTTTACTTATGATATTTAGTTCTTTATTTTTTTTCGAATTCGATCTGACTTAAATACAAAGGGTTTTAATTGTGAAGTCACCCTAAAAAACCTATTATGTCTTGAGAGCAGGTTAATATTAGCTCATGTTATTTTAAATTCCACCCAACGTAGAACTTGTGTAAAGTTTCAAACACAGCCACATCAAATAGCATCAGGATCGTCGAAGGAGGGCTGGGAATGGGTCGCATTTTGTCTTGAGCTTCAAGAAACTGATTGAAAATTGTAACAAAGTCAATAATAATCTTTGCCCTCAAGGCAAGAATCAGCATTAGAAATATGAGCAAGTCATAATTTCTCATTATTTTATCATGTAGTCTTATATCTGACCACCAACTTGTGATCTTAATCCTTTTTTTGAAGTCTTCAATCTGTAAGTCTTCCACTCTATTATTTATAGGTTCCACCATTATGGTTTACTCACTCCATCCAAGCAAATATATCTAGTACATTTCTTAAATGGCAGAGGAAAACAGAGTAATTCTTCATGGATTATGGACTAGCACTTATGTCAAGAGGGTAGAGCTTGCTCTCAAAATCAAAGGCATCCCCTTTGAGTATGTAGAAGAAGATTTACTAAACAAAAGTGCATTGCTCCTCAAATACAATCCTGTCCACAAGAAAGTCCCTGTGCTAGTTCACAAAGGGAAACCAATTGTTGAATCCCTTGTCATTCTTGAATATATCGATGAAACATGGAAGAATGAACCTAGGATCTTGCCTGAAGATCCCTATGAAAGAGCAAAAGTTCGATTCTGGGCTGGTTACATCCAACAGGCAATGTACTAACTCTGTGTATCGTTTTTAAACTTTTAGCACAACAGCAGACGTTTTTGACAAATAAGATAACCTATGTGAATCTTATTGGAGTGCAGTTGTTAGAAAGCATTGGAAAACTTTTCAATTCAGAAGGCAAAGAAGCTCAACACAAAGCTTGCCAAGATATGTTTGAGAAACTCGACGTGTTGGAAGATGGGATGAGGAATTTCTTTTCTGGAAATCCAAGAACCAATGTTGAGAGTGTGGATCTTCTAGATATCCTGATAGTTGCAACACTTGGTGCATTCAGGGCTCAGGAAGAATTTCTTGGATCAAGATTCTGGATCCTGAGAAGCATCCCTTGATTTTTCAATGGGTTACAACTCTATTGGAGCTGCCTGTGGTGAAAGAGATAACGCCTCCACACGACGACTTAGTTTCCTTCCTGCAGCGATTCAGACAGAATGCCATGAAGTTTCCAACCAACTGAGCTAATGCAATTCTATGTCAAACTATGTCTTTTGTGAAATTACAGAATCTGTTTGTCGGGTTACAGGATTATGCTTGTACTTAATAAAGGCCTGTGTGCTATAGACACACTCATCATGGTAATCTCAGCTGGTGTATATTTAGTTGTGTATTGGATTGGCATCACCTTATGCATATGGTATTGATCTAGGGTGAAAATGACTTCGTTTATCGAATTCGATCTCAATCGGTGATCAAAGGAAAGAAGATGTCCAGAGCTTCTAGATCTTTAATCCTTATTCGCTGAATCAATAAATTCGTTAGACTTGTTGGGATGACTCCAACTATAATCTTTCGATTTTAAAGTAAGATCTTTAGATCAAAAAAAGCAAAAGGAGCAAAAAATATATACTGAGTAATGCTATTCACACTTGCCTTTAACGTGGTAGTTGGGAGACTATTTATAGAGTTAAGTTTGAATACGTGACAGAATAATAATTATATTTAGTGGTTGGAAGGTCGGATCTCAATCTGAATTGGACTTGGGTCGGATCTATCCAAAAACAATGACACGTACCCTATCCTATTCTTGTAATTTTAATTTGTTCCCATGGCCAATCTTGTATTTACACTACAATATTTATTGCCCATATCATCAGGTATATCACAAGTTCTGCGTCGGGATAGCATGTACATATTCTGAGAGTTTCATAGTACATAGAGCATAACCAGATTGATTAACTGGTTATGCAAATTTTTATGCAATCAACTTTAATGTTAAGCATGAAGAAGTTACATTGTCTTTATTGGTCAGTTTAGAAGCTAAAGGAACTTATCAGAACTTTTGAAACACAAGAAAGTCTTATCTTGTGAACTCAGCTTCTTAATCCAAACAGGTAACTCCTTATTTCAAGTCTTATGAGCTTAAAATGTTGTAATCAGGGATGGGGAAGGATTCAAAAAATAAAAAATTAGGGGGTGATATTTATTTTCTTTTCTTAAATGCAATAAATAATAATGGTAGTTTTAATTTTTTAGGGGAGCAAAGTTTTAAAATTTAATAATTTTATTTATAACGTGTATACTAATTTAAATTTTTTATGGAGTTGAGGGGGCTGCTGCCGCCGCCAGCCTCCTAACTCTGTCCCTGGTTGTAATGAGCGCCAATGAGGTCTTGCCCAAATTATGAGATTGAAGTTTCAATACTAACAGGTTTTGAGTTCAGTCTCAATAGTGTGTGTATAAATCCATTTACATAATAGTTCCTTATATTAGTATTTGTTCCTGTTTAATGATTTTTGAAATTTGAATGTAATGAATGTTATGTACTCGATCGCTTAAAAAAAAAATATTTCTAATAAGCCCATAATGCTTTATAGTTCTTGTTTTTGGCAATCCCAACACCTTTCAATTCTATCTAATAAAGGTGCTTATCAAGTATCATTATGAGATGTTAATTACATGAAAGTGATGGTGATTTTTTCTGAACCTGATAATGATAATTAACCACTCACCCTTCTTGAAACAGTAGTAGAACTTTACTTGATGCATTTGCAATAAAACTTTTGTGGTTACTATCCAAATAAGTGGGCAATTATATGCAGATCAAATCAGGGGAAAGCTGTTGAGGATCTCTGTTGATAGATTTTAGCTACTTTATGTTTCTAAAGTGAATTGACCATTTCTGAATACCAAACCTAAATCTTTAAGAACCATCTACCACAATTTAAGACTTCATAGGAAATTCAATGTTGCTGGGAAAGAAACTGAAGTATGAACAGAGGTTGGGGAAGTCGATGCCAATAGGACTTCAGTTTAACTAATGGAAAGGGAAGAGGGATGATTGAGAAAGATAATTCAGGTTGTCCAAAATCAATTGGTGGAGTTCATTGTTGCTTGTTGTCTTAATCAAGGTATGCTATTTGTTCTTGATGAATTTCCAATATCATCAGTACACGACAAGTGTATACTGATGATGATATTTTATACACTTGGTGTATATTGATGGTATTGTAACATGAAATGCAATATCAATTGCAATAGAGGATCCGAAATAGTCAACAAGCCTTACGAGTCCACTTTACAGTTAGGGATAAAAATGGGTTGATTTGAAGCGGGTTTGTTAAAATTTAAGAGACCTATAAGACCTGCATTATAGATTTAAAATATTAAAAACATATTTATAAAATAAAAATATCATCAGAACTTTCTAATATGAGAAAAAAAATGTTATTCCAAAGAACTAAATATTTACAATTTGCAAATTATATATGCGTGTTTTAGTTTTTGGAAAAATTAAAAACTTCAAACATATTTGTTAGTTTTATATATCTTTAAAGCATAAACAATTTATTAATATTATATTATTTTTTAATTTATAAAAGTATTATAGTTATATTTTATATGTGAATATATGTATAATATACATATATTTTTCATAAATACATACAAAATAAAAATATATATAATATTTTAATGGGCCGGATTTGTGTTGAGTTCGGGTCTGAAAACTAAAACCCAAGACCCACACCTAGACTCATATTGGTTTTAAAATCAGTTCAAGTGGAGCGGGCTCTGGACGAATTCAAATTTTATCAATTATCATCCCTATTTAGAGTTAAATAATATCGAATTTGTTGATTCTAAACTCAAACTCTCTTACGACCAAAACTTGTGAGTAAATTTTCTAAAAAGAGCTCATGCCTTAGTTAATATTTAGGTACAAAATAAATGTGATATTTTAAATTAACTCAATGCATGCCCAATATGTTAAATGAGTCCACCTTATTTCAGGTTGAGCTTATATATAAGCTCAACCTCGGCTCATAAATTAATTGTGCTTAATTGAACGAAGAGTACTGTTTAAATTAAACATACACAACTTAAATATAAGGGTGTCGAATAAGTAAATTTCAGGCTTGCTCGACTCTATTGACAGTCCTAAATTCATGTATGTTGCACATGAACAATTCCGACATATTGAACATAAACATAACCAAAGTGGTATGATTTAATTTGATTTAACTAGACTTAACTCGTTTGTCTCTTCTACACACGAACACATACATTTTTACGACGAGTTGATGAAATATTTTTTGTGTCTATCTCTTTCTCTTATTTATTTCGCAAAGTATGCGTACATAAATTACACATCATGTATATGTAGCCATAGTGATGTTTATGAACTTATATACGTGTATACACGTGATGCATTTATTTACATGTATACATTTTTTTTTATTCCTGGATAATGTATATACTAATTTATCAAATAAATACATGCCCAAATACATATATAATTGAGGCAATGCATGTATTTTTGTCTTCTCCTGCTCTAATATATTTGAATTTGATTCGATTAGTTAGTGAAACCCACATGTGATTTTTTCTTTTTTCTTTTTTCTTTTTTCTTTTTTCTTTTTTTACATAAGCTTGTATATATTATTGTTTTCTATTACTCAAACACACACACACACACACACACACACACACACACATATTATATATATATATATATATATAAATTAATAAAGAGAAACATCTTTAGAAAAGTCCCACAATCACATTAAATTTGTAAATTAACTCAAATATCTAAAATTGAAGCTTCAATGTTATAAGACAATGGGTCCATATAAAGTCTGCCATAGTAGCAAATTTCGGATTGTAGAATAATATGCTAGCTCTTAAATTCATATTTCGGGGATTATTTGAGTTAATTTAAAAAAAATTACAAAATCTTATATACATAACAAAATTTATCTTTAATATTTGTGATTAGTTCGAGAATATATCAATATAAAATACCTATTTTTTTGGTAAATATAATATATTTATATGTAAAGATTGTTAATAAAAACTCCGTTATCTAAGTATAATTGTATATATGTATTGAAAAATAAAAAAAATAGTATAATGTAATCTTATTAAAATAGGAATATAATTCAAAAATAAATTATTTTATTAAAGAAAAAATTCAAAAAAAAATCACAATAATATTTACGAAATATATATACAGGATTTCAACATCCCATTAGAATATCGTGTTTTATTTGAGTTGTTTCAAAAAATTCAAAAAAAAAATTGTTACTATGAAAGTCGCTTTGTTAAGAGGTGAAACTTAAATTCTCAAGGTCGTGAGATCGATCCTTAGGACTGGAATGGAAGTCCTATATTTCATTTTAAATTTGGTTAACGAAATTAATTAAAAGTTTGATTATTAAAAACAAAAACAAAAAAAGAAAATGTCTTAAAATCCTTAGTGTAGAGCACATTTGCATATCAAGCTAGTTACAATATCTTCTATCAAGCCATAGGCAGGATGATCTGTTTAATCTATTGAAGGATATAGATGTATAAATTGAGATCTATGAGTATATTAAGCTAAACCGAGTCAACAGATCAACAACTTTTGATCGTAAATGGACTATCTAACAAAGTTACATCCAATCACAAATACGTTTTGATCGTAATTTTAAATGCGAATCCCAGTTTAGTGCTTAAAATCGGATGTCGATTAAGGTTAGATTCATATTACACTCAGTGCATGTGCACTCATAATAAGGATTTAATGTCAAGTATCTTGTTTGATAAAAAATGAAATATTTGGCAAAAAAACATAAACACCTAGTGCATATAAATTAAGTGTACCATTTACAATATCGTTAATTAGTCACACCCATCACGTCTTGACCTCATTACAAAAACTAGGAGATTTGATAGTGATATAGGTATTTAAAAGTGATTACTTACTACATTTTAAGAAATTGCTTCACTACGTTCATTTTGTGTAGTATTTTGTCGTGCTTGATTCTTAAATTCTTATTATTTTGATGATAGGTCATTTTATTTATTAAGTCTCACCGTGAAAACTCGTACTTGTAAAATACACTTATGAAGTTTTTGTGTGCTCGATTTTGAAATAGTTATAACCCTTTTACCCAATTAGTTAGAAATCATGTAAATTTTGTAAATCAATTTGTTGAGAAATTGTAAGAGACATCATGGTTATAAATTTACTATGCCTCTCTAGATGTAGGGTCAACCCTTATTCATACTTTTTTGCTACTATGAATAATTTTATTATTTTCATCAATTTATGTCTCATGTAATACTTGGCCCCTTAACTCTTAAAATAAACATTTTACACCCCTTATAACTAATGGCCAATGTTAAAAAGTCATGGATCCTTTGATATAAATTTCCGTTGTAGTACCTGGAATTAACACAAGCGTCACTACACTTCTAAATAAAAAATTAAATAGCAATATTGCCCTAAAAAATAGAGGGATATTGTCCCTCCTAAATTTAGGGGATTTGTAAAATAGAAAAATAAGAAAATAAAGATAGTCCATACATATTAAGCATATAAGCGAAACCCTACAATCTTTTTCCTGTTTTTCTCTCTTAAATTCACTTCATTCATAGAATTGAAGATTAAAAAAAAATTACAATCCACCCCATTTTATATAAGAGACAGAAGGATAAAATTGTCGTACCATATGCCAAGAGTCATGTGAAAAGGACAATGCCTAAAATTCAAAGACAAAGAACATGTCAACAATCATTATACGCTAGCAAAATAGTTGTTGGATGGAAAGGGGCAACGTAGTTATTTTAAGTGTCGAGAAAAAAAAAATATTATTGATACATAAAAATTATTGAGAAGGATAGAGTATTACTCAATATATAATTCAATTATACAAAGAGTTGTTTGTTGATATGCTCAATTCTCATTGAGAATTAAAAAATTTGAATTCAATACTTTGATCCGTGAACCATGCATGGATTGACCTGCAAAGTGCTATGGGTTCTCCAGTGAAAACTGTTCGATACTCAAGTCAGCAACTGTTAAAAGGAAATCAATCAATCAGGTATATCACAAGGTTATGCATTAGGATAGGATGTACATATTCTGAGAGTTTCATAGTACATAGAGCATAACCAGATTGATTAATTGGTTATGCAAATTTTTATGCAACCAACTTTAATGTTAAGCATGAAGAAGTTGCATTGTCTTTATTGGTCATTTTAGAAGCTAAAGGAACTTATCAAAACTTTTGGAACACAAGAAAGTCTTATCTTGTGAACTCAGCTTCTTAATCCAAATAGGTAACTCCTTATTTCAAGTCTTATGAGCTTAAAATGTTGTAGCGAGGGATGTACGGAATCAGAAAATAAAAATTGGGGGTCAAATTTTATTTCTTTTTCTTAAATACAATAATTAATAAGGGTAGTATTAATTTTTTAGGGGAGCAAAGTTTTAAATTTAATAATTTTATTTATATTGTTTATACTAATTTAAAATTTTTATGAAGTTGAGGGGGCCGCCGCCGCCGTCAGCCTTCTAACTCTGACCCTGGTTGTAATGAGCACCAATGAGGTCTTGCCAAAATGGTGAGATTGAAGTTCCAAAACTAACAATTTTTGAATTCAAGTCTCAATAGCTAGGGTGTAAATCCATTTACATAATAGTTCCTTATATTATATTTCTTTGTGTTTAATGATTTTTGAAATTTGAATGTAATGAATGTTATGTACTCAATCGTTTAAAAAAAAAAATATTTCTAATAAGCCCATAATGCTTTATAGTTCTTGTTGTTAGCAATCTCAACACCTTTCAATTCTATCTAATAAAGGTGCTTATCAAGTATCATTATGAGATGTTAATTACCTGAAAGTGATGATGATTTTTGCTGAACCTGATAATGATAACTAACCGCTCACCATTCTTGAAACAGAAGTAGAGCTTTACTTGATGCATTTGCAATAAATTTTTGTGGTTACTATTCAAATAAGTAGGCATAAAAATGCAGATCAAATCAGGGGAAAGCTGTTGAGGATTTCTGTTGATAGATTTTAGCTAATTTATGTTTCCAAAGTGAATTGACCATTTCTGAATACCAAACCTAAATCTTTAAGAACCATCTACCACAATTTAAGACTTCATAGGAAATTCAATGTTGCTGGGAAAGAAACTGAAGTATGAACAGAGGTTGGGGAAGTCAATGCCAATAGGACTTCAGTTTAACTAATGGAAAGGGAAGAGAGATGATTGAGAAAGATAATTCAGGTTGTCCAAAACCAATTGGTGGAGTTCATTGTTGCTTGATGTCTTAATCAAAGTATTATATTTGTTCTTGATGAAAGATTATATATCTTACATATGAATTTGCTTGTTTGTTTGTTTGATATATCCTTGAGCAAGCAGGATCTCCTATTCCAAATAGTATTTTATCTTTTATTCTAATATTATCAGTACACGACAAGTGTATATTGATGATGATATTTTATATATTTGACGTATATTGTTGGTATTGTAATAGGAGATGGAATATCAATTGCAATAGAAGATGCGAAACAGTCAACAAGTCTTACAAGTCGATTTTATAGTTAGGGATAAAAATGGATTGGTTTGAAGAGGTTTTGTTAAAATTCGAGAGACCCATAAGACTGGCATTATAGTTTTAAAAATATTAAAAACATATTTATAAAAAAGAAAAAAGAACATCACCATAACTTTCTAATATGATAAAAAAAATATTATTCCAGAAAACTAATTATTTACAATTTGCAAATTATATATGCAAGTTTTAGTTTTTGGAAAAATTAAACATTTCAAACATATTTGTTAGTTTTATATATCTTTAAAGCATAAACAATTTATTAATATTATATATTTTTTTATTTATAAAAGTATTATAGTTATATTTTATATGTGAATATATGTATAATATACACATATTTTTTTCATAAATACATACAAAATAAATACAATAATTTAATGGGTCAAATTTGAGTTGGGTCTGGCTGTAAAACTAAAACCCAAGACCCACACCTAAACTCGTATTGGTTTTAAAATCAACTCAAGTGGAGCGAGTTTTGGACGAATTCAAATTTTAACAGTTATCATCCCTATTTAGAGTGACTCAAGTTACATAGTATCAAATTTGTTGATTCTAAACTCAAACTCTCTCACAACCAAAACTTGTGAGTTAAAATTTCTAAAAAGAGCTCATGCGTTAGTTAATATTTAGGTACAAAATAAATGTGACATTTTAAATTAACTCAATGCATGCCTAATATGTTAAATGAGTCCACCTTATTTCAGTTTGAGCTCAAACTCGGCTCATAAATTAATTGTACTTAATTGAACGAAGAGTACTGTTTGAATTAAACATACCAAACTTAAATATAAGGGCGTCGAATAAGTAAATTTCAGGCTTGCTCGACTCCATTGACAATCCTAAATTCATGTCTGTTGCACATGAACAATTCCAGCATATTGAACATGAACAGAACTAAAGTGGTATGATTTAATTTGATTTAACTAGACCTAACTCTTTTGTCTCTTTTACACATGAACACATATACTTTTACGATCAACTGACAAAATACATGTTTATGTAATTGATTTAACTAGACCTAACTCTTTTGTCACTTCTATGCATGAACACATATTTTTAGGATGAGTTGACGAAATAATTTTTGTGTCTATCTCTTTCACTTATTTATTTCGCAAAGTATGCGTACAAAAATTACACAACATGCATATGTAGCCATAGTGATGTTTATGAACTTATATACGTGTGTACATGTGATGCATTTATTTACATGTATACATCCTTTTGTATTCCCGGATAATGTATATTAGTATCATACAAATACATGCCCAATTACATATACAATTGAGGCAATGCATGTAGTTTTGTCTTCTCCTGTACTAATATATTTGAATTTGATTCGACTAGTTAGTGAAACCCACATGTGGTTTTTTCTTTTTTCTTGTTTTACATAAGCTTCTATATATTATTGTTTTCTATTACTCACACACACACACACACACACACACACACACATATATATATATTATATATATATAAATAAATTAATAAAGAGAAACATCTTTAGAAAAGCCCCATAATCACATTAAATGTGTAAATTAACTCAAATATCTAAAATTGAAGCTTCAATGTTATAAGATCACGGGTCCATATAAAGTCGCCATAGTAACAAATTTCAGATTGTAGAATAATATGTTAGCTTTTAAATTCATAATTCGGGGATTATTTGAGTTAATTTAAAAAAAATTACAAATCTTGTTTACATAACAAAATTTATCTTTAATATTTGTAATTAGTTCGAGAATATATCAATATAAAATACCTATTTTTTTGGTAAATATAATACATTTATATGTGAAGATTGATAATAAAAATTCCGTTATCTAGTATAATTGTATATATGTATTGAAAAATATAAAAATAAGTTAGTATAATGTGATCTTATTAAAATAAAAATAAAATTCAGAAATAAATTATTTTATTATACAGGATTCCAACGTCCCATTAGAATATCGTGTTTTATTTGAGTTGTTTTAAAAAATTCAAAAAAAAATTGTTACTATGAAAGTCGCTTTGTTAAGTGGTGAAATTTAAATTCTCAAGGTCGTGAGATTGATCCTTAGGACTGGAATGGAAGTCCTATATTTTATTTTAAATTTAGTTAACAAAATTAAATAAAAGTTTGATTATAAAAACAAAAAAAAAAAGAAGAAGAAGAAAATGTCTTAAAATCCTTAGTGTAGAGCACATCAACAAAACTTGGGCAAAGGATATCAAGCTAGTTACAATATCTTCTATCAAGCCATAGGCAGGATAGTCTGTTTACTCTATTGAAGGATATAAATGTATAAATTGAGATCTATGAGTAATATATTAAGCTAAACCTAAACCGAGTCAACAGATCAAGAGCTTTTGATCGTAAATGGACTATCTAACAAAATTACATCCAATCATAAATACGTTTTGATCATAATTTCCAATGCAAATCCCACTTTGGTGCTTAAAATCGGATGTCGATTAGCGTTAGATTCATATTACACCTAGTGCATGTGCACTCGTTATATGGATTCAATATCCAGTATATTATTTGATAAAAAATAAAATATTTGGCAAAAACATAAATACCTAGTACATATAAATTAGGTGTAGCATCTACAATATCGTTAATTAGTCGCATCCATGACATCTTGACCTCATTTCAAAAACTAGGGGATTTGATATTGATATAGGTATTTAAAAGTGATTACTTACTACATTTTAAGAACTTGCTTTACTACTTCATTTTGTGTAGCATTTTGTCGTGCTTGATTCTTAATTCTTCTTCTTATTATTATTCTTATAAAGTGTTTTGTGCTCGATCTTGAAATAGTTATAACCTTTTTACCCAATTAGTGAGAAATTATGTAAATTTTATAAATCTTTTTGTTGAGAAATTGTAAGAGACATCGTGGTTATAAATTTACTATGTCTCTCTAGATGTAGGGTCAACCCTTATTCATACTTTCTTGCTACTATGAATAATTTTATTATTTTCATCAAATTTTGTCTCATGTAATACTTGGCCCCTTAACACTTAAAATAGACATTTTACACCTCTTATAACTAACGGCCAATGTTAAAAGTCATGTGTCCTTTCATATAAATTTCCGTTGTAGTACTTGGAATTAACACAAGCATCACTACACATCTAAATAAAAAATTAAATAACAATATTGCCCTTGAAAATAGAGGGATATTGTCCCTCCTAAATCTAAGGGATTTGTAAAATAGAAAAATAAGAAAATAAAGATAGTCCATACATAATAAGCATATAAGCGAAACCCTACAATCTTTTTCCTGTTTTTCCCTCTTAAATTCACTTCACTCATAGAATTGAAGATAAAATAAAATTACAATCCACCCCATTTTATATAAGAGACAGAAGGATAAAATTGTCATACCATTTTGATATGCCAAGAGTCATGTAAAGAGGGCAATGCCTAAAATTCAAAGACAGAGAACATGTCAACAATCATTATACACTAGAATAGTTGTTGGATGGAAAGGGGCAACATACTTATTTTAAGAGTAGAGGAAAATAAAATATTATTGATAATTCAACGACCATAATATATCTATTTTTAAGTATTGAGAATGATCGAGTATTACTCAATATATAATTCAATTATACAAAGAGTTGTTTGATGATGTGTTCATTTTCTAACACGAATTAAAAATTTTAAATTCAATACTTTGATCCGTGAACCATGCATGGATTGGTCAGCAAAGTGCTAAGGGTGGTTTAGTGAAAATTGTTTGATACTCAAGTTAGCAAATGTATGTAATTCTGAAATTTAAGATTACGTAAAAAATAAATCATATCTTAAGCTACCCTTTTATATGTGTATGTAATTTTAGAATATAAGAGTACATAAAAAATAAATAATACTTTAAGCTACCATTTTCCAGTGGTACGTTAAGGTGGTAGAACTAATAAATGATTCATTTACATTTTACAAATAAAATAAATATCCTAAAATTCAGGATATCTGATAAGGAAAAATGATCTTTCCTTCTCTATAATCCTAATACAATTAAAACAGAATTTTAACTTATTTTCACAGGTACTTCGTCATGTCCAAACTGGGCTGACCAACTCGAACCGATCAAATCAATCATTTCACATCTAGCTAAGCACTGCAACTCACTATCCATCAAATAAAATATCATTTAATCGAGTTATCCTCATTAATTAAGATGTAAGCAGACTATTACTCATCATTTGAAATTTGAATTAGACTGATCAACCAAATCCTAATTATTATCCTAAAAAATAAATATTGAACAACATTCATCAAGGTTAGGGCCCCAATCTTAATCAATGATTCGGACCTAAATCCATACAAAACCTCTAACCATAACTACACCTCTATTATGGACTCAACTCATATGAGTCTATTTTGGGATAGCCAAATCCATTTCATATTATCTGCTTTATTGCTTATAACAAAACAAAAAAAAAGAAAAAAAGAAAAAAAGGGATGAAATTATAAAAGACACTTGTATGGCCAAATTATAAGAGACTTGTATGGCCAAATTATAAGAGACTTGTATGGCCAAATTTATAGACATTTGTAGTGGATTGAAATTGAAACTATTTCACATCCAATACCAATCATTTAATTTTTATAATTCATGAGTAGGTATATGATAGTTTACACCTAAGTATACCTCATTTAATTTGATGTAACATGTGATCAGACGTGGCGGCTTCTGATTGGGTAGAGAAGACACTCTTTAAGTGTAGACAACAGTGGATATATCTCTATCCATTGATGAAAAAATGGGAACAAAACGACGGTGGCCTCGAACTCAAAAGTGAACAGCCTCGGCAGAGAGGTTTGACTTTTTATTCCTTAATTTTTAAAACTGAAAACCTCAGCTAACGTTAATTCATTTGGCCAAGTCAACACCGCCCCCCAATGTGAACTGAATCATTTTTGTTGGCTTCTGGGGCCCACATTGGCAGACGTGGCAGCTAGATGTTTATCCTGCTCCCCGCTATCTACTGCTATTAGGCTATGTTTGTTTCTAGAGAATAATAATCCACTACGTGGCAGCTCGATTTACATCTTGCTCCTTGGGATCTCCTTTTTACGCTATGTTTTCTAGAGAATATAGTGTTCATTTTATTTTTTAAAGATATATATATTTTTATTTTCGTTATTTGAACATAAAAAATATATTCACTTCTTTAATTTTATTTTAAAATTTATTTTTAAACTTATTAATATTTCACCTTTTTTCATACACTTATCAAAATTTATTTCAAATTTATTAATATTTTACATTTTTTTCATACTGAAAAATCATAAAATAAATGCATTTCATTTCCAATCTTGTATTATAGTAAACATAAAAAAATAATCAATCCAAACATATGTTAAATGTTTACATAAAAACCTGGAGAAAATATTTTCAATTTTAAAAATATTGAATAATAAAATGAGTTTGAAAATAAAACTACTCGTAATAATCCATTCAATTTTCATATTTGAATTAAGACAGGGTTTTAGATGAGTGTCAAATAAGTAAAATTTTTGAATATTTTTTATGTTTTTATTCATAAAATTAGTAGTATTACATTATTAGTTTAAATGTGAAAGAAATTTTTGAAAAAAAATATTATTATTTTAAAAATGAGATATCAAATATGGAGATCACAAAAGAAAATAAGAGTATTTCATTGTGGATGGAGGGAATAGTAATAATAATAATGGGAGAAGTGATCAAATTGAGTCCAAAGAAATCTTTAGGTGTTTCCTCAAATTTTGTTTATAAATTAGCTATTTATGTAAATTTTGTAAAACAAATTTGTTTTATTTTTTAAGAAGCAAATAATTACTTCATTACAACATGGTAATAACAAATACTTAATTCAACTTAATCGTTAATAATCAACTAACTACAATGTATAATTTAATCGTAATATTCATATTAATATAATGTGAGACAAATACACACACATGATGAGATATGAATACAAGATTTCATAATCTAGGAGCTTCGACCTTTAAGGTTTGCAAAGACCTCGTCAACACCCATTGTTCTTATCTTATAGGGGCTAATTTGGGCTATTTCAAAATCATATTATATTAGTTTATTTTGATGGTAATAATATATCTTTATTTGAGATAGGTTTTGTAAACTTAGTTCAATAGCAAATTAACATAAGAATAGTCTTGAAATTATTTATTAATCCCAAATGATATATGAAGAAGACAAAGCCTCCTACGCAAAATAGTTGGCGCAACCATCATGTTGGCATTATGTTTCTCCAAAATTTCCTCCAAGGAGACAAAATAAATT
This sequence comes from Paulownia fortunei, assembly GCA_019321725.1. NCBI lineage: Eukaryota > Viridiplantae > Streptophyta > Magnoliopsida > Lamiales > Paulowniaceae > Paulownia > Paulownia fortunei. The sequence continues at coordinate 4,144,587 of CM033112.1, forward strand.
GAATGATTTTCAATTGTCTTACGACATAGACTACAATCTACAATTTTTCTATCGAAGCAATTTATTTGGTTTTTTTTTTTTAAATCAGAGTTGGGTTTGATTTTATAAATAAGTGAGTCGAATTAATTTAGAATAATGTGAATCGAGCTCTAATTACTTAATTTTTTTATATATTTTATTTTTCAAGAACCATATATCAACGATCAAAGTACTACAGTTAATCCATACAAATCTATTTAGACCAGTCAAAAGTCAGCCTCTATGGCAATCGACATGCCCTTATAGTCTTTGACGATTACACTAGATATGCTTAATTTTTTTATATAATTCAATTTTTTGGCTCATCGAATTAATTTCAAGTATTTTTTTTTAACATTTACTGCACCCCCAAAAAGACAATAAAATTTGGTACATTTTATTTTAAAATCAAACTTAAGTAAAATTTTTCAGAATCAATTTGGTGTCGAATAAAATGCACCTCGACTCATTTTTAAATTCTATTTTAAGAAAAATCCAACTTAAATGATTTTTTCGCATTATCATGAAATTAAATATTTGAGCAACTTTAACTCATTTTTCAACTCTTCGACAACGACAAATTTCTCAATGTCGACAGATAGTGCCAATTAAGAAATCGTGCCTTATAATAACCAAGCCCACTTTAATTTCCCATGCGTCACCCATACTTGTGGCAGAATAAATAATACCTTTTGGGTGGTGGGCTCAAATTTGACAGACCCAAAGCCCAATCATTTATCCTCTTCTCTACGTGTCCACGGACATTTAATAGCTGCCACGTGGTGTACATTCCGCCTCACATGTGGTACAACAGAGCCCAATGGGCCTACTCTTTTGACAATTGGGGAGAAGGAAATTTAATTCACTCTAAACTTAAGATGTATGCTGTGCTATCCCTTTCAATTTTTGTGTCACTCAAAAAAATAAAATAAAAAATGGTCCTAGTTTAACTCAAGTTATAGTGATAATAAATGATGATGTATCTTAAATAACACAAAAAATAAAAAATAAAATTGTGTACGAGTATGAATTAATGATAGTGATTGGGGTGGCAAGGCTTAAAGTCATAGTTGATGTGAGAGTTCAAGAAGAACCCACCACACAGACACCCCCCCCCCACCCACCCACCAAAAAAAAGAAAAAGAAAAAGAAAAAGAGATATAGTGTAAGGATTAAAATTTATCTTAATTTTAATTGTCACATACACATAAAGGAAAAAAATTATATTCTAGACATATAGGTTACTTTGGAAAAATTTAACCTAGAAAGGATATATTATTGTCCTATTTTTGTGACTCAAATTAGAATTTGGTAAATTATGAAACGATCTTGATTTAGATAGGTAAAAAAAATTAAAATATTCTTTAGATATATTAAATATATAGAATAAAGAGTTTTAATAAAAAATAATAAATTTAAAAAATAATTAATATTTTACCGTGATTTGGCGAGATTTGAAGAAAATGCGTAAAAACGCGTGTGAGGATCGCATTTTCAGATGAAAGCGCGATCCTCACTCGTGTTTTCACGTAGGAAGCGCAACCTTAAGTTGCGCTTCTTATGCAGAGAGAGCGCAACCACAGGTTGCGCTTTCAGTCGGCATTCAAGCCGACCGATTCTCTTCCCTTCCTCCTTATTCTCTCTTCTTCCCCTTCATTCCTCTCTCCTCTCCTCTCCCCATTCCCCATCCCCCCGCACGTCTCCCCATTCCCCCATTAGAGCCCCACCTTCCCCTTCCCCATTTCCTCCATTTTTCCCATTTCTTCCCCCCACCAACTTCCCCCATTACTCTATCTCTCTCGGCCTTTCCCTCTCTCTCTCTCTCTTTGTCAATTTTTTTTTCGTCATTTTTTCTTTCATTTTTTGGATTCTCCCATTCTCTACTTTCTTGACGTCCATTTTCGCTTCTTTCGATAAGTAATATTGTTATTATTTTCTTAAATTTTTTAATTAAAAAAAATTACTAACATTTATATATTTTTGTTCAGGTTAGTACGCGATAGATTAAAATACGACACAGATCATATTGTGAGTGTAACTTACATGTATCATATTTCAATTATAATGTATATATTTTATTGTAATAATTGTGAAGTAGATGTATTATTATATTGAAAAAATAAATTTTGTTGTATTGAAATGTTATTAATATTATTTTTTATAATGACATATGCAAATATATTTTTAATAGCATATTTTATATGTGGAGAAGCTAATGTTTGCATTTTTTTTGTATATTATATTTGTTATTTGTTATTTGACTTGAAAATGTGAGTTAAAAATTATTGAACTATTTAGGAAATCTTTCTCACAACTATGATAATCTTAATTAAATATTATGTCTTTGAAATTATTATTTAAAATTAAAATATTAAATACTTATTTTGATGTAGTTATGGCAAATAGAAACAGTATCAATGTTCTGGTATACTTTGATGGTCAAATTATACAAGATGTAATTCAGTGACATATGATCGCCTTGTAATTGGAGCGAGGAGAATGTCTCGTAGGACAAGATTTTCTGAATTACTATTGAAAGTGTATCAGATTACAGGCGTTGATGATAAATAGTTCTTATTGAAATTATTTGGTAAATACTGTTGCGGTAATGTGTCACAATTAATATCAATAACTGATGACGAAGGATTGGAATTTTTCTTAAATCCGGGAAGAGAAAATCAATTTGTAGAATTTTTTGTTGAGGCAGAACAAAATGTTCACAATACTGTGCTTGAGATACCAACAAACAATGAGTATTATCAGTATGCATTATTTTTAAGAGATGATAGTATGTTTGAAATGACTACAGTGACGCAAGGTATGTCAAGTGTTGGCATCAATGAGTTTAATGCAGGTGCTTCAAGCTCTGGTTAAGAGCATTTTCAAGGTACAAATACAGAGCCGTATAATGCATACACTGATGATTTGTCCGAGCCACTTGTCGACAGTTTTGGTGCTGAAGAATATATTAATTCCGAACCCGATGAAATTACTGATGAAGATGATGGTGATGATGATGATGATGATGATGATGGTGATGGGGTCGAAATTGATAATTTGGAAGAGATGTACGAGCAACATGATGAGGGCAGTTCATCCCAACATCAAGTGCCAGTTTATACCTCAATGCCCTCAACAACAAATGAATATGACTCTAATCATACTATACCATTCTTCACTACATGTTACCCAAAAATAGTTGTTGATTCTATTAATATTCTAAATAGAGGAAAGTTTTATGACTCTAGTATTTGAGACCTTGAAAAGGGTATGGTATTGAAAGACAAAAAAAATCTCCAAACTTCAGTTAAAGATTACTTTGTACGAGTTGTCAGACGTGAGTATTGGGTAGTTGAGAGTACACCAAAAATATGGAAAGTGGAATGCAGCCATAGTACATCGACCACGTGGTGTAATTGGGGGCTTCGAGCATCATTGAAAATAAAGCTCGATTTATGGAAAATCACCAAGTAGGGAGACCCTCATACCTACCTTATGAATTCGGTGTCTGTGGATCATCGCAACCTATGTAAAAACATGATCGCAAGGTTGCTTATTGGCATAGTTTAGTGTGACCCGGCCTATGAGATTAAGTATGTCCAACAAAATGTGAAAGAGAAGTATCAGTATGAAATTTCATATCATAAGGCCTGGCACGATTTGAAACACGCAAGAGAAAATGTTTATGGCACTTGGGAGAGCTCAGTTAGAAAATTGCCTAAATATTTGGGAGCTCTGCAAAAATGGAATCCAGGCACAATTGTGGAGTGGCATCATATCGACACCGAGTTCGCAGAAAAGAAAATATTGAAATATGTATTTTGGGCATTCAAGCCATGTATCGATGGGTTCCAAAATTATCGTAAAGTAATAAGTGTTGATGGAACACATCTTTACACAAAGTACAAATACAAGTTGTTGATTGCTGTGGGGATAGATGCAAATCAACAGGTTTTGCCTCTGGCTTTTGCAATTGTTGATGAAGAAACATTTACATCTTGGAGATGGTTTTTGCATATATTGTCTATATATGTTGTCTGCGAGGTTGAGGGTGTCTGTTTGATATCTGACCGACATAGTGGCCTACTTGGAGCTGTTCAATACATACCTGATTTCACGCCACTTTGTGGGGTGCATCGTTTTTGCTTAAGACATGTGTCATCTAACTTCAACAAGCGGTTCAAGAGTATTGCATTAAGGGATTTGTGTTATACAGCTAGTTCACAATTGACAATCAGACAATTTGATAAGGTAATGGAAAAAATAAAGGCTCTTAACGAGGATGCACATGCATACTTGGAGAATATAGATAAATGTCAGTGGACTTTGGCTCATGATGGAGGATGACGATATGGCATTCTGACAACAAATATATCAGAATGCATTAATGGAATGTTGAAAGGTGTACGATGGATCCCAGTCACTGCTATTGTACAGATTACGTTCCATCGTGCTATTAAACATTTTCTCGATCGACTATCCAAGGGTCGTCGAATGGTGGAGAATAACCAACCATGGCCTGATAATATATTACAAAGGTATGAGAGTTGGCAGAACCTATCTATAGAGCATATGGTACACGTGTTTGATTACACAGATCAATCCGCGTCTATCATAATACGTCGACCAGGATCATTCAGGAGTTTTACACACGTCATGAAACTGAGGTCAATGGAGTGTTCATGCGATAATTGGAGTCAATTTGGAATACCTTGCTCGCATGCAATGCATACTTGCCGGCATTTTGGAGTTAATCCAGCAACACTCATGAAATCGTACTATAGTACTGCTTCTTATGTAGATACTTACAAAGGGAAGTTTGAGCCTTTGCCAGATGAAGTTTATTGGGATGCGCCCCATTTCGAGTTATGGCATAATCCATCATTACGGATTTAGAATCATCGTGGACGGAATACTACTACTCGAATTCCTAACGAGATGGATTGGCCTCAGACACGTGCTAGACAACAAGCGCGAGCAAGGCAAATGGTCAATGCAACAGAACGTGGAACAGCTTCGTCTTCCCAGCATAGATGATGTCATTATAGTTAGATTAGTATTTGTTTTTGTGCGGGAGTAATACTCCTTATTTGTATGAAATAATTTTGTAATGATGTTATATTTAACTGTTGTTAATGATGTATGTACAATTTCATGTTATATGTTAAAATTTGTGTTTAATTGTTGTGAACCATATGGTTAAATTTCATATTATATGTAAACATTCATGTGATGCTATTAAAAAAATTATCCTTAACACATGGTGTTATTCATTTGTAAACAGGATGGATATTGTTTCTGTATATGGTCCAAGGGATACGACAGTTTTATCCCGATAGGCTACTCACCGTTCAGAGAGTGTATTTGCTGGTGCGGTTGATAAGACACTTACAGTTAGGCACGCAGGCGCGCACCATTTTGGAGTCTTCGTGGTGGAGAGGGTGCATTGCATCCTCGTGTAGTTCATATACTGTATGATATGGGATTCTATGGCGTCTACCGTTGTGGACACTTTGATATTGACTTTTATTTGATTACTGCTCTAGTCGAGAGATGGCGACCTGAGACTCATACATTTTATTTTTGCATTGGTGAGGTGACTGTCACACTACAGGATGTTGCAGTTATTTGGGGTTTACCAGTAGATGGTTAGCCTGTTATTGGAGTTGATCTGAGGAGATCTACTGAGCAGTGGCACGATTATTGCTACCATTACTTAGGATTTCGATCCATTTTATAGCAGTTTAGGGGTGGGCGTATATTGTTGAGTGTCTTGAGGGGTTATCTTGAGGCTAACCTAGTGACAGGTGACACTCCCCACGATGAGTTGGAGTGATATGCACGCGGATGTGCATTGATTCTACTTTGTAGCATTATGTGTCCTGATTCATCAGGCAATGGAGTGTCGTTGCTATATTTACAGAGTATGGAGTAGATTAAGGATGTTGTTTATTTTAATTGGGGCAGTGCAGTACTGTCTTTCATGTATTATGAGTTGTGCACTGCATCAGAGAGGATTGAGTTCGATATCACCGGAAGTATGTGTTGCAGTGGGCAAATAGACATCAGTTTATTATCGTCAACCCTTCCATTACAGACACCCCCCACCCCACCCACCAAAAAAAAGAAAAGAAAAGAAAAAAAGATATAGTGTAAGGATTAAAATTTATCTTAATTTTAATTGTCACATACACATAAAGGAAAAAAATTCTATTCTAGACATATATAGGTTACTTTGGAAAAATTTAACCTAGAAAGATAAAAAAATTATGAATATTATTGTCCTATTTTTGTGACTCAAATTAGAATTTGATAAATTATGAAACGATCTTGATTTAGATAGGTAAAAAAAATTAAAATATTCTTTAGATATATTAAATATATAGAATAAAGAGTTACTTTAGTTTAGGTTAGAATTTATTATGTGTCGTACTTCATGCAATGATTTTTGTTTATGGGAATTTATATAATTATAAGTATGTGAATACAATTGTACATACACAATATATAGTTACAAGTACTTGAATACAATTATTCATACGTAATATTAATTATAATACTTAGTATTTTCTTATACTAATTTTAGATAAAAAAATATTGGGATTTAAATCGATTACTTAGATAACAAATTATATTTTTCAATACAGTGAGTCATACTTTGAGTGGTGTGGGACTTAAAGATGTGAAAAAATCTATTTTTTTTTTTTTTTGAGGTTCTGATGAAAGAAGAGATGTATGATGTTGAGCATCGACAACCTTAAAGGATGATTGAAAATGAAGCGGGTGAGAAGGTGTAAAAAGGTGTGAAAAAAAATTTATAGGAGGAAATGATGAATTGAGGTGGTACGTCTCAACTATCAACTAATAATATTGCCTGAGCCAAACGTATGATTAACTTACTTGAATCAGATGGAATGAGAATCATATTGATTTATGGATATGACTGAAACACAATGGTATACTGGTGTTTTGGTTTTTGGTAGAATCATAACAATAAATGTTTTGTGTAAATTTAATCAAGGGAACTTCTAAAAACTAGCTACTCTCATTTTAGTAAGTATACTATGCAAACGTTATTCCTTTGGGAGTATATACAGATAACATGCCTAGCAAATCAATTTATCTACGTCTAATAGTATTAAGTGAAAATTTCCATTATATATACATATATATATATATATATGTATATATATATATGTGTATATATTTCAAGAAAGCAGATGTAATATATATGGTACTATTCAAAAACCAATTTTGCTTCCTTCACATTTTTTTGGACATTATGTGCAACAAATTTGATATTGGTATTGTGAATATTTAATTTTAATGAGAATAATTTTCAAACAAATAAATCACAAAATGTATATTACTTATAATAATTTGAAAGCATATAAATTATGAAAAATAAAACGATTGGTCTGTAGGAGTCACGTCATTTGACGTTATCCTAAAATAGTGATGGTCTCTCCTTCGTACAGGTACTAACAATTCACCATATCTTAAGACAAAACCTAAAAAGACCTGTCGATACCTCCTGTTGTGAGTACAATCACAAAAAAACTAATAAACAAAATATTATCACGTTGTTTAAAATACAATTGATAATAATATTTAGAATGCAAAAGTTGTAAGATGATTATGTATATATCAAAACTCCTAAAGCACCCATTTATAGTGTTATGATGGAATATGTAACAAAAAAATAAATAAATTCTAAATTAAATGTTTTATTGGGATATTACAAAGTTAATAGCAAGATTATAAAATTTATTTTCTTTTATTAAAATAATGAAGATTAAGTTTGATTTTGAAATTTTAAACTTCAAATTGTAACAATTGGCTCTTCAAGACCACTTTTCTACTTGCTTTCTAGGAACAGCCAAAATTTATCCCAATTGATGGTTTAATGTCAATATTAATTGTATACACACACACACACACACACAATAAATATAATATGTTTAAAGAATTAAGATGGAAGAAATAGTAAAAAAAGATGGTTAATTGTCAGACTCCAAAGACCCTCTTTAATTTATTTTTGCCATGGTTGATAATTATCAATTCATTGATCCAATAATAAATAGCACGGAAACTTTATCCAAAAAACTTTTTTGAAGATTATTCTTAGTCTCACGATCATCACTTTCAGCTAGGGCTGTAAATGAACCAAGCCGAGCAAGTTATTCGGATCTCGCTCGAAAAAAAATTCATTTGAGATCGATCGATAACTTTAACGAGTCGACCTCAAAAATTTTATCGAGTCGAGCTCGAGCCTAGTAGTGTTTGGCTCGTTAGCTCGCGAGCTCGAGTTCGAACTTGTTTATTCGAGTTCGAGCTTGGCTCGCGAGTTCAAACTCGATCTCCGCTCGTTTATATGCTCGCGAGTTTGAGTTCGAGCTCGCTTCGTTTATATATTCACGAACCTATTCACGAGCAGCTCGTTTAGAAGTTGGATAATAAGTTCGATAAAATTATAAAAATGTTAAACACAAAGTTTTGAGCTTATAAAAATTATAAAAATATTAAACACAAAATGATAAAATTACACAAATATTAAATACTTTTGAAAAAAATGTGAAAGCTCATACCCTTGAGCCAACTACATTTTTGTATAGTCAAATATATTAAAATATTCTTTAAGGATTAACATAATCAATAAATAAAATTTAATACAAATCTTATAATGGTATATTTAGAATAATTAATTAAAAAATTATATATAACTAAGATAATTCATAAAATAAGAATATAAATTTAGAATAATTAATAAAATTAGGCTAATCAAATAAAATCAACTTTTATTATGATTTATGAAACATTTAGAGTATGACCTACTTGAAATTAATAAATTTCGTACATTTAATAAATTTAAAAATATAAATATAAATAGAGAATAATAAATTTAGATTAATCAATGCAAATCTTATAATAGTATATTTAGAATAATTAGTTAACTAATTATATATAACCCAGATAATTCATAAAATAAGAATATAAATTTAAAATAATTAATCAAATTAGGTTAATCAAATAAAACCAACTCTTAGTATGATTTAAAAAACATTTATAGTATGACCTACTTAAAATAATAAATTTTTCTATATTTAAAATATTTAAAAATAAAAATATAAATAGAGAATAATGAATTTAGATTAATCAACTTAGAGCAATAAATAAAATTTAATAATATACTATAGAACCATCAATTTAGAATAATTAAAATAATAAAATAATAAAATAAAAAGTAATTAAATGTCATACTTTAAGATAATACAATTAAATTAAAATTATTTAGAAGATTTGCTAGTTATTTCGCTTTAAAATTTAAAAATATAAAAATATAAATATGTAATAATATACTTAGTCTAATCAACTAAAATTCAATTCTAAATCTTTGGATGATAAACTATAACAATAAACTAAAATGTTATATCTTAACTATATTTAAAATCATTCATAAACTAAAAATTTTAATTAATAATAATAAGCATAGATTAAAATATAAAATAAATAATTAAATTTCAACTTAAGATAATTCATTAAAATAAGATTAAATTTAGAATTATAAATTCATTTTAATTTAACAAAATATACCTGTCCCCGAATTCATGTCATTCAACGATATTTTTTTGATCTCTTTTGTATTATATTCAAATAAAATTCGAATTACAAACTATTATGAATGCCAAATAATACCCACACACGTTTTTTTACTATGATCTTAAGGGGTGATTCGTATATAAAAATAAAATTATATGAGAATAGAAATGAATTTAGGAATGCTGAATAAATTTATTGCATTTAAAATATTTAACAATAAGAATATAAATAGAGAATAATAAATTTAGAGTAATTAAGAAAAAACTCGATTCTAAATTCTAAGATGATAAACTATAATAGTCAACCAAAAATTTTATATACTACCTACACTAAAAAAATCAAGTTAATAATAATAAACTTAGTATAATAAGCAAAATTTAATAATATACTATAGAACCATGATTTAGAATAATTAAATAAAAAATAAAAGTCAAACTTAAGATAATAAATAAAAATTAAGATAAAAGAAGAATAAAAATATAAAATAATAAAATAAAACTAATCAAATGTCCTACTTTAAGATAATACATTTAGATTAAATTAGTTAGAAAATTAGATAATTGTTTTGATTTAAAATTTAAAAATATAAAAATATAAAAATGTAATAATATACTTAATTTAATCAACTAAAACTGAATTCTAAATCTTAGGATGATAAACTATAATAATAAACTAAAATTTTATATGTTAATATATTTAAAATAATTCATAAACTAAGAATTTTAATTAATAATAATAAACGTAGATTAAAATATAAAATTAAATGTGTTATTTTCTATTTTTTGAAATGAAATGTGCTTATCGAGATCGATTGTATGCTTAACAAGCTTAAACTCGAGTTTGATTTTATACTTAACGAGGCGAGCTTGAACCGTTTACGAGCTTAATAATTTTCTAACAAATCGAACTCAAACTTAATTATAAAAGTTCGAATCGAGTTCGAGCCTATAAAAAATTCAAACGAGTCGAGATTGAGCTTTTTTCTTTTTGACTCGATTCGGTTCGATTACAGCCCTACTTGTAGTACACAACGATTTTTGTCTCTCATATGCTAATGAGTTTCATCCTTTTTCCTCTTAGAAGATGTTTGGCTAAATTTGTTCAAAAGATTTCATAAGTTTTTACATTTTATAAGATATTTTTGAAATTTATAAGGTTTTTAAAATCTTATTTAAAAAATAAATTTTTGAAAAATTAAGATAAAATAAGATCATGAAACTTATAAGATATTAATAATGATAATTTTTTAACTAATGCGATCAAAACTAAAAAGAATTTGTCCAAATTTTAAAAATAGGTTAGGAAATCCTTTTTTTTTTCAAAGAAGCTTATAAAAATCATAACATTTTAATTTGAGAGTTTATAAGTTTCATAATAATTTTATCAAATACTTTATAGCATCTTATAAGTTTTCAGATAATATGTTTTAAAGAATTTATAATATCATTGGAACACCCTCTTATTCCTAAATCATAATGATTTATCATGCTTTACAATATGGGTGTTCATGTGGTTTGGCTTTGTGCTAGTTCAACTTAAATCTAGGAGAAACTCAGCAATTTCGTCGTTGCTAGCCACCTTGCAAGATTGCAACCAAAAGACTACTCTGATGTTATTTGTCACGACGGTCAAAATACTGTTTTGAAAATTGGATCAAATTAATCGATTCAATTAGTAATTAGTGATCAGTATGGTCCGTTTAACTATAAATAACTAGAAATTCAGATAAATTTGTAATAACCTAAAAATCACTCAATTCTAAATAATCGAAAATTGCCCGATCATTTATCTTTTTTCTTTGAAAAAACTTAAATTTAATATTTTGTTATATATATGTGGTCTTTTGGATTTTTGGACTGTATTAGATATTTTTTTAATCTATTATTTATCTTTTTTTTACTTTTAATATTTAGTGCATAACAATTAGTATTATATTACTATTTCATATAATATAATTAAAAAAAATTAATTTTTTATTAAATTAGTGGGATCGACGGTTGAATGATTCCGACAGATTAAACCAATCACCGACATAAAGATTAATTTGATTATTATTTTAATTATGAAATCACTGCTTTATTAAAAGATCTATACTCGAATTCGCCAACTATTAATGTGGGAGTGCCCAAGGACCATATAAAACCGACACCAAGATTCCACTCCATTGAGGTGAGACACAATTAGGCTCTTAAACAACACATGTAGGTATCTAGGGTTTTCAAAGTTTACACTATAATAGCTAGTAGAGAAGTTTAGAAACACTTACAATCAATGAATTTTTTTATTACATTAGCATTAATCATGTATGTTTGCTTGTTTAATGTGTATCCCTCTGATGTATACCAAATTAATTCTACTAATGAGCCTTCATATAACAACGCATGTCAAGCAAATCATTATCTATATGCCCAACATGAAAGCTCAGCCACTCATTTATATCCTTCTAATATTGAAGATATTAATTTAGCATTTGATAGCGTGGAGATTTGCTATTGGAAAATTGAGAAATCTTAAAATTTATTCCTTTGATTTCGTTCCAACAGAGTGTTTCAGAGGAGAATTGAATATGTAAGAGTTTTGAATATTTACATTGTTATTCTTAAAAGTAATTGATTTGGGAGAAGGAAGTATATTTGAGCTCGGCTTGAAATAATTTTGAATTAAGGAATTTGAGTTTGAAAAGTTCTGAAATACTAACACATATTAGGTTAATTGGTGTGACCCCCAACTAAAATCTTTTAATATTTAAGTGAGTTTAGGTTGACAGGTTGTTAAAAAATAGTATGGAAAATAAGCTAGTGCATAAAAGTTATCTTATGACAGTTGAGTATCGAATATTTATATTGGTTGATCCATTAGGTCATACAAGATAGGATTCAGATATCTAAATCTCATCGCCTTTCACTTCCCATCGCCCTTAATATATCAACAATTGAACTATTTTAGGTCGGCCTAACTCTGAGTTGGGTTGGGTCGGACCCCATACAAAAAAACACAAATCTCAAATATTTTGATATATTTTTTGAGTAAAATAGTAATTTTAGTATTCCAAATATTAGTATATCATATCATTACTTACTTTTAATTAAGTGAGAATATTTACGAGAAAACAATATTTTTATTTTATAAAATAGAATTATTTTTATAATGTTGTAAAAAAAATAAAAAATGGAAGAGTAGTAGTATATTACACTTCAGTCAAAGTTTCAGTTTGAATTCTTTGTCCTCTCCACTCGTGATTTTGGTCCTTTTCCATTAGATATTGTCAACAAATGCACGAAAATGTATGCTCCATAGTCGACTTTTACATCTGACTATGATCAAGTGTAACATTACACGCCTTTAATTTGTATATGTTTATATCCAATGTAAAATTTGCTCATATTGAGTTCTAAAGACTTTTTTGCCCATGATATGTGACTTGAATAAATGGGGCAAATTATGACAATTCACTGTTAAAAAATAAGTACATTTTCTGAGTTTGGATAATGACATGGATCTAGTATTATTTGACAGTTGTCATCGTCTAACAAAAATAACACCAGCAAAAAAAAAAAAATTCAATGAAAACCTAGTTCACTGTTTGATAATTTTTTTGAACTAAATTATCATTACCAATAATTACATAAACATCCTCAAGATTTAGCTTAAATACAAATAAATCGCATATTTTTTTGAAATTACATCTATTCTCCCTAACATTTGTCATGTCCATATAACCTCCAATGTTTGTTATACCCTCGACCTCACTCCTTGATATTTGTCCAAAATTAGAAAAACATCTTCTAAAGTTTTCCACGTTTATATCCAATTTATACTAATTTTCCTTGAGATTTAATATTTTTAATTTATAATAAAATTTTGAAATTACATTCTATAATATTAATAAGAGCATTCTAAACTACTTTATCAAAATTAATATCTAGAAAATTATTTACATATGCCTCTTATATTCTATTTTTTCTATCATCTTATTTTCTATATAAGATTAATGAGTATTATTGCCACCATCATATATGAACAATCAATCAACTACTTATGTTTAAGAATTATACTTTTAGAAATTAACTTGAATTTTTAAGTTAGACAACGAGTTGATGTTTGTGAATGAAAAATAGAAGAAATAATGACCTAAATCTATATCTAAATCTAAGTATAGTGTGATAGAACTGAATTTCAATTTGGACATTTGGCTTGGTTTTATGTTTAAAGGTATCTTTAGTTCAAGAAATTTTATTTTTTATTAGATAAATCATAGGGGGTTTAACTATGAAATGAAAAAAAATAAAATTAAGGGATATAATTATAATGTGATAAGTTTTAGGGGAGGTCCTAGTAATTTGGACAAAACTTCAATGGAGGTTTGTAATTTTTAATAAAGAGCAAAATAGTCATTTCATAAAAAAAGTTCAGAGTTTTCTAATTCAGTGTCAGGAGTGGTAGATATAATTTTGAAAACCCTAAAAACTTTATTTGTATTTGTTATCAAATTTCAAGGAAGATTTTTGTAATTATCCCAAAAAAAAAAATGTTATGACAAATCAAAACTTTACTATCTACTTGGACCTAGCTAGGGTTTAATGAAAAGAAAAAAAAATTGGTATATTCTTTTCGAACAAACTTAGTATTAATTTTAAGAACTTTTTTATATGTAGTCATAAAAAAGAAAATATTTCAGAATATATATGTCACATAAATACCACTTGTCCATTTGAAGGAGCTCATTTTAGAGCCAGCAATATTCTACTCTCCAAATCAGACAATTTGGTTTTGAATGGAGGATAATTCACAAATTACAAGTTTTCTTATAAACCCTTGTTAAGTATATATTTAATTTATTTTTAAAGATATTTATACTTATAAAATAGATAATTAATTAATTTGCGAATGCATAACAAACCCACATTTGCTGTCTGTTGATGCATATTCAGTAATTATATAGGCCCAACACACAAATTTCAGCATTATTTTTCAGAATATCTTTTCATTGACTTTGGAACATATTTGTGGACAACTTTTTCAAGCTATGCATGGGTCACATTACTCATTATGAAGGCATTACTAGAAAATTAAAATATAAATATTAAGTAATATAAAAGTTATCATTAATTACGTATATTAACTGATAATTGTTTTTTTTATTTTCTTAGACAAAATTTCGTAAATAAGTAATGAGAATAATTGTATTCGGAATGACAAAAATATTATCGGTAATCATTGGTAAATTTTGCTGTCACCATATATCTATAATATTAATTAATTTTTCGTGCCAAATATTTTCTTTTTTTCTCATAGTGAGGAGTACACAAAAACTATTATTGGTAATTTTTTCACTAAAAATATATATGACGTTGGTGTATTAATGATATCAAAGCGAGGTATGTTGCCATAATCCACTTGGCATGAGAATATAAATTAGTCGATTTTTTTATTATTTACCTCTAATCATTTTTTTAACAATCTTACTAGTTGGGCTATCAATAAATTCAAGCTAGCTGGAAACCTGCCAATTAAATTAGATAATTGTCAAGCCAGTTTCGCTAGGAATACAAACCAAATTAAGCTTGAGATGAAGGTTAAAATTTGAATTTAAGTTACATGAATTAATGTAAATTCAATTTGATTAAACTTGGACTCGAACTAAATAATGAAATTATATAAAAAATTATTTAAAAGACTCCCAAAGACCCAAAACTCAGACATGAATGGCAATGACATACAAAAGCATGTAACAAATTTAAAAAAAAAAAAAAAACTAAAGGAAAATCAACCATAATTATGAAATCTTATATTTTTTTGTCATTGCAATATATGTAAGCATTTAACTACGTAATTAATCTCAATATATATGAACTATGAACAAAATTTCATTTTTTGTACATATGTACATTAATTGGTAAGACTTTGCAGTGAATTCTTGATTCGATCGTATGTGTTCATCCAAAATTATTAAATTAAAAAAATATTTTTTATAATTTAATAATTATTAATAAATACCGATTCACTAAAAAGAGAATATCTGTTTGTAAACATTTTTTTTTCCTTTTTCAACAAACATACGTGTAACGGCGTAATATGACATTTACGGATACTTCGAAATCATGTATTTTGGATTTTTTTTTCCCTTCTAAAGCACCTCTTCCCTTTTTTTCTCCTGTTTGTCCTATTATTTCTTCTTTTTTTTGGTTTTTTTCTTCCTTTCAGATGTAATTGTCATTATTTCAATGATGGACCAGAAAAAGGATAAAGAAATGTTTTTTTTGTAGAAATTTTGCCTCCCAATATTGACACGTCCACAGTTCCATCCCACCGCAAATTTACCACTTCACACATCAAATATAACGACAAAAAAAGTGATTGGCCGACTTTTTATTACCTTCTCCCTTTGGTTTGTCTCTCCTCATTCATGTCTACTCGTAGGCACCACCATACAATTAGACTAAGAATTTAAATCTATAATTTCATAATTGTGGAATCATGCAGCCTTATAAATCCTTGTTTACGTTTTTACAATGATGTCATATTCAGAAACGGAGCTAGGGGCTAATGGTAGCGATCGTCCTCCTTAATTTTATAAAAAATTTAAATTAATTTAAATTTTATATATAAAATTATTAAATTTTAAAAATTACTCTCTAAAAAAATTAAAAATACCTCTTTATTTACTATTTAAAAAAAAAGTCGTCTAGTATTTATTTTCTGGGCCATCTCTAGTTACACCAATATTTAAAATCTACGCTATACTGATATGATATTTACTATAGTCATTTAACACATGCATGATATATATAGGTATTGATAATAACTTAAATAAATGATATACTTCTCTATAAATTATTATTATTATTTTTTTTTTTTTTTGAGCTGTGCCAACATGTGGATATGAAGGTGGATGCTAATTTTTATATCCCATAGACTACTTATAGAGATTATACTATATTTGATTGATTTAATTTGCATAAATTTACAGATTGTTTAATTTCTTGGTGTTTTCAGCACTTCACTTTTTTGCTCTTAGTTAATCAAGATGCCAATATTGCTGTTTTTTTTTTTTTTTTTTGAGAGAGAAAAACGATCAATTACATATAATAATTGCAAGTTTTAAAAATATAAATCATTAATTAAAGCCACAAATGTTTTTACCCCTTTTGCACAAGTTCGTTTCGTGCCAATTATATAAGGATTAAAAAAACATAACAACATTCGAATGAGTGATCAATCCTATTATTTCAAGCATTCGTTTTTTATCCAAATATAAGTTGATTTAATTTTTCCCTGTTACCTATCTTAATTCCACTGGAATAAATGATTTTTTCATGCAAAAAATAGAAATTTTCTCAATTTTGCTCAAAAAAATAAAAAGGAAAGAATGCCTTTATATGATAATTATGTGCCCCATATGTACACTGCATTCATCCATCACACTATTCACATGAATAGGAAACTAAATTTTTTTAGAAAGTTATCTTTTTCAAGCTCTATTGCAACTTGAGAAAAAAAAATGCTTAGATTATCTACTGTCCACTCCTTTCTCTCTCAAATTTAATGAGGTATGCAGTTTGCAATTCATATTCAATTGTCTTATAAAAGAAAATTTATTGAATGATTATGATGATGAGTCACCTCTAAAGAATTAACTGAGATTTACAACTTAGGCAGCATTGTAAAAAAATTTAAAAATTGACTTAGATTGAGAATTCCATATTTTAGTACCATCTCATTATGTATAGAGTACCCCAGGTACATAACAAAAGCAACCCAATAATTATCTTTCACACCTTTACATAGCTATGGTCTTTTCTAAGTCCATAGATATATAATTGAGTTATGTATGACCCTAATTTTCTGTTTGTCCTTTCATTTATTTATGATTTTGAAATTTTGTATGTTAGTGAGTTTGTATAAAGTAGTTCCTATCAATTTTAATTTTGACATTTTGATTGCATTTAAATCGATCATGGGTTTTAGTTAGAAAATTGAACGAAAACGAAATTGAGGCCAAGTTGATTTTATCTCCTGTTAAAAAGACATTTTTATCCCTGTCTAGTAGCATTATTTTTATCCCAATTAGATTTTTTTTGCAAACACTTAATTTTTATCTCGTTGAAGGATATTTTACTAGTTAGGGTTTCAATCTATCTACTCGTGGGAACCCATAAATCAAATGAAATTTGGATTACATAGTTAATGTGATATGGTATTTCATGTTATATTTCACATTTAATTCACATATGAAATGTTTTATATACTTAATATGTATTGTGATATGTAATATAAGATGAAAAAAATATGGAATACAAGACTTGTTCATACACATCAAAAGAACAAATTACACCACTTCAATACAGGGAAAAATAGGGTTTCAATATTGAAAACTCAAATCTAAGAATCATATAGTTCTGTCCCTAAATTAAACTTTGGATGGACCATTGTGTTTCTAAAGGGCAATGCCGATGAATTTAAAGATGGAGATTAAAACTAATTATGCAAATCATAATTTTTTTTTTTTTGCGGTCTCTAATTAATCATCCATTTAGCTTATAATGAGGGTGGTACAAATAATGAATTAGCTAGGGTAAAATTCAAAAAAAAAAATTATCACTTACATTAAAATGTTCACATTGATTGCCACGCGGTTTTGTTCGGCCGAGAGAGAAAGGAGAGAGAAGAAGGGGGTGGGGTGGAGAAGAGGATCACTAAGCAAACAGCTGACTTTTTGCAAGCAAATGAGTAAATGCTCTTTGCTGTCCGCTTTTGACTCTTTCGATGATGATAGCCCCCTTTCACCCCTTCTTCTATATAGTCAGCCTAAGCAGCAACTTTGGTCTTTTCTCTATATATTCCCTTAGACAAATCCCCACCCCTTCAGTTAGACTCCTGTCTCTGCATTTCTCTGCTATATACAACTGGAAACCAAAGCCCTGAAAAGAAATTCCTAGCCAGAAAAAAGAGAGAGAAACTGAGAGGAAAAAAAAAAAAAAGAAACCCTTTTCTTGAATAGATTGAAAAGTGCACTTTTCTTTTGTTTTTAGATTCAAACTGATATGGGAAGACCACCTTGCTGTGATAAAATTGGTGTCAAGAAAGGGCCATGGACTCCAGAAGAAGATATCATCTTGGTTTCTTACATTCAAGAACATGGTCCTGGAAATTGGAGGGCTGTTCCTACAAACACAGGTAAAAGAAGGTCAAAAAATAAAGAAAAGTTCATGGAATCTTTTGTAGTGATTTTTTTTGTTACATTTTTCTTTTCAAGTTTTGGTTAGTTAGGACCATTTAAAGCTGTGTAATAAATAGTCTGCAGTTCCACCACCGTCTTCTTTGAATGCATATTAACTTTTGTTAGCTAGAATTTATCAGTTAATTTTTTTTTTTTTGTTTGATTCGTTGCTCACATCTCCATTTCTTTTCAGGGTTGCATAGATGCAGCAAGAGCTGCAGGCTCCGGTGGACTAATTATCTCCGGCCGGGCATCAAGCGCGGTAACTTCACCGAACATGAGGAGAAGATGATCGTCCACCTCCAAGCTCTTCTTGGGAACCGGTATGTGTGTGTCTTACTATCAAACAAAAAAAACACACACAACACACACTAAAAGTGAAGCCATGCAAGATCTCAGCATGTTTCTTCAAAACTAGGGCTGGATCTACTAATAGAATCCGGGGTGCTGAAAAGCAAGATTCTCTGAGTTTTAAGTGTATTTAGGTAGTTAGGTTAGTATGTTTTAATTATAGTATACTTATTTGTTTGCAGATGGGCTGCCATAGCTTCATACCTTCCCCAGAGAACCGATAACGATATCAAGAACTATTGGAACACTCACTTGAGAAAGAAGCTGGGAAAGCTTCAAGGGCATGATGGCCAAAATGGGAATTCATCTGATTCAAAATCAATCTCAAAGGGCCAATGGGAGAGGAGGCTCCAAACAGACATTCATATGGCCAAACAAGCCTTGTGTGAGGCTCTCTCCCTGGATAAATCAGGCACGAATTCATCGGTTGATTCGAACCTCTTCTCTGTCCCTCAACAAACTTGGCCAACCCAGACATCTACATATGCATCCAGCACTGAAAACATTGCTCGTTTGCTCGAAAACTGGATGAAGAAATCTCCAAATTCATCTCAAGCAGTCTCATCTGAGAGCACTCAGAGCACTTCCTTCAACAACCCTTCAGTTGGGTTGAGTTCCAGCCCCAGTGAAGGGACAATCAGCACAACATTTCTGAGCTTCAATTCATCAAACTCGGATGTCTCCCAATCGATGTCGGTGGAGGACCAGGAAGCCAAATTTGAAGCTGCAAATTTCACACCTGAAACTGGGATTGTTCAAGATGAGAGCAAGCCCATTTTGGACCCCCAAATGCCCCTCAGTTTGCTGGAGAAATGGCTTCTTGATGATGCTGCTGCACAAGGGCAGGAAGGGTATTTCATGGACATTGCCTTGGGTGAAACTGCTGATTTGTTCTGAAGAAAATGTGCTTCTTCAGAACAACTGAGCAGTTTTAGGTTCTTTTTGAGGTTAATATATTATCTTTTTTGGGGGGGATTTTAGGCTTTGAACTGATAGTTTTTGCTCCATGTATCTAGCCTGAGGACAGAAAGATGATCTCTTTCTTGTGTTTTGGGAGATCAGAAAGTGTAAATTCAGAAAGTGTAAATAGACTTGTAGTCTTAGTCTATTTGCATATGTGCTGCATAGGAATAAGCTAGCTCCTCTTTCTTATCTTCTTGGAACAAAATGTTTGTACTTTGTGCACCGTTTGGTGTATATTTATGAGGATTGAGAATCTGGGTTTGACTTTAATGCTTTGGAATTCAGAAAAAAACAATATGTTTGGTGGCATAAATTGGCCTTGGAATTGAAATTAATCTGTGCCAAAATTATTCAATTTTTGCTAGGATCATATTTCATATCTAAAGCCCCAATTTCAAGCTACCTAGTAAAACATAATTTCTATATCCAACAAAGTTAATAGTTCTATGATGTTTGGAAATTTGAAAAATATGCTACCATTAATTTGTTTCTGCAGCAAAAATTTGCTGCTTCTAATTGATAGAAAACTGGATCCTACTCCGCGCTTCCTCTTAATTTATTTTTTCTTCTTCTTTCATTAATTTTGAGATTTGATTAACTTGACATGCAAATCATATTGCATCATATATAATATTATATTAATTATTATATTATATTAATTATCACCGCATGTATAATTTACAGATAAGATTTTACATATGTCAAATAATCAATATAATACAATAAAAAATATAACGGAATATATACATAATATGTTTTGACTTTTAACTAATAGGGTCATGCAATTTAAACTGATTAATAGGACTGCATTTGATGCATCTATAGAGAAGAAGCTTAACTTGTATTTTCTTGAGGTTATTGCAAAGCTTTGAATTAAACTGATAAAAGAATAATCCCGAGGACATTGGATATGAACTGATAAGAGAAATCCCAGAGGACATTAAAAAATTAGAAAATACATGTTTAGGTACTTTCCAACTTTGCTTTCAACTCATAGTTGCTTAATTTTGGGTAAAAGGCAAGTCAATTCTCATATACGCAAACACATTCTTGTAAGACGAGACAAGGTATCAACCAATTAGTATCCTCCTTTGTAAAAAAACAAAACACAAAGTCTTGTAAAATGTAAAAACCCTTTTGAACAATTTGGTAAATAGTCATTATATTTATGTCTCTTTTTCTTCCAGTTAAAATATGTATCTTTTACTCCCTAATGAACAATTTTTGTGGGGAATTAATAACTAATTAAGAAAATGAACTGCTTAAATTTCAAGAGAAAAAGCTAATTAATTTTACTGATCTTTTACTATTCCCAGCAATCTTTCACTGATCATGATCTTAAAAAAAAAAAGACAAAACCCTTTACCAACATTGGTTGCTCTTCTCCTATTATTTCGAGTTACCAATAAATTATGTGTACTCAACATTTAATGAGGGCCCTTTCAATGCCTATGGATCCTCTTGTATAAAACACTTCCACTCTCTTTCCAGTTCCCCAGTCTTTTGGATTTGCACATATTTCATATATTTCTACCTCAGTGTTTAATGCTCTAAGTACTTTCAGTCTCTCAGTGATTATATTTCTTTTTTTCTTTTTTTGAAGGCTCAGTGATTATATATTGAAGTTGTCAAGAAATTAATAGGTTATCATATGTGACTACTAAGTGAAGAAAATATTTTCTGACTATTTGCATCAGGAGTAGTTTATTTGGTCTTTTTTAGGTTTCAAGTAAGATTATGATCCTTATATGTTAATCTAAAGTCCAATACTCGAATTCATCGAAAAAGCACATGATTGAGTTTTAGTGGTGATCTCATTACACAGAGTTTTTCATTGAAAATTATTTTACATCCTCTATTGCAATGTATCTATTGCCCGCTATATATAAAATTTTATTCACAATGTGTGTACTCATGATGGACAGATATAGAAAATCATAATCGCTCATCCGAAGAAGAACGAAACTTTAGTCCTTATAACTTAGGCCTAATCAACTTCTATTCATATCATTTAATCCATCATTTTAATGGTTTACAAGATGATATACCTGGTGATATGCACCAAATATGCATTTTATCATAAATTTAAATACATTCAAATCCACATGTATATATGTGTAAATGTATATAAATATATGATGAGATATATATTAAATGTACACTACCAAGTGTAGTATTTACAACGATATATTAATTTTAGTCTAAAAAGACATATGCAACGCATGTACTTTTGCTCCTCTTAATTGAGGGGAAATTTTCATTTATTTTTTCACCCTTTCCACAAGCAATACCAAAATTTTAAAGTAAAATCCACATTTAAAAACCCCAATACTTTATTATCCTTAAGATCGTTCCCAAGCTGAAACCCTAAGACAATCATTTAGTCCAATCTAATCTAATGTCATTTTTCCCGTTATGTTATAATATTTTTGTAACACCCCCACCACTAAATATAGATATTGATATAACAATATATATATATATAATTTTTTTTGTAAATTGTAGCACTTTGAAAAATAATAAAAGTGTTTTCTTACATATAACCCTATATATATAGAAAAATCACCGTTTAAATAAAAAACCACAAAATTCATCACAGTCACGCTATTTTCAAATTTATTTACTATAAAATTTCAAGAGTTATATAGGATACGATATCCCAAAGTTATAATACGATAAACTCAAAAACTAAAATAATAGCCTATACTTTCGAAAGAAGTAAGGACATTTTGTATCTTGTAATTTTTTATATATAGACAATGATTTACACAATAATAATGATTGTAAAAATTAAAATATGCCCACAACATAACCCAACAGATCATTATCCATGTACAATGATCCTTAGAAGCCTTTAGGAGCTCCAACAACCAACCCAATAAGCCTCAAAGTCTCAGGTATCACCATACTTACCTACAATGCATGAACTACATGAGCTAATGCTCAGTAAGTGAAAATCATGCATGCTGAAGAGATAATCTAACATATATGCGATGCATCTCTATAAAATCCTGACAAAAATGCAAACTCTTGCATCAAAAATAGTTCATTTAAAGTCATTTTCTATCATTTGGCCCTTGGCACACCTACTATGTATCGGATAGAACTTTTAACAATATCAATAATCATATGGTCATAAATAGATCGACACAGTCCGGGGGTCATCTCCTAGGATCACCAGAGGTCCACCTCCTGTCTTCCCTTGTGATCCTCCAAAAGTCTTCCCACCAGCGGTGTCGATAAAGGCACAGTCAATTGGTCCACTCTCTCGTGACCACCAGAGGCACACCCCATGTCCACTCCTATGATCCTCCAAAAAGTAATACTCGTGGTGCCCCAAAATATTATATAAATAAGCCACACAGGCCTCGGTATACTAGTAGTGGCCAACTCAAATATTTTCTTTCTGAAAATAATGTTATGCATGTAAAACCTTAACTGTGAGCATCCTCAATTAACAAGTTCATTACATTTAATGTAGTATAAAGTTTTTGAATTTCAATTTAACTAAACAATCTTATCAATTAGAAACTATAACCGAATATAACATTTTACGAACCTTTGTTCCACATCTTAAATGTATACTAACCTCACTTAATTGATGTATTATAATTCCTATAACATCTTCCTAAATGTTAGGGATCAAATACACCACATCTCTATTGGAACATGTTAATGAACCAAATGGGACAGATTCACAACTTCATATTTTTTTGCTGCTACATTAATTTGTATGATGATTTTGACATCGTTAGATATATTCATTCACTCCTTAATTTTTATCATATTTAGCTAACATAAAAAATAATGTAACCATGTCATAGAATGACTAAAATGCATGGATATAGCTTTCCAAGTTCAGCTCTCTTCACAGCATATTGAAATAGATTTTTCCTACAGTGACAATTTTGTACACTTCATGACATTAATGATTTTGGCACCTTTAAGTGTATTCAATCACTACCAAATTTTCGCCACACTTAGATAACATATACAAAGAGACAACATGGTTATATGCTTGACAAAAATAATGAATTTAATGTTGTAAAACCAGTTCCCTTCACATAGGACAGAATCTAAAATTCGATGGAGACAGTTCTGAGCATCTATTTAATTATCATACCATAATTTAATTCTCAAGCTATCCAAACCTAAATACATAATAACTCCTATATAAACACTTTCATGATGATAAATATAGAATTTACCCAAGGTTTCTTGTAGATTTTAAGCTCAATATACTAGAAATCAACATATACACAGATTCTGCTTTTTAGTGGTTCTACTATGTGTTTACAACCACAAATTATTCTTTTATGCATAATAACCCTATGAATAACCTCTAACATCATCATGAACAAGATAAGAGTCTTAATAAATCACAAAACCCTCAATAATATAAAAATTGATATTAAAATTGTATATGAACGGCACGTATCTCAATTTCAACTTCTACTTATGATTACTACTTCCTTTTGCTTCCTTTGCATTTTTCTATCAATTAGAATCAGTTTAGAGAGATTTTGACATGAGTTTGGACCCTGAAAATGACTAAAAAATAGTTGAGGGTCGTGGGTAAATGACTAAGAGTGAAGGAAAGCTTGAGGTGCTTGCTTAAGCTTGGTAGCAAGCATGAGATGGTAGGTTGTAGTATAAATCTGACCTTTCATCCATTTTTCAAACGTAAATCAGATGTGCCTTACTATATATTAATTTTATTGCATCTTATTTTAATTACCACAAGATACCATAGATAGTTCATAAGTTAATTTTCTAGCCGTTCATTTAATTTCTTACTCGATTGTCACCCGATTCTTGAATAATTATTCATATTAAAAATTATATAATCTTATACATAAATGAATATTGTAATATCACCTTTGAATCATATTATTGTCCAATGTTCCAAATATATAATTTACCAATATATACTTTTGAAATACCTGGATAAAATCGAATCAAACCATATAAGTTTATTAGTAACAACTTTAACACTTCCAAAATTATAACCTATATATCCCATTGACATCCAATATTGATCAACCTCATTTTCTTTTTATTTCAATTTAATGTTGATTACTTATATTATGATAATCAACAACTAACACTACATGAGATTTTCTAGAAATTTAATGATCAACTGTAATTATAATGTAAAACGGATCATGCCATGTAATTTCAATGTAAAACAACATGTAATGCATGAATTATATTGAACAAATGAATAGTGTGAGAATTGGTATTACAATTTTTCCCGTGATGTCAACAATCCATGAAGTCCTCAAACGGGCCTTCTTCACACATAACAAGTTATAGGAGCATCCATGGTGGTCTTGTTCCAATTTTGCTAAGTGATTTGCAGTTCAATTTTCTCTACATGATATGAAATTTTTCTCCCACTCACACACAAACACACACACATATATGTATATGTGTGTGTGTGTGTGTTTTAGCAAATCTTGATCTTATGGATGTTTAAAAGGAAACGAGTTGAAAATCATATCAGAATAAAATTTTATATTTTCGATTTAAGAATTTTGCCATAAGTGAAATTGGAATGTAGTGAATCCTTATGTTTGGCATTCAACTTAGTTTTTCAATCAAAATTTTTAACTCAATTAATTCTAAAAGCATTTTAGAAATGTAAATGGAGTCTCAAATAAATTATGTAGATAAGTTGTAGTGTCAAATTAAAGAATTTAATTGGATGGAATTTCTAAAAAATATTCTACTTCAATTATAAAGATAAATGCACATACAGACCTCACCATGTTATTTAATTTAGATGTCATAAAATTAATTGAATACCTTAAAATCTCCTCTAGCACCAACGTTTTAAAACCAACCACCATGGACCCCCAAGACCCCATTGGCTCTATCCCACACCCATCGAACCTACCCCGCCAACCGCAACCCCGACCCCTATACGCGATTATATATTAATAATTGTGGTTGTTTAAACTCTTTAAAAATCACACTTGGCAATTCCTAATAATATCACAAAATAATTAAACTCAGTTCCTTGATCCCCTCGACACTTCACGTATGCATTTCTCCTTCTCTCTCTCTTTCCCAAAAACCATACAGAGATACAAGGTGTATTCGGATCTTATCGAGCAATGTGAAAACAATTGCATTTTAAAATGCTAAAAAAAAATCCAAAAAAATAGTAAAATAATAGAAATAATATAAATAGCACAAATTATATTCTTAGTTTGTATAAAGTGCTCTTTACTTCATTAAAAAGGGTATTTTTTTGTCATTTTTTTATTAATATATAGTAATAAAAAAATCACAAATGTATCAATAATACAACAACCTATAATAAGTCTTGTATCTGCAAGATCAATGTCTGGGAAAGAAAGGTTAAATCTCAAATGTTAATCCTAAATTGGAGTATGTTGTCAAAGTGGAAAAAGTAACTTTATCTTTGCTGTTACATTAACTTCAGTATCTAAATGAACTATTTTGGGATCACGCTTTCGTGGAAAATATCAATTCAATGACTTGCATATTTTGCCTCGTAAAAAACAACAAATCAGGATGGAAGCACCATACTGTTTTAAGATTCATGAACTTCGATAGTCGCAAGTTTGAAAACCATATTCGGTAATGTAGACCATCATGTTTAAATTGTGCAATAGATGCGTTACAATATGATAATATTATATATATATATATATATATATTATATGACACCACTAAATCTATAATTATTACTTTTTATTGTTAAAAATATAATATTAAAAAATCTCGTTTTCCTAATTATCATATAAAATTTCATGTCAATTCAAGCTTGATATTTAAAACTGGACGGATGAGCGTATGTTTGGCTTCATTTTCATCTCAATCAATTTTATATTTTTAGCATTTTTAGAGTTGAAAATATTTTTACTAAATTTTTGCGTAAAAGTAAATTTTGTTTTAATTGGTTATGTTTCTATATTGATAAATTATATGAAAATGCGTAAAATATTACTAGATCTGAAAAATATTTCCGTAGGTGTATTTTTATTCTAACTTTGATTCAAAAAATTTAAAAATAAAAATAAATAGTATTTCTGATGAAAAATAATAATAGAAATATATTTTCAAATTTTAAATTAAAATTTTTGAAAAAATACTCTTCAAAAATGAAAACAAACACCCTCTGAGTATTTTAGGTAAACCGAATTTTTAATCTTTTATTAAATTTATCAAGTTGCCACTTTTAACTGTTGGTTCTTGTAACTTCTTTAATTTTCCATCACCTCCAATTAATATTGACATTGGACATATGCAAAACTAAATATTTAGGGACTTAATATTGACTAATTCCACCTTTCTATTTCATTGGCTTTTAGATTGCAAATGATGTTCCAATAAGACGATAGATTAGAAAAACAATTTTTGGCCTAATTAAGATTATATATAGGTCAAAAATAATTTTTATTTATAATTTTCTTATTCTCATAACATGCTATGATTCTTTTATAGACAATAATTAAGATAAAATTGTGGCAATATTAATCTGGTGTTGAATCTGATTAAACTCAATATAATCACAAAATACTTGTGCAGATATATGCTTGTGACTCATATCCTAAAAAGATCAAATAGTTTACAAGAATACAATTAGTAACAATTACTCTTACCGCTTAGTTTATTTAGTCAATTTGAATTATTTAAGACAAAATTCTCTACATATTCGAAATTTTATCTAATTCTAACCCTCTCTTTTTAATAATACAACTTTATCATAACTCTAGCCATAAAACTTGAGCCATTGCAGCTTGATGAATTAAAGTTCATTTCTCTTTTTCTTTTAAATTGTGTGAACAATAAATACAATCAGATCATAATTCAAACTCAAATATTATACATTTAAAATTTCAACCAAGCTTATAATAATCCAACCATAAAGGTTATGAAAAAATAAGGAAATCTAGGTGCAAAAATGTAATATTGCGTCACAAGCTAAAACTACATATTCCCATAGAAGCGGTCAATTACATAACTTTTACATCAATAAATTAAAAAATCAATTCAAAAATTCTAAATCAAACATAAAAATTAATTAAAAAAAAATATTATTAAAGTACAAGAATACTCATATAGGTACGACTCAAACTCAACACCTCTTATTATTACGTGATTAACTTATTCATGCTTCACATCTTGAGTAATTCTAAAATTCAAGTAAAACTATTGTCCTCACATCAGTTTATACAATATTGTTTCATTGGTTGAACAATGTTTTCAAGAAATAAGAAAGTTTGTACGTAGGTAGGATGAACC
Organism: Paulownia fortunei; assembly: GCA_019321725.1. Taxonomy (NCBI): domain Eukaryota; kingdom Viridiplantae; phylum Streptophyta; class Magnoliopsida; order Lamiales; family Paulowniaceae; genus Paulownia; species Paulownia fortunei. The sequence goes on from CM033112.1 coordinate 4,173,016, forward strand.
ATCTTCTGCTGCAACTTGAGGAGCAAAACAGTCAAAGGAAGTAAAAACCACAGGATATCCAATCTGATTTTCAAACCATCAACTCATCATAATTACTAAGTCAAGAACCAAATCTTTAAGCATTGCATTGGAAAAATGCAACTGGGATTCTTCAATGCACATGCAAAAGATGTTTGACTTTTGCCCTAATTTTACAAGTAGGACCGAACCCCCCCCCCCCCCCCCCCCCGCCCCCCGCCCCACCCCTATACCCACACTGTAAAGGCATAAAGTCCCTCATGAATATTAACATCATCATCAAATAACGAGGCAAAAAACAGTACCCTTTTAGCCCTTCTTTTTGAATTGTCAGTTGCAGAAAGAAATTAGCCATTAATATATAGCTTGCATCCATTAGAAAGATTGAATAGAAGTATATATGAGATGGAACTTTTTACAGAGAAGAAAGTCATGGTTTTGCACCTTCAAAGGAAGCTTCCTTTATATTTCAGACAGACATTTATGAGTGTGATGGATCATATAACAGGGTGCAATTAAGCTGGCATGGAGCAGGTAATGAAAGCCCATGTTCTCTTGTAGAAATGTGGAAAATAAAACAGCCAGCTATGTCACCGACCTTTAACTTTTGGATATTCTCATGCATATTTTTAATGATCTACAGTTGCGGACCATGTACCCATCATCTCAAAGCTAAGTAATATGAGAAAGCTGAAAATTAGGTCAAGAAAAATATTTGTATTCGTTGAAAAAACTACATATTTTATTACTTGAAACATTAAAAGTCAAAAGAGTAAGGATTACACTATTAAAATCTTTTGATGTTTAACCTATTAGTACACAACAAAAATAATAACAACAACAACAACAACAACCACAATAAAGGAAAATTATTTCATTGATTTTGAGGTTGATAAATGTAACACGTATATCTGATATTTGCTCTTGGGAATAATACATGTCTCATTTTCCTAAGAAGGGGCTGAATTAATTTGTCAATCTGAAAAATTGGTCTTTTGACAGTATCACCTGGTACTAAATGACCAATTTGCCCCTAACCGTTGTTACACTTATCTCAATATTTTTCTCTCTTTTCACTTTGGATTTACACACAATTTCAAAAAAAAAAAAAACGAGTGAAAAAGAAAGAAAGAAAAGATACAAAAACTTAGGCTTTGTCTAGTTTTATTTTCAGTTGTTTTGATGAAAATATTTTGAAATAATGTATTTTGACAGTGAAATTAGAAAATATGTAGAGAATGAAAATATATTTGGATATTTTGATAGAAAGAAATGATGTAATGTATTTTTAGGGATAGTTTTTATTGTAAATATTTTAATAGTATTATTTTATTATAATTAGTAGGAATATAACATAATACAATAGTATTTCATTATTGTACTACATGATTGAAATTTTTAGAGAATATTATTTTCAAAAAATATAAATAGCAAACACGGTTCTTTTCTTGGAAATGAATCCGAACAAACCTTTATTGATCTTGGACTCAGTTTCTTGGCTAAGACTCATCCAGCTGGTCTTTTCTTTAGTAATCCCCTTTGACAGGATCATGTGCATTGAAGGAGGTTCTTGCATTCCTATCTAAACTTTTGAGTATTTATATTCCTCATGTGACTCTGAAATTCTAGATATAAACTAACTGCTGCAGACAACCTGAGGTTGGCTTTGGACCCAATTCGAGACCTTGCTCAACAAACACCCACCCCCCCACCCCCCTCCCCACCCTTTCTTAAGCTTATGATTGGTCTATTCTGCAAGAGGTTGTGTTTTATGTGTTTTTTTCTTTTTTAGTTCAATTTCCATTCGGAATGAAGATTGGATATATTGAAATTTTATCGCTCTAATGGTAGAGCCCATTCGGGCTATGATTGAACTATCTCACGATGTTTTTTTCTCTTTAGTTCTATTTTATTAAAAATCAAAATGGAGATATTCAGATTTTCTCTACATTCTAACTTTTCTTTTATTTTCATCTTTATTTCACTTAGGTCTTAAAATCGAAAATTTGGGTGAAATTAGAGGACTCAAAAATCATAACTTGCACAAACTTTTGACCTATTATGATTATCGAGCTGACATCTCCTTTAGAGGAAATTTTGATTAGACATAATTTGTTGCACCTAAATAACCAGATGATAAGTGGATTTAAACTTGATATACGTAGAAATTCAAGGATGAGTGACCAATTATAAAGTTAGTACAATTTGCCAAGTGCTGCAGAATATTTTTGTAATATGAAAATTTGAGTTCCAAATTAAATCACATTTTCCAATATAACCCTTAGGAAATGCATGCAAATTTAGAGTTATTTAGATATTATCACATTTGAAGTTATTATAAAAAATTTAGATCCACACTGATAATATGCAAATTTGAGTTCCAAATTAAACCTAAATTTAAATAGATATTTTTGTATTATCAAATTCAATTTTTAATGGTATTGGATAGATATTCGAATAACCTATTAATGCCGTAAATTAATTGAATTTTGTTGAATTCCATTCTTAACTGGATCCGATCACTCAATTTTAAATCCAATATATTTATTTTGGACTTTATTATTTGTAATTTGGGTCAAATTAATTGAAATGGACAACTGGATTAAAGTCCAATAAATGAGAGCCTTAACCCTTAAGCCCAATTGAATGAGTACACACAGTGTTAAGCAACCAGGAAGTTATGGGCCTAAGTATATGGGCCTGTATTGATGGACTTGTCATCTAATGTGTTTGTAGAAAAGTTTGAAGTCCAACCCAATAGTTTGATTCACACATTACGGGTAAGTAGCTACCAAATGAATATTTGGCCCCGATGAGGGTCCAAATTATTCATAATTGATAGAAGTTATTGTGCTTTCTATATACAAGTTGTCAATTTAATAAATAGTAAATTTTAGAAGTCACGTCTCTGTAAATATATGAAAGTATATTCTGTTAAAAATTGTTGTCTCTCTAAAAGTGACTATTGTGGGTCAATCCTTTTAAACCCGGATTGGACATTGCATAGGATAATTAATTGTATTACTAATCTTATTGATTGAACCGATTTCAAAAAAAATATTGATTGACTTGCGTGTGTCTATGTGTGTATATATATGTATAGATAGTTTTATGTATGCATCAAAATCAAACACGAGTATCATAAAATAAAACTAACAAATGTAAATAAAAGTAAAAATCTAAATTCAATATATATATATATATATATATATATATATATATTCAACTATGTAAGTCCAAAATAAAAAAGACGAGCAAGTGTTTATTTATGTGTCGCCCTCACGCCTAGAGTTAGAGATGATAGGGATGTCTGGTTTTTTTAAAAATAAAAATTAAAAAAATAAGAATAATGATTGCTTCCCTAACTTTTCTATATGTAGGGACATATGGTTATTTAACTTTGAGTTATTAATTCTCATTGATATCCTCTTACCGAAAAAAGAAAAATAAAAAATTCTAGTCCCATAAGCCTAATTTTCTCAAATCATAAAGAAAAGGATAAAAATATTTAAATTGAAAAGTAGATAATTATAAAAAGAAAACCCAATTCTTCCTCTTTCTTCGCAACTAACAAATGTATGTTCTGATCCATTTTGTATGTAAATCTTAACTAACTTAGAATTATGGATTAATGTAGGTCCATGTTGCTTTAAAAATTTCATCCAAGTTAAGTTTCATAAGATTAGATACTCTAAAAAATATTTAAGTACCTCAGTTTCTTCAAAATTTAAAAGTGCAACAATCTTACATGGCCCCTCATTGTATTCCTCTTTTTCCTACTTTCATGGCACATGCTTTGTATGATTGATTTAATAAAACAAAATACAAAATGATGATCATAAAAAGTTATATGTCATGTGCATCTTTGTGTGATGCACTATTAGACTTTTTTATAATTCTTTAATATAAAAAAATTGACGGTTGAAAGGAAATTTCTTTTAACTTGAATGATTTTAAGATTGAATAAAATATAAAAATTATATAGTATAATTTTTTTACGCATGATCTCAACAGTATAATTTTTAGATGTAAAACACGAAAGGTTGAAAAGATCGAATTATCCACCAAACCCTACAAATGAACGACAGACGATTGATGGAGTGGAAGATGATCCTCTCAAATAGGGACGGAGCAAGAGTGCTGACAGCTGCCCCCCCCCCCCCCCCCCGCCCTCAAATCTATATAAGCAAAAATTATATATATAAATTTATTATAATTTTTAAATAAATTCCTCTAAAAGTAACAAAATTGCTCTTCATTTGTTAAAAATATCTATCCATTGTTTGTTAAAAAAATTCAGTCTCGCCCCCACAGGTTGAAATACCTAGCTCCGTCACTACTCTCAAATACAGAGACGAAGCATTTGTTCAGAAAACATAACGACCTCTAAGAAATAACGAAAATTTTACATTATACGTTCCGTAAAACCTAAACCTATTAATTTTTTTTATTTTTGACAAATATGAACACCAAAGTATACGGAGACTACAATGGGCCTACCAACATGTTCAAATGAAAAAGGAAAGTACTGTTTGTGGGGTGGTTGTTTTGGTAACCTCAAAGGTGGGGCTAAGCACGTTGGTTTCTGGAAGAAGGGGCCATAGCCCACCAGATAAACCCATGGACAGAAGGTTGTTTGTCTCAACCGCAGGACAGATGGGTTGATATGATTTCCTTAGCCTTTTGGGCCAGAAGTTTTGTTTCAGATGTGTGGACCCAAATTTTGTGAGAAATATTTTGAAATAGAAAAAAAATAAATCTAATCAAAACGTTGATATAGTTTCAATCTGATTATTAGAATGAATAATTACACGCCTTCTCCCAAGATCATTATCTTAGTAATTTTTGAAATAGGATATGTTTGGATATATTTTGAGTATTTTGGGAAAGGTATTTTGGGAGAATGGATTTGAGAATAAAAGTAATGTTTGTTTATATTTTGGGAAATGATAGTTTTTACTGTAACAGTCATGTTATGTAGAATTGTATTGAGTAAGTGGTGTCACATCAGTATCTTTTAATGTTATATGTTATATTTTTAAATTTAAAAAAATAATATATATATTAATATAATAAATAAATAATATAATAAGTGTTATATATAGTAGACCCTGTTTTATTTTTGAGAAAGAATGAATTTATTTGGGGAATGAATGAACGAATGTGATCTTGTTCTGATTGAAAAATATTTTAGCTGATGACAACCAGACATAACCTTAGTTATTGTATTGATTTTTGGACACAAAAACTTCAACACAACGGTACAAAGCTTGATTCAATTACAATGGTTAGGCTCTTACTAGCAACATGTTACCAATTTACCAAACAATAAAAAGAGATGAAAAGAATCAGTTCGTTTACTATACTTTTATCCTTTGACAAAAAACAAAAGAAACAGCACAAACAACATTGTGAAATAAAAAGAATAATCAGGAATGTTATACTATGTTTGGATTCAATTTTATTCTTGTATTTTTCTTCTCCGATATGAAAACGTAATTGTGTCTTGCAATTTCGAGAATGGTATTTTCATTCTTTTAAAATATTAATTATTTATTATAATATTAAAATAATTGTAACAATTGCTACATCCCCACTAACTACAACAAAAGAATATTGACAAGATATTTATATTAAAAACTATCTTATACTAACTATAACAAAATATTTACAATTAAAAATATCTCTAAAAAAATATACCATGTCATTTTTCTCAACAAAATATCCAAACATATTTTCATTTTCTACACATTTTCTAATCTTATTACCAGAATATATTCTTCCAAAATAATCTTCCAAAAAAAATCAAAAATGGACCAAACATAGTGCTAATCTTGGTAAAATAAAAATACCATTTGGCTGATACTGTGAACGCATATACAACATAAATCCTTACTCTGCTATTTATTTATTTATTTATTTATGTTTCTGATTCGGTCAATATAATACATTAAAGTAACTAATAAATAATTACTTGTAACTTCTGCATGGTATGATTGATGTGGTATGGGTTTAGCTTACCCCATGGGTTCGTCTGAACTAAGTCCAAAATAGAGGTCTAGTAATGGTTAAAGGTTATGTACGGACCTAAACCTAAATTAGTGATTGATGTTGAGGCTCCAACCCACATGAATATTGCTCAGAATTTATTGATAAGGATGATAATTAGAATTAGGTTGGTCAACTTAATTCAGATGATAAGCCTCCTTGAGTTTGAACTGAAAAGGGCCATGCGATAAAAGATATTCTGTTTGATGGGTACCGAATTGTGGTGCTCTGCTAGTTGTGTGATGATTGATTAATCGATCTACCTATCTCGAATATGATAGAGTATATAAGAAAATGAGGAAGATTCCTGGTTTTACTGAATTAGAATTGCGGATTTGAAAAATGAGATCTTTTCTTATCATATACCCTAAATTTTAGGAGATCTAACTTATCTATAAAAGGTAATTGAATCCTTTCTTAATTATGACTAGCACAATATACTACCATAAAAGTGGGGTTTAAGGTATGGTTTATTTTCATATTCATATTTTTTTCAAAATTACATACATGCTTTGATAAAGTGATTGATTGATACTTTTTGAACCTAAACTGACTTGAGTATCAGAGAATTTTTAATGGACAACCCCCAACACTTTGCAGGTCAATTCAGGTGTGGTTCGTGAATCAAAGTATTCGATTCAAAGTTCTTGATTTGTGTTGAAAATTGAGCACTTCAATGATAAAAGAAATTAATGAGAAGTTGCCTAACCTAAGTGAATTATTAATTCTAAACTAATATGTAGTGATGGTAATGGGGCAGGCTTGATCAAAATCGAGACCTGCCCTGTCAAAATTTTTTAGAACCTGGATCCTCCTAAAATTTAGACCCTACGGATGAGACCCACTAGATCTGTTATATTAATTTAAAAATATTAAAAATATATGCTTTAGAAAATAATATACTAAAACTTTTTGAAATATATTTTTTAAGAAATATCACATATATATATATATATATATATAATATTTTAAAAAACTAAAAGAAAAATAAACAGGCAAGTTAGGAGCAGGGTAAGTATGAAAATGAAAACCTAAAACTCGCTCGGACCTATTTGTATAATAAAAACTCGACATGTCCGAGTTTTAACCTGCTTCACCCACTTTCCTACATATATGGATAAAGTGAAGGAAGATGTGATGTAATGTAAATAGGTTGCTCTCCCATATACACAATGTAGTTTAAATTTAAAAACTCTAGGAGTGTAAAACACAATATTTAGCAATTTTTTTATTATTATTACTACAACATTGATCATTTGATTTATGCCTCTCAATTGTATGACTTCACCCACCTAAGTAGAATAATGCAATTTTAAAGTTTTCATAAATGCTATAAAATTATGAACAATTTTACGGTATAAAAATTATTTAAGTATAATAGACAATATTTCATTTTCAATTGATACTTGACCTCATCTTTTTACATTTAGTTAAATCATCATAATTTTTTCTTATTGAAGATTACAAAAAGGGCAAAAAGAACGAAAAAAATAAATTGTAATAGTCGTAGGTCAAGCCCGAATAACAACAGCTCTATAAGAGGCAATGGTGGAGCTAATGAGAGGTTGGGTGCAGATCCCAGCCCCCTTAAATCATCATAATTTTTTCTTATTGAAGATTACAAAAAGGGCAAAAAGAACGAAAAAAATAAATTGTAATAATCGTGGGTCAAGCCCGAATAACAACAGCTCTATAAGAGGCAATGGTGGAGCTAAGGAGAGGTTGGGTGCAAATCCCAGCCCCTCCTCCTCAATTTCTTATATTTATAATTGTAATATATAAGTTCTAATAAATTCAAAAAAATTATCCCTTTCGAATTTTCATAATTCTATTTCGAATATGTAACTTTAATAAATTTAGAGATATTCTAAAATTATTTTTAAACTTTATTTTTTCAAAAATTTTAAGTGATAAAATTTATTATTAATACAAAGTTTTAAAAAGTATTTGTACTAACTTTCAAAATTTTATTATGATTTTGTTTCTACAAATATGGATATTTTAGTCAAAAATACTCATTATTGTTATTTTTTTATTTTATATTTTATTTTTAACTTATTTGATTCCACTTTAGTTGCTTATTTTTTGAAGTTATACTAATTTTAATTTCACAAGAAATCAAAATTGTAGGCTTATCATGATATAAAATTTATTTATTTTGGTTAATGGTTATAAAATAATGGTCAAATTCTTATAAGTTGATATTTATGTTGTATTGGATTGAATTAAAATTGATTATTATTTTTGATTAAAAATTAATTTTTATTCAATATTTATGCAAATATAATAGATATAAAATATTTATGTATAAGTATCACGTATTATATTTATATTTATATTTTAGTTTTTAATAATTAATTAAGAAAAAAAATTAATAAAAAAATAATTTTATATAAAAAAAATTAATAATTTAACCATCGAATCTCGCCTCTATTACTAGTATCTCCATATTAAAATCAAAAAAGAAATAGTGAAATGGTCTAACTTAAATAAGAAAGTCACCACTCAAAGAACATGCCAAACATAACATTGTCTAACAAGTAATTTATCAATATTTTCGGGCCACATTTGTAGAATCGAGCACATGCCTGTGCGAATAGTTTTAGTAGCAACGACATTGTGGTTCAAAATAACACAATCACATCAATCAAATTTCATTTTTTTACATATGACTAAAACAACATAAAGAATAATTCTTAGACTTTATTTAGAGCGAGGTGGGTTCCAGTTTTACTGTTTTTGTAAAAAATAATTAAAATAATTTACTGTATAAAAATATACAAGAGATTGAGAGATATGTTTAGCTTTAGTTTTGAGAAAACTGTTTCTATTTTAGATATCATGTGTTGTAAAAATTTTTCTAACATCATTATTTTATATTAGTATATATTATTTTTAAATTAATATAATATTGAATGATGATAACATCATATTTTTAATTGATAAGATGATTTGAATATGTATAAAGATATATATACACACACACATATATATATATACATGTATAATAATAATTATTTTTTTTATAATATTTTGGGAAGTGAAAATGTGTTCTAGAAAATTCAGTGTTTTAATATTTGGTTTTATTTCCTGAAAATACTAAAATTGTTGGAACTGAAACTGAACTGAAACGAAACAAAGCTTGGGAATCCTTGTTTAACAAACTTCTTTTCTTGCTACTTGATGTGGGTGAATATTAAAGTCGGGGTGAAATTGCTAATCGAGAAGTATAAATGGAGTTCGACTTGCAATATAAATAAATTAATATGAATTTGGAACGTTTCCCAATTAAAATCCTCACACAGTTATTTTTTTTAAGTGTTTAGTAATTTATGTTAGATGGACTTTTGGGATAATCATATCTCAAAAAATCTATTGTAGAGAAATTGGACTAGGTTCAAAACTCATTTTTTGCACTTTTATTTGGATGTTACTAAAAAATTGGTGCTTTCCTATTTTATCCCACCTATTTCTATCTGAATTACTCGTATTAACCTCACTCTAATTCCATTTTACATTGAAAGCTTTTTAAAACTATGTTTATCCTTTTAAAACTTTTCACGAGTACAAATCAAAAGTTTTGAGAATATTTGAAGATACCTATTGTTGTTCCTTTTTGCAATTGATTTGGATTTTTTGGGCATATTTTCTCTTCTTCAATCCATGCATATATTCTGCAATTTTCATCCGATAAAATTTTTTTTGAGCAAATTATACAAAACTCGTACTCATAGAATCCATATACACATAATAATTTTTGATAAGTCTTTTTAATATTATTTTTTAGGTAAAGATTATCTGGAGTTGTATTGTTTTTCCTTCTTTCAAATTATTGGAAGAAAAATGAAACCATGAGTTAGTAATTTTTTCATTAATTTGATTTGCAAATTTTGTTTGAATAGCTCCACAAAAAAAAAGAAATAATTAATAAAAAATATAATATTATAACTTACTAAAGTACTGTTAAAAAAATTATGTAACGATTTGAGAATTTATATACCGCAGATGACACTTTTAATATAAATAGGAGCAATATTATTAGATATAGGTTAAAAATGCATTTTTCAACTAGTTTACTTAATATAATTTACATGTGAAAAATTAGCTTCTAGTTCTAAAGCATTTTTTTTTTAAATGAGTTTTACCAAACATATGTTAATAATAAAAAAAACTTTTAAAAAAAAAACTTAATAAATAAACTTTTATTATAGAAGTACTCTCAAACTTAACAACACAAATTATCAAGAAAATTCTACACTTTAATTGAACACAATTAAATCCGTTTAATATTCATTTTTTAACTGTTACAGGAAAAAAAACATTAATAATAGTCCTAAGAAACCTTTTAAACAAACTTCTTTTCTTGCTATTTGATGTGGGTGAGTGTTCTAGTTGGGTGTGAAATCGCCAATCAAGGGGTGTAAACAAGGTTTGAAGTCTTGGGAGACTTGAAAAATTTTCAGACTAAAACCCAGGTCAAGTCAACCGAAAATAAAAAAATACAAGAACTATAATTATAAAAAAAAAATAGAGAAATTATCAAAAATAAAAAATGGAGGGGTATTTATAATTTAACATTGAAGGCGGTTTCCTAATAGTGTGAAGCGATGGAGGGCGTTGGAATAATATATCTTATTTCCTGTACCATTTTACCTTTACTGTCTTTTTCATTTTTTATTATTTAAATTTTATGAGAAATTACTATTATGCCCTTGCTATTAAAATAGGGTATATCAGTAGTGTTTGAACATGGTCCAGTGACTCGATAAATTGTACTCCTTAATTTGAAGAGAAATATATTGGATCGCTTAAATATAAAAAATATATTCTCAGGTGGTCAAAAGAAAAGTAATATCTACGAAAGAGTTATATGCCTAAAATGGATCAACAAGTAATTAATTAGATTATCTTTTTACATTATTTAAGCTACTGTGATTCAACAGAAGAAATTTTTGGTATAATTTTAGTCCCCATAATTTTTCAACCTAGAGAAATTTTCACGGTTGCGGGACATACAGAATTTTGTTAGGATAATAAATTCTAAATTGTATGCGAGTTTCACTTTTCAAAGTTTTTAGATATAAATTAAATGAAGATTATTTCATTCTATTGTCTTGCAAAATATCCATATTGATATATATATATATATATATATATATATTTCAAATATCACTAGGTTTTGAAACCACGGGATACTGAAACGTGTTCAAATAACACTAGATTATTGGCCACACACAAATAGATGATTAGTTGAAGTGTTAATTCATGTATGTGGTGGTCTTACATTAATTTCAATTTCCAATCAATAAGTAATGTGGATCTAGTCAACCAAACGTTTGGATGAATGCTGCGTTCAGTGTACGTTCATTGAATACATTTGATGTTGTGTCAATTGTCAATCAATAAGTAATATAAATCTAAATAAACTAAAAATTGAATTCATGTTACATCTAATGTACGTGCACTCGATGCATTGGATATTGTGTCAAGTATTCTAATTTTTGTTAAATAAGATAGTTGGCGCAAGACATATACATCTAGTATATATACATTCGGTGTACTGGATATTGTACCCATATTCTATTTTTTGTCAAATGGGATACTTGACACAAAAATATATGCACCTGATGCATGTGCATTCGGTGTACTGGATATTGTGTCAAGTATCCTATTTTTTACCAAATAGAATACTTGACACAAGATATATGCACCTAATGCATATGCATTGCATGCAGCATCTACAAAACTATATTTACCACTCTATATTAGCTATTAATGTATTTTTGGGCAAGAAGATTTTACCTTATCTATTCATTCATTAAAAAATCATGCAATTAGTGTGTTGATGTTTTTCATAACTATAACTATGTAAATAAAATGAATTGAGTTGAATAATACATTTTCTTAAACTTGACTCCAAATTGTATTTGAATTTTATTTATTTTTGAATGAATTAAGATTGACAAGTTTTAATCAAGTCCGACATAATCTGATTATAGTAGGTTGATTTTTTTTTTATTTATCATTCTTGTCATTTCTTATCTTATCATGATGAATCAAGCTTGAGTTATTTCAAATATCTTCTAATATATAAAAAAATATTAAAATTGTACTTGGTATGTAATTTAATAGAGTTCAAAAAAGTTTTTAGCAATTAATCTTGAATATTTGTATTTGCTTTTCAACTTGATCACCTTTACAAAAAAAATTAAAGTAATTTGATTTCCCACAAAAAAACACATTTACTTTTATGCTTTGTTTGAAAAGAAAAGAAAAAGTTGATTGGTGCATTTTGGACTACTTGAATCTCCCTACATCAAAGGGTAGTATCAACTTTATGATATTTTTTTATGGACCTTTAATCTTTGTAATCTTTCCAAATCAATATTCACAAGATACCACCTGAAAAATTCAAGAACCCATGCATGAAAAATAAAAAATAAAAAATAAAAAATCAAATTTTACACCATAGCCTTTTGTCCTAGGGTTTCAGACTATAGATAGTTGGGTAATACGGGTGCGGTTGGTGAGAAACAAAATGTGGAATCTTTGATAATTTCCTCTAAGCTCCAATCATTCTTGTCTCAAGTCCCCATCAACTTTACCTTCACCTACAGATAATATAGCATGGACATATTATAACCAATGGTTTTGATTTTCCTATCTTTCTCATGTATAACAAGCTAATGTCTAATTAATTTTATTTAATTTTATGTGTATAAAATATTTTTTTAAATATATATTTAAAATTAATCAAATGCACATAATGTTCAAGTATGATATACAATACAAAATGCAAAACATTATCATATTATTGATACCTAATTTTATCATGATAGAAAAGAAACTTGATTCATTCATGTCTGCATGCTCTTATCTTCTTTTTGCACGTAATTATTGTTGCATTTTTAGATAACCCATTTGCTTTAGGAAGAAGCTTACTTAAATTATGATATGATATTGATTTTTTATCATTTAAAAAAAAAAAAAAAAAAAAAGGAGCCACACGTGAACACACTAAGCATTTTGTTTTGTACAACGAAAGTACAATTCAAACGGTCTATTAAATGCAGTGAATTTATGTTTTAAAGTACCAATCATGGAGGAATCATATATAAATAGTAGCTTCCATGGAGGGTTGTCAATTTTTGTATCGACTTTTGGGTGAAATTTCCAGGTTTTACTCAACCTGTTGGCCCTGCTGATATTCCGGTCTCATACTCTGGCCTGTAAGCATCCATTGTCCTAATAGAATCTGGCCTGTAAGCATCCATTGTCCTAATAGAATCCATTGCCTTGTTCTATCATCCATGACAATGGTTCTAACTTCTACGGCTATTTCTCTCCTTAACGAATCATGGATCGAAATGGGATCGCCACTATCCATTCCAAAGTCCCAAATTATAAAAGGGTTGAGTTTGAATTCAAGATAGAATAATTAATATATCATAATAACGTGACAAAATTATTATCATAACCTAAAGTGATATCCATGATAAATTGGTTCGTGTTTCTTGCATAAAAAAATATTTATTATTGCATAATATCAAAAATTTATAAATATTCAAACTTGTCTCCTTCAATGTAAGTTGGAGCCATTTTCCAAAGGATTTTGTCAAACATAACCAACTTGTTTTGCCTCTTTTAACTAGTCATCTTAGGTCTAAAATCTATGAGCTTAGAAGTAGAAGCCGTATATGGTTAGATTTTAACAATAGACAAGTAGTAATCAAATAATTTTGGATCTTAGACCACTTAACATCCTGGGATCATATAACAAAAATATGCTTTAGACATCGTCTTATTTTAACTTCTCGATTGGATTTTGAACAGTATTTGTAAGAGGTAACTCCAAAATACTAGAATATTACACTTCCCCAGGCAAGTTGACCCCTAACCACTCTGTACATCTATCTGAAATTCCTCTCAAATCAGTACTTCCTGATTTTTGACAACTATATCATGCTTGAAATGTCTGCCCATTATATCTTTCCCATTGGAGTGTCTGATTTTCCAATCCTTCACTCATGGACCATTTTAACAATTTAACATATATATACTTGCAAAATAAACCACTTCTTGTCTACTAGTGGGGTATAAATTTTCTTTGTAAGTGAGAATTTCTTTCTTGGTTTTTCTTTTTGTACGTTGTTTCTGGTGGGTACAATCTTTCCAAAGTTTTTACTTGTGGTAACTTAACTTTTTATGTATGTAGTAATTTGGACAGCATTATTGTAGTCATATTTCCTTAAATTAGACAAATTGCCATGAAAAATTAGGTAAATGGGGCTGTGAGCAAATTAGACAAAGGTTGAAGACAGGATTTGAAGGGCCATGTTCTTACTCACCTTTATATATCATTAAGGACCCACAAATTGTAGAATTAGATGCCATCTTAGAGCTAAATCAATCACTTTTAGCCACAACTAAAGCAAATGCTATCCCATCAAATTAGATAGTTGGCCTAATTGACACAGAAATAGCCAATCTTTTCACCTTTCAAGGCAGTTGGAAGATCATTTCCGATGACCCTTCTAGTCAATTCCCCACGCCCTTAATTGCTTATTTACAACATTAAGAATATCAATAATCAATGCTTGTTAACCTCTTATGTGTATATAAAATAATCAACTATATATCTTTAAAGGGTAAAACTTACTAATAAAAAATGCCCTAATAGTCGTATCTAATCTTAGTCTAATATGGATGCTCTCATGAAAGAAACGTTAGAAATCATAAATAAAAGTACAAAAAAGAAAGAAAGAAAATAAGGAAACAAATTAGGAAAACTCTTAAATGCATTAGGTATATCACGCCACGGTAGTAATGGGACCCACGTTCTGCTAATTTAACATGACTCACATCATTTAATTGTCTGTGCATAGGAAAATTTTCTAGTAGCTACACTAGATCATTTGTGTTGGAAGAAAAATGGAAATGCCACTCTGTACGTGGCCTTTTCTTAGTGGAGACTGGTTGGTCTGAAATTTAAAATGAGCAGAATGTGTGATAAACTCGTATTAATTTTATTAGCTAAAGTAGTAATTAAATATGGCAACTGCCACAACTTTTACTTTTCAAAGTGGGAAGCATTGAAACTTGCCAATATAAATATACCCTCTTGCTAGGGTTAGGTTAAGGTGCTCTCACTTGAAAGTTGTGGCCTTTAAGCTTTATCTTCAGGCTCTTCCTTGATTCCATCCTTGACAAGAATTGTTCTTGAATCATTTCATCAGATATCAGGAAACTGTGGGTAAGCAGAAATTTTCCATTTATATATATATATACATACACAGTTAATTTTTTGTTTGAAAGATAGGCAAGAATTAGGGTTATAACCAGGTGGGGGAATTCACAAGAATGAAGAAAAGGCAAGTAGTGATCAGAAAAGAAGGATCTCACAGAAGTTCAAGCAGTCAGGTTGTTCGAACAGTGCGGTACGCTGAATGCCAGAAGAACCATGCAGCCAATATTGGAGGATACGCGGTGGACGGATGCAGGGAGTTCATGGCCGGCGGTGCAGAAGGGACTGCAGCAGCCCTCAGCTGCGCCGCCTGTGGCTGCCACCGGAATTTCCACAGGAGGGAGGTGGAGAGCGAGGTGGTTTGCGACAGTTCCTCCCCTTCCTGAAGTCCTGATCATCGCTACTGTGTTTTACAAAATCAGAATTTGATTGAGCAAGAAGAGCTTAAAGGTTTGTTTGCCTGAGAAATATATATTTCCTTGTTTCAGAAAGTGTGTGTCTTGTACAAATGATTATAAATTTACTCAAGAAAATTTAATGATCTTGCCAAAAGGTGAAGTGAGATAGATTAAAAGATTTAAGTGTATTTTTTGAGTTATTTTCACAGCCTTTTGGCTCTTTTTCCTCCCCATTTCAATGTATATTAGTACTTTCAAAGGAAAAACTTCATCTTTACATATTTGTTCTAATTGCAAGATCAACATGAATGGTCTTAGTTTCTCTGTTTGCTTTTATTTCATTGCATCCTAACTTCCCATTTTTCTTAACCCGTTTATATAGATTTGTGATCTTCATATCAGTCCAAGGAACATTCTTGGAGATGCCCTTTTCCTATTGTAGATTAAGTTGTAAAGTGCAAGATGTTCTGTCTCAATTCTCTGATTCTTGGACATGTTTTTTTAAGCTCGATGCGAGTACTTATAACTTAGTAGTCAATTTCTTTCCCAACATTTTTGTAGTCTGATCATTTGATATAGTCCTCTCTATGCACTGAAAGCTTTAATCCACCTAAACACAAATAACTGCCCACCGACTTCGTACTTCCTAGCTTGGCTGCAGCACCAATTTGGACAAACATCGATTACAACGTATGTATTGTTTACTGATTAGCAAGAAATGAATATGATTCTTGGATTTCAATTGCGTTAGACAACAAGCAAAAGCCATAACATTTCAGACAGAGGAGCCAACACACCAATGTAATTTTTTGAAGCTTATCTTCATGAATTCAATGTCCTATTGGCCTTGCAAATACAGGTGTAATTGTCCCTTTACCAAGCTGTTCTGATATGCTGCAGCAATTGAGTCCAGTTATGCCGGAGAATATAATAGGGTGAGTGGTTTTGGAGCTTTTTGGGACTCTGAGGAACCAAAAGACAGGATGTGCAACAATTCCAACTGTTCAACCAATACTTTCTTAGCAAACAAATAGGAAGACAACATTTTTATAATTTGAACGTGCAATCATCTTTGTTTTACCAACATTGGTCTTTTTACTTATTTTTTTTAAAAATCAACAAGCTCAGGCCCACATATCTAGTCATGTTTTCTGGCCATAATGCAGGTTTCAAACTTGTTTAATCACATAAAGTTGACTAAAGTTGAAGCTACCAGTAGTATTTAAGTCCTAGTACTGATCATCCTCATCTACTTGACATTGATGAGTAGTGGGACTTATAAGTAGATATTTAAAAATTCAGATGTGTCCATAAGACTATAAAAAAAAGAACAAGAAATGATTAGGATGAGGAGAACATATTAGATGCTGTTTCCCTTATTTCATTGGAGCTTTTCATATTTGCACAATAACTGGAAAATTCAAATTAATTTTTACCTATCTCAGTGAGAATCTAGTGTCTGAATTTGTGTTTTGAAAACCCTTTAAGTTGCTTTCATTTTTCTGGGAATTTAAATTTTCTGACACTGCAATAATAGACTTGATGTCGAAATTGCAGCCTATGTTAGAGGAAGACCTCCATACATAAATACTTTATTTTTTTCACATTTTGAAAGATTTAATCAATCAATACTTTCTAAATCGAAGAAGAAATAAAACATATATAAGGGTTAGACGATAATATATAACATTTCTACTAAAACATTTGTACATTACGTGTTTTTAATTAACTTTTATTTTTGCTACTGATTTTTGGGGCACAATGCTTGATGGTCGATGAAAATCACCATATATTTTAACCCTGTTAACTATAAACTATCGTTTCATTTGAAAGTTTGAACAGATGAAATGAAAAATATATTTAATATTTGATGTTTGTGACGTGCAATGTAATTTAGATGGGGTAGGTAAAAAAGTACAAGATTCTAATTATTACTTCACATTGGATGAAGGTTTGCATTAATTTCAAGTTGCAACTATATGTAGATTACCTCTGCACAACGCACAAGTAACTAATTAATTACGAATCTCCAGAATGGGGAGGATCTCCAAAAAAACAGACATTAACAGGATTATCATGTGGAGAACTCCTTCAAAAAGAAGCAACAAATAACTAGAAGACAAAAATTTCATTGATTACTAAAATAATATAGTCAAATCATTAAGCAACACTTGAATGGTTGCTTCAAGATTAATTAATGTTGATTAATTGATACACTAAAACCAAAAGTTTGAAAATACTTTAAGCTTTGGCGTACAAGATTTCTTTATATATCTATAAATTTATATATATGTATATATAAGATTATTTCCCATATGATATTTTGTATATATATATATATATAAGCTTTGGAGTTAAGAGGGCAATTTATCTTACACATCCTTTGTAAACTCTACCAAAATATTTCTGTCTTTCAAGCAAAAACTTCTCTGAATTTTTTAACATTGTATTTAGATAGAAGAATTTGAATTTAAGAATTTTTTTAGAAATAAGTATTTCAAATGACTCTATATAAATGATTTTGAAATCTACCATAATAACTCAACAAATAACTTAAAATAAGAAGTTAATGTTTGAAATTCATTATAAGATTATTCAACCAAATTCAATAGATTTATTATTAAATATTTGAAAATCCTAACTTAAAATCTATCAATTCAGATGAAGCATATATGATCTTTTCTTTGTTATATGCCAAGCACTCAATATCTATACAATTACAGAAAACCTTTTACAAATGCAAATCTTTCCTTTGAAATGAAATAAGAGAAAATAGAAAAGGCAAAAAAATTGAAATAAATAGAAAAGAAAAAGGACGAATACGGTCAGATTTAACGATCAAAATGACCATTTCCAACTAATAGTAGGACTAAATTGCACGAAAAAATCAACTTATAGAACTCAATATTGTATTGAGTCCATCTACAGAATAATGGACCTCCAGTTATTACACCAAAAATGCAATGAACTTCCATGAAATTACGAAGATTATTTCTAAACCAAAATCTTCTAATTACCTTCACTTTTTCACTCCAATTAGAATGTCTCCCAATCTGCAACTACATGCAAAGACACAATCAATCAGTGTATATATACATTTGTATCTTTGGAGTCTTCTTCCCTTAGAGAAAATCAAACACAGACCAACCCAAAGGCCCATAATGTTTAGGAAGTCTTGCTAATGATGTGTGGATCCACTCAAAATACATGTTTCTCAGGTTGGGTGTCATCTGTAACCAATATCAAATTCTTACTTAGATTTTGGAGATGATTCGACTGAGTTTGATACCAGTTAAAATGATCTGTATTAAATAATTATTAGGTATGTTAAAATAATTCTTAACTAAAATCCTATGATATTTAATTCAGATCAAGTTTAAGAAATGATAAAAGTTAAAATATAAGAGTATTAGTAGAATATTTAAAGTTATATTACTTTTTACTATAACAACATGGTTTCATTTATAGACATAGAACACGGGATATATGAGTTTGAACAAACGATATTATCTCAACCCTTAATAATTGTGCATTTATCGTGATATTAACTATTATTGATCTGGTCAACTCACGATTCAAATTGATTCGGACAATGACCCTAGTAAAAAATGCATGGACCTTACATTAATGAGTAAATAAAATCAATCATCAATGATAGAATAGTAAAAGCACTTCTTTCACCACAGTGGACCCCTTCTTCAAGCGGTGACCCCTTATGAATCATAATGAGTACTTAGATGGAATTTTGTCACTATTTATATCAAATGTTTATAAAGTTTTTAAGAGTTCACAAGATGTTTTTAATGTAATTTTATGGGATAATATGTAAGCCTTGTAAGAACAGTTTAAAGAACAAAATTTGTGTGAAGCTACAACATCTAGTGAAATGAATTTCACACCACACATAGAGAAGCACTTAAATTAATATTACAACATTAGCTGAATTGTTTAAGAAGCATTTCACTTTTGATTATATTAATGATGACTCCAAAAAGGGTTGTCATCATGAAGGCCACTACAGCAAGTCCTAAAAAGAAAGAAAGGCCACCAATTAAGCTTCTACCACAAGCATAATGGGTTTTGTGTGTGTGTGTGTGTGTGTGTGTGTGTTTGTTGGGGGGATGGAGGAAGAGTTTGGGATCGAAGGAAAAAGAAATTTTGTTTGGACAGAAGCCCCTAATACTTATGAACTATTCCCATGTTTACATAAAAGAAAATTATTGTTGGAAATTTATAATGAATTGGGTCGGATTCGTTCAAAATCTTTAACTATGTGGGGTTAACTTGTAATTTATATGAACCTTACATATAATTATCTAATGTTAATTAATGAATCCACTCTTATAAGCCCAAATGAATCCAATCCTATAAGCCCAACAATGTCCACATTTGTTGAAAAGTTATATAGGAAGGTAAGAAAGGGGCATATTCTGCCCCTTAGTGAAAGGGAAAATATTCAATTAAAAGTCAGTTTAAAAAATCGTAGCCCGATTCCAGTGGAGAGAAGAGTGAGACTTACTAGCAAGTGCCTAAAAGACTCGATATCAAAACCCTAAAAGAGGTTGATTCTTACTTAGCCTGTGGAAAGATATTTTACTTTACGAACTGAATTAGTAGAATAAAGGTTTTTATTTTTTAGGCTTACTACGATTTCCGAATGCTTTATGGACAGACGCAAAAGATTATTTGCTTTATCTATGTTCAAATTTTACAGCCTCGAGTAACATGCGTATCTAAATAAATGTTGGACCTTTTTGGACAACGTAGATATAACTATAATTTTTTAAAACATACAAGTAAAAATATGTCCCAATCTTTGGTGTAAAATAGGAGCTGAACGAAGCCTTGCATATTTGCCTATACAGAACTTAGATAGATTTTTAATTTTCTAATTTATAACCACGTGCAAAGATTTTGACGAGGAAAGAAAAAGAAAAATATTAGGGAAAACAATTTTGGTTGTTTATTTGTCGTAGAAATTATGAAGGAAAGAAAAATTTGATGAAAAATGTAATATAATTGGAGAAAAAGAAATTAGTAAAATTTTGCACATTCGACTTTATTAGTTATGAGTTCGAATCAACTAACGAGAAATTTGAAAACTAATCAGTATCCATTTTAAAAAAATAAAAATAATAAATTATATATTTATATATAGTCCTTTCTCCTTTTCCAATACATTCATTACCTCTTTCTCTGTATTTGTTTCCTCATTGTTTTTCCTAGACCACCAAATAAATTTGAGATTTCGAATTTCTTTGATTTTATTTTATTATTTTTTTAATAATTTTTGTTTTCCATCAAAATCCTTAAACCAAAAGAAGCGTACATGTAGATTTGTGACAAAGACAAAAATGGATATGTTATAGAATAGTAGATGTGAACCAATAATGAGTGAAAAATGATGGTCAATAAACAAAGGCATGTGTTGAAGAAGAAAAGGACGGGAAGGATTGCAGCCCGCAGCTTGCGGACAGTTGTTTTCTTGGGCGCATCTTTGGTCATGTGCTTGGCTCTGATGGGCGCACATGCTTTCCGCCTCTTACTTTCATTCACTTCCAATAATTGAACTCATTCTTTACATATCGAGTTATTATTACTGTAAATAAATTGAGTCAAATCAAACATATTATATTAAAATTATTTAATTTTTTATTTAATTTAAAATTAAATTTATTGATCTTTTTACATATTTTTTTTTTTCATTAATTGAGTTGACTTCGAACTGAATTTAAAATCTTAGGAATGAAAATATGTATTCAAAGTTGATTTGTTAAGTTATCAAATCAAATTCAAAAATAATTTTTTAACCATCAATCTCGAGTCAAGTATCGAATAATTTAATTTATTTTTCAACATATCTTAATATACTAAGTTTTTTTTTTTGAAATTTTTTAGGGTTACAATTGTATCATTTAAATATATTTTATATAACTAATAAAACTTGTTTGTTAGTATTAACAAAAAATATAATTAAGTTGATTCAACAGCAGTAATGACTAAATATTCAATTTTTTACAACCATAAGTACTTTTCTGTGTAGGCTTGTAACATTTTTTCTGGTCTGTAAGAGGAATTGCTAAAACATTAACTCAGAAATGTGTTAATAATTCGATAGTTCCAAATTGATGTCTTTAAGAAAAGAATAAACAAAAATCTTGTACATACATATGATTATTTGTTAGTGATTTTGTTAATACTACTAGCGTCCAGAGATCGTGCCATATTTTCTGCTGCATTTATTGATACCTTCACATCCAAACCATGTGACTCAATTATTTGATCCAAATCGCAAAGGTCATTTAATTACTTATTTATTACCATGTGAAAATAGGATCAAAATAACTTTCAAATTGCAGTAAGGTACCAACATAAAAATCGAGAGTTCGATTTCCCTTTAAAGTTTAAAAAAAATTACTTAAAATATGAGTTCAATAAGGCACTGAATTGTCCATCCACGCTTTACCCGATAGGTGTCCTTCAAGAATGAACATTCATCTCATGATTTAGTTGGGGTGTAAGTATTGGATACTTGATATAAAAAAATAAAATAAAAAATAACTTTTAAATTTGTTCTCAATTTCTAATTAATTTACCACAATGGAGATAAAATTGAGGTTTTAAGATTATAATTTGTATATTTTCATAATAATTGCCAGTTGATTATAAATTAGTACTAACAATTAAGGATTGGTAGATGATTGCTATAGTTGATTTTGATGTAATCAATTTACGCAAAGAAATTTAAAAAAAAAATTATGTGTGGCCAAATCAAGTGCAGACTAATATTCATCTACACCATCCCATTTTGGCCATAATGCAGATTTTATAGTAATCAGATCAGATGGACAATCTAACCCTATCTTTGGGTAATGGAATTAGCAATTTATAACACGAAATAATCAAAAATCAATTTGAATTTTATTTTTTTCTAAATCAAAAATCAAAAAATACTTCTTCTTTTTTTGTAAAAAAAAAAAACTCTTATTTGAAACCCTATTCAACTTGTGATTTATAGGAACTAGTTTACAATGGGCCAACAATACCCTTGATGTATGAAAGCATGTAAGTGAACCCATTCTTTTGAGTTTGGATTCTCGGTTCTAATTTACTATTTTATTTTATATTTTATATCATAAATATTTATTAAGTGTATAAAATATTTTTTTAAATAAAAATTTAATATGAATATGTTAAGTGAAAATATAAAAATAAAATATTAAATTAAAATAAAAAATTCAAAATAATTTTTTTGTCGCCTCTCACATGCATATCACATCAATCAAGGGATACGAGAATTATGGCCCCAAATAAGGATAAAAAAATGATTAATTATATAAATTTTAAACAATTTGAGGACCTCGAAGACCTATCCACCTCTCCTATTTATATATATATATATAGTCCAACTCTAGGGATGCATCAATATTAAGCAAGAAGCACCTCTCCACACTCAGAAAAAAAAAAAAAAACCAGTGTCTCCTCCTCTTTAGACTTTGTTTGGTGGCATGGCAATGGCTAAGCTCACAGCTCTTATACTGCTTCTCGCATTCATCGCCATCTCCACCCTCACAACCACGGTATATAGTCCCTTTGTTTCAGCAGCTCATTTATCAAATATTGCCTCAATACACACACACACACACGTGTGTGTGTGTGTGTGAGATTGTATTTTAGTAGCTAGTTCAAAATTGTAGTATTTTATCACAATTTTGCTTATTTTCTTTTGCAGGCACTGGCTAGCCAATACCACCTTGATGTGGTGAGTTTCTTGTCGTGTACGCCGTGTGTCACATATTATAATACGTTACAAAAAGTACATTGAAGTAAAAATTGAATAAATTTACGATAAAAAAAAATATAAAATTGAAAATGAATTTTACTACTATAGGTGTTTAGAGGAGAGTGAATTTTTTATTTTTATTTACATAAATTTACAATATTTTTACTTCTCCAACATATGTTGCAATATTCCAGGGTCGATATGGTGCAGGCAGCTTGAAGAGCTACCGTAAGTTTAATATCGCTGATCTCGCATCTTTTTTCTCATTTATACACTTTATATTGATTAATTGGAAATATGGAATTTACCTTCATTTGTGATTTTACCAGAATGCCCCTCAGAATGTGCAAGAAGGTGCAAGCAGACACAGTACAAGAAGCCCTGTTTGTTCTTCTGCAATAAGTGCTGTAACAAGTGCCTTTGCGTTCCCCCGGGCTTCTACGGCAACAAAGGCGTCTGCCCTTGCTACAACAACTGGAAGACCAAGGAAGGTGGACCAAAATGCCCTTGATCGCCATTTCTTTTGAATTTTTTTCTTCACTAAAGTTTGATCCAAATATTATTTGGCTTCTTATCCTTTATTTTCTGTTTTAATAATTAAAACCCATGTTGTTTCATGGGTCATAGATTACATGACCCAATTGTGTGTCTTTTTTTTAAAAAAAATGTTCAACTTTCTAGTGCTCCTATGGGCTTCGGACTTTTACGTGCCCTAATGAGAGCTATGTGACCAGAGATATTTGGTCTATGTTACATTTATTCTAAATGATTCCCTAAGTTAATTATTGTGTATGGAATTTCATTTATTTTTTTTTGGGTATGTTGAATAGAGATTCGTCGTGATTGGGATATGTAAGAATGAGAAGAGAAAATAAATTATGTGAAAATAAGTCTCCATTTAAGAACCAAAACATGTGTTAAGAAAATATCTTATCATATCCCTCTATACTTTTCATAATGGTGCATAAATCTTGATTTTTTTTTTATATTTAAGTACGTTTAGATTTAAGTTAACTATCAGCACCATGTGCCATGGACTGCAGACTGCAATACAGGATGATGAAAATTGTATTATAATATGAGAAAGAAGAGTACGAAACATGCAAGATAAATTAAATTAATTAATTCAATAATTAAAAATTCTTTAATTTTAATTCGTTAGATATAATAAATTAAATTTAAATATATATTTTTGTTCGATAAGATCTTAAACTTGATTCGAGTTCGACTTAATTACATAAAAATGATAAAATATATAAGTAAAGATCAAACTACTTGAGTTCAATTAGTGTTTGATTCGATTAAAATTTGTTCAAACTCAATTTGATTAATAATCAATCAAGTTCAAATACTATTTTATGTAGTTCGACAAAAATTCAAATAAAATTTCAACAATAATGAGTTTGGTTCAATTCGATTTTCCTAAATGATTATCTTAATTTTCATCTCAATTGTAATGGTGCCTTTTTTTTTTTTTTTTCGCGGGGGGGGGGAGGAGGGAGGGGGACTTTCCAAAATAACTATGTCCAACATTGATTACTGTAGTTTACTAAAGCAAGCTTTAAATATGCATACCACCCTAACATAAAATCGACGGCTCTTTTAGCAGCAGCTTTGTCTTTGTCTGAATTCTCGTCTAGAGGCACATGCCAGTGGGAGTTAAGTACTATTCCTATTTGTCCTTGTTGAAATCCCTGGTGTCATAAAGCCCATTCAACAAATTGAAAATGTTGATCAGTGATCAGGAACTATCTTCCTATTTCTGTAAGAATTTCCAATTTAAATAAAGTACCCAAACATAGAATTTTCTTCTATATAAATGAACTGTTGCTGAATGGGCAAGAAGCAAATTTCTTCCCACAGTATATGCATCTTTGTCTGGATTTGAGTCGGTTTTAAATTGGGCTTAAGTTTTATGTGGATCGGTTTACGGGTTGGGTTGAGTTTTATCATTAAAATACTTTTTTTTTTCAACTTCTTAATAAAAATATTAACATAACATTACTAATTCACAATCAGTGCTTTTCAGCATAATAGTGTATAATTATATTATTTTTTTTTGTTTTTTCAACTTTCATTTAAAAGTACTTTTCAATATAATAGTACACAATTATATAAAAAAATTATTTTTCCCTTGTCAGTTAAGTATGGAACGAAAAAAAATCGGCATCTAATACGTACGAGTATATTATGAATTTTTATTAAAAGTTACAGTAAAAAATCAATAAAAATATAAAAATAATTAATATATGAATTCATAGACGAACAGATAAAATACAAATGTAAAAGAATTATTCGAAAGCAAAAGTACGACTTATTCTGATATTATTTTTATATGAATTATTTGTACTTATTTTTAAATTATACAAAAAAAAAATTACAAGTATTTTATATTATTTAATTTATAATTATGATATAATTAAAAGATAACTATTTAATAATAAAGAGTATATTCATAAACTAATGTAATTTAATTTTTTCATTTATATGGTATCCCATTAATACTTATAAATAACTTTTGAATAATTTTAAATTATATTTTAATATTATAAATATTTAATAAAATAGAGTGTTATTCATCAATTATTATATAAATAAGTATAATATGCGTGCTAAATGTATTACTCAACAGTTCAAAATGTATATGAGAAATATAAATATTTTTTAATTATTCATACGTATATATATTATTCAAATATAATATAATTTTTAACTAATAATTTTTTTTCAACTCTCATTCGAAAATCCGTTCTATTCAAATTAGATATGTTCTTATGGGATGGAGCGACCATTTTGCTTACATAGGATCAGGTTCTTGATATAACTAAAGATGGACTCCTTAAAAATCATCTCTTCATCAGTAATGTGACCATTTCCTTTATTGGTTGTGAAATTCGGGGCAACATATACACAGTTGAGGAGTGGATATATGGTAGCAGAAGCCCAAGATATTCCTTGAGCCCATAACTTCAATAAGCCAATCCGGGTCCAAGACGTGCAAAGGAATAGGCCCAACTATGACCTTACAGCTTAATTGTGCCACAGGGCATGACTGTTGTTGGAGACCTAACAACATTTTCATGGACCTGAACCCATACTAACCCCGACCCGACACGGATCTTGCTAGTTGGACTTATTAGATTCGTTAGAATTATTTATAAATTTAAAAAAAGATATTTTTTTTAAAAAAATAATTTTCTAAATAATGATAAAATAGTGTTATTTTCAAATTTTATATGTGCATATTTAATTTTTTAAATATTATAATTTCAAAATATCTTTTTATATTTTAATATATATTGAAAGTATAGAATATTTATAAATTTTACATTCTTATTTAATTGTATTATATTTATATTTCATATGTGGGAATATATGTAATCAACGAATATTTTTTTCATATATATCATATAAATACATATATAAATAAATATGTATGCTATAATATTTAATCGAGCTAAGTCTGAAATTTAAAAATTCAAAATCGTAAAATTCATTTATGATCTCAAAACTTGATTTAGTAGGACAAATTCGAGGTAGGTGGAGTTAAATTTGGACCCATTAACCATCTTTAGAAAACAATGAATAATGTGTGGATGTTATATGTAAAATGATAAGGGTGAAGTATAATGTATCAATGTGCTCACCTTACCGTATAATATCACTTTGCGTCCTCAAAAACTATATAAATATAATTTTTTCTCCTTCTGATTAAGAAACTATAATTTTAATTATTTACATGATTAAGGATAAAACTAATTTGTTAAACGAAAGCCATTATTTTTATATATTAAAATAAGTACAAAATTTCAGTATGACAATTGTAGTTAGTTTAGTTCAAATTAATTGTTTTATAATATTAAGTTCAAATAAAAATTTTAAGTTTTAATATTCCAATTATAATATTTTTCTAAATATTTTGAAAGGAGGGACCAAATTATATATTTTATTTAATTGGAGGGATACAAAGTGCATATTTTTATAGTTTGAGAGGATAAAGTGATAGTATGCATAAATTGAGGAAAGCAAACTTTTATTCGCCCTAATGATAACATTGAGTAGTGTAATCAATGGTTGGATTACAATATGATTTTTTTAAATAAATCTTATTAAAATCGAATTATGTGACTGACTGACGATCTGAATTTGATTATATATATTCAAAATAGAAGAATTTGAATGAAATCTTGCACAATCGGATAGGATTAAGATTCAATAATATAATATAAATTTCATACTGTCTTTGTTTCATTTTTATGAAATATGTTGACTCGACATTAAGTTTTAGATAAGGCTTAAAAAAGTAAATAATATGTACTTTAAAATGAGAGATTTTACATAATTACTTTAGTGAAGAGGGTAGTCGGGGGAAAAAATATCTAAAAAAAATAAAATTAAAAAATTAGGATAAAGAAGCATAATTTTCTATGAAGAATGGATATTAATGGATTACTTATGATACTACCTTTTTTGATATGTGAAGTTGCAAGTAAAATTTATTTCCTATATATAAATCAACAATGTTATTATTTTTTGTATTCAAGATCATTTGTTTATAAGCGTTTTGGTTTCGAATTAGAATTTGGATTTTTATATTTTTATTTGAATTAGGATTTAAAATATTACGAATCCATTTTATTTATATCTCAAATTAAAATAGATATGTGACTAGTTAGTTCCAAGTCAAACACAAACAAATCCTACTCATCAAAAGTCCTTAGAATAATACTTCTTCTATCTCAAGAATTGATATTTATTGTTGTCGATGAGTTAACTTGACTATTTTTTTAAATGTTTATAATTAATTTTTTCAACCTAATTCAATAATATAATAAATATTAACATTAAGTTCTATTAATATAAAATTATCAAATAAATATGATAAATTAGTTCAAAAATCAAATGATTGGACTTTATAACAATATATTCATAATTGAACTAGTGATCAAATCGGTCTTGCTGTCGTTCAGCAGTTCAACTGTCGGTCCAACTGATTTAACGAAAATTGACTATATTTTTTTATTATGTTATATAAAATCGTAATATAATAAACTAATTGTTGTGCTTAAAATAAAAAAGATAAATAACCAACTAAAAAACATATTTAAAAAATCTCAAAATCCAAAAAATAACATAATATAATCAAATACTAAGTTTAAACTTTATCAAAAATAAAAATAAAAATAATAAATAATAAATAAATAAGTAAATAAAAGAGTTGATGATTGGTTTGATATATTTTTGACCGATTTGATAAATTTTAATTTTTTTTTATTTTTAAATAGATCAAACCGACTATTATTTTGTGATTAGATCGGTCGAACCGTTCAATTCGATTTTTAAATATATTGCTTTATAATATAGCAAAGGGAGCAACAATTAGCCAATACAATAAAATGTAGTGAATCCAAAATATTTAAAGTTATGTGGTATTTAAGAAAAAATAATATTTTTGATCCCGCTATATGACCAACTTGCAATAAATGAGTTGATTGAGATCCTTTGGTATTTATTGTGTAACATTTGCCGGATTATTTTAGCAAAAATTAAATGTGATATACGTATGTTACCGATAGGGTTTGTTTGTTACGAAATAAATATGGATAAATTTTTTTTAAGGAAAAAATGGTAAATATTTTTTATCCAACATGAACAAAAGCATTGAATCCACGAGAAATTTTTGTGACATAAAAAGGTTGAGCCATCTATTGATATAAAAAATATCATTGTGTAAATGTTCGTATTCTAACTATTTTAATCCGAAAGCGTACGAAAAAATTAAAAACACTTCTTCAATTTACAAAAAACCAATTAAATCAGATAAAAAATTGGTAACAATTATTAAAAAAAATGCAAACACGACTAAATTAATTTATTTTATTCGATAGTTAATTAGTTAAATAAGTTGAACCTAATGTATACCAAAAAAAGAAGTCCTTGGTCACCTAAATCACCCATCAATTACGCAAAGCTTTGGGACAACAGACACGGGAAAAGTATGTTCAACCTACTCTACCATTTGTTGACATTACAAGCCAAATCAAAGGGATTTTTTTCTTTTTTCTTTCTTTTGTACATATATATATGCACAAAGCTGTAAATATAATATTTTTATTGCCAACATTTATTTCTCATTATTATTCATACTTTTTTATCAGAAGTGAAGAGGGAATTTCAATAGTCAAATACCCTTTTTGAACCAGACAGGCCTGAAACTCGGGGCCATGGAAAATAGGAAAAGGCTGTGTCACCATGTGAATATACTTCTCTCTAGCTAACAAGGTATTATTTTCTTGCCACCTTTTCTTTTTCCTTTTTCTTTTTCCTCTCAGTTTGAAGTTTATGATGAATCTTGATCGCCCAGATAAAAAAATAAATTGGTTCTTGATAATACTTTTATGCACCTGTTTTACATGCCGAGATTCTGGGATTTTTTGTTCTTGGTATTTTCTTTTACCCTTTTATTGTTCATCGACAGAAAATTTATTACTTTATCTGGGAGTTGAACATATACTCAATAAGCTATATTTTTTTTTCTTTTGTTTTATGTCTGCAGGTTGATTTTTGTGGCATATTGACTGTGTTTGGCATATCAATTTGAGGATTTTTATAGTGACAACAGAGGATCTTCGAGTTCTGGGTTTAGTTTGGCTGTTGAGGGTTGATGGAGGTGGTTGAATTTTGTTGATAACCTGTAATATATTATTAAGAAGGTACCACATTGGAAGTATCTCAAAGAACCTTTTATAAAGGCCAGATTTTTTGTTTTGCATGTGTTCCTTCTTTTTTAAAATCATTGAAGATTGCTAACATGGTGTCTCTTCTTATGAGGTTTCAGAAGTTGAAACCTTTGAATATGGTGAACATTAATGAAGCATCCTTAAAAAATTAGTATTTGGCTTTTAGAATCCATATCCTCTGCCTCTGGCCTTAGCAGGAAAAAACATTGATTTTCTTGTTGTATAGAATACATCTTTTTGGTGCTTGAAGTAACTTATAGCATTAGTTCTGATTTTCAAGATGTCTACGATTTCAGAAAAGAGCATGCTACCCTCGAGGCTTCTATCTTGCCTAATAGCATTTTCGATCTTTCTTTTGATTTCCTCTTCGTTATCCCTTCTAGAGTTCCAAGACAATTCTTTCATTCCTAAATCAGTTCTTCAGTTTATTATGGTGAATAATACATCAATTATCCCGATACAAAATGCCAAAGCTGATACACAAAAAAGTCCTGTTGAAAGTCCTGCTTTTCCTATTGAAACTTCAGAGAAACAAGATATTACAATTCATGAGGTCGTTTCTCAAGGTTCTAATCCCAAGAAGACTATGGATGAACCAGAAAAATATAGGAGGAAACAATGTGACAAAAGCCAAGCTCTTCTTAGGGTATATAAGTATGACTTGCCGCCTGAATTTCACTTTGGGTTGTTAGGTTGGAAGGGAAGTTCGAAACAAACATGGCCTAGCGTAAGTGACCAAAAGAGAATACCATCTTACCCTGGTGGGCTAAATTTACAGCACAGTACAGAATACTGGCTTACTCTTGATCTTCTGGCGTCAAATTCTGAAAATGTAGTTAGGCCCTGCAGTGCAATCATGGTACAGAATTCGAGTGAAGCAGATGTAATATTTGTACCCTTTTTCTCATCTCTGAGCTATAACCGACATTCAAAGCGTCATGAAAAGCAAAAAGCTAGTGCTGATAGACTGCTGCAGGAAAAATTGGTGGAGTTTTTGGAAGGTAGGAAGGAGTGGAAGCGGTTGGGTGGGAGGGATCATTTGATTGTAGCCCACCACCCAAATAGCATGTTAATTGCAAGGAAAAAGCTAGGTTCTTCCATGTTTGTGCTTTCAGACTTTGGAAGATACCCGACTAAAATAGCAAACCTTGATAAGGATGTCATTGCTCCTTACAAGCATATGGTGAGGACAATTCCAGCTGCTAACTCAGCCTCCTTCAATGAAAGGCCGACATTGGTGTATTTTCAAGGAGCAATTTATCGGAAAGATGTAAGTTGTATATATCCACTTTGCCCCTTATGATGCACATTTATTTTTGATGTGATAATGCTTTTTTAATCATGTCGTAGAATATATCTCAGGAAATAATTTTAGATGGTTCCATTGAAACTTAACATAGACATCAGGTTGTTCTGAGTATCTGTATTGAGTGATGTTTGATTCACTTATCGAAGACTCTGAAATGCAATTAGTATGGCCTTCTAGTATTTGTTTCATTAACGAGATAAGTTTCTATTCATCTTGATGGATCCTGAAACTTTAGTCTATAATAGTAACCAGAAAGTTGTTATTAGTAAACCTTGTCAATTTGCTCCAGTATGTGTATTGCACACAGACTATAGAACTAGCCTTGGAATATTATTTGAGTCATTGTATCTCAGAATATTCAAGGACGTATCTGTCACCGAGTATAATTCGAAGCAATTATACAGAACATAGGCCTCTGAAACTCCGGTGACATAAACATTTATATAACACTACTGAGTATTGACAGTGAATACATGAAGTTACTTCTATGACATGATGTCTTTTGACACTGAAAATTGAACAATAAATTTTTTATCAGATTTGTGTATGAAACACATGAAACAGCAGTTATAGTTGTATTTAGTTTCCTGATACACTTTCCATTAGATTAATAGGCCAATACTAATTGTGCATGAGGAAAAAATAAAAGTGGCTAGTTCAAGGGAAAAAAAGGATTATAGATTCAAAGAGAAAAAGGAGAAATACAAGTGGGAAATTATAGGGAGGAAAAAGCAGTGAGAATAAGGAATTTTCTCTCTTTTTCTTTTTTTTTGTTTCTTGTTTTTGTTTTTTATCCTGTTATTTCAATCTTGAGAAAGAATGAGACTGTTACTTTGCCTAGTTTTATTTCTGTTTAATATGAACGTAATTTTGGTGAATACTTAGGGTGGAGTGATCCGTCAAGAACTATACTACCTTCTTAAGGATGAGAAAGATGTGCATTTTACATTTGGAAGTGTTCAAGCAAATGGGATAAAGGAGGCAGGCAAAGGGATGGCCTCATCCAAATTTTGCCTGAATATTGCTGGAGACACCCCTTCATCAAATCGTCTCTTTGATGCCATTGCTAGTCACTGTGTTCCTGTAATAATTAGTGATGAGATTGAGTTACCATTTGAAGATGTTCTTGACTATTCAGAATTCTGCATATTTGTCCGCGCGGCAGATGCTGTGAGAAAGGGTTACCTTCTGAATTTTCTCAGAGGCATCAAACAAGAGAAATGGACCAAAATGTGGGAAACATTAAAGAAGATCAGTGGACATTTTGAATACCAATACCCATCTCAACCAAATGATGCTGTGGATATGATATGGCAGACGGTTTCACGCAAGAAGGCGTCCACACAATTGAATGTTCACCGGAAGAATAGATATAGCAGATCACAGTTTCAGTAAGGACCATACCTACTGGGATTTCAGAGTTAATGTATTTACAGCGCCCAGTTAGGCTGTAAGTACTTTAGAATACACAAAATCAGTTTTCAATATGATTTCTGAAAACCATGTAATTTTTTTTTTTGGAGAGTTCATACAGGATACTTGATTCAGATATTCTTTGTTGAATTTACTGCAACCTATAATATACCATCCAAATACATGACCACTGTCAGTTGAACCATATGAAAGAAACTAAGAGAGGCTAAGCATGGACTGGTTAAAAACAAGAAGACTGTGTGGTAGCCGTGTAGCAGATGCTTCAAGTAATCAAACTGTCTGTAAAAGGATTTACACATTAACAACATACATGAACAAGCCATTGAAAGCTATGGAAAGATCAGGTAAAGGAACTAATACTGTTCTAAAGTAGATAGCATAATCCCTAAGTATTTGAGCTACGGTTAGAATCTAAAATATACGATGTAGGTGTTGATTGTTCTCTCTAGCTGCATTTTCAGCTCATTATGGACACAAGTCATTGATTTAAACAAATGAAACAATCAAAACAAAACCAACCTATACTGGAAACCTCAGAAGAAGCAAAAGTTGTTCATCACCAACAAATTCTGCATCCATGATATGCTTCAACCAATGTTTTGGCCTCTGTCAGGAGCTTTACAGAGGAGCAGCTGCAGCATATACATCAGCATTTGTTGTGAATAGGGTCTGATCCTCGACGAACTCTTCTTTTTTGTGATTCATTTGGATCAAAAGTCATTGCAGGTGAAGGCGCGATATCCAGTGGCACGTTCAAGTTTTGCAAGGCATCGGCATTCAGAATCCTAGTACTTCTCAGGAGCAATCTCTCTCCTCCTCCCCTTCTTAGAGCAAGATCTATGCTTCTCAATCCTGAAACATTCGCCGGTTGAATAGACAAAAACCCAATACAAAAGATTGCAAGGATGATGGTCCTGTAGATTAAGCAGCTCATTTTTTGCACTGCAAAAACAGGATGGCTGAGGAATTTCTTGTTAAAACAACGATGAAAGAATAGATGCTCTGTTTTGAAACTAAGACTTCTCTGTTACTAATGCCTCATCTGTATTTCATCTCTTGTGGGATTAAAGCAATAAAGCACAAAGGGGCCCAAAACATCTAGGGAAGTTAGATTCACCCCAATCATAAGCCCGACATAGAAGCAATATAAGGCTGTTTTAGAAGACTCTGACAGGTTTGAACAAAAGCTAGTTGGAAAACGACATTCTTAGAAGCCAAGAATCTTTGCATTTGTTCCCCACATCCTATTCCTTGCTCTTTTAGACCAACATTCAAAACAATGACCAATCTCTTCAGTCTCAAATGCAAGACCAATTTTCCACGTCATCTTATTACACACGTGTACTTTAGATAGAGAACACGTGATGTGTCACAACATGATAGATAGTTAATGTGTGATTTGTGATCATCATTCAATCAAAACGCATAATATGCAGATACAATGTTTTATACTGATCGTCTCGAGACTAATTGAGAATTATGTAGGTACAATGTTCCACATTGACCGTGTCAAGACTAATTCAGAATTCACCTTCGTTCGTGTACATGTTCTTAAATAAGCACAAAATTATTCAAGGAACAACTCCAGAACCCATTGGTTAGCTGGTGAGAATTTTACTTATTGATAAAGATTTCCTGGTTAAAGACCATCATAAATAAGTTCATGCTTTTAGTAGATTTCCCTGAAGTATATGATTCCACATCACAATTTTCTTGTAAAAACATCCTTATTTTGTTGTTGCTACCAAGATGGTGATACATCAACCTATTGGTAAACATAAATTTCTCAAGAACACTAAATAAGTAAAGAAACAATCAGTTAGAAGTTTATACATAATGGAATTTCTTAAATCGACATTCGGTATCCTAAAGTAATGACTGACAAAAACAAAACTGTAGCAAGTATAAAGTTCTAAATTTGTCCTGAAAGAGAAAAGGAAAAGAATGGACAAACGACTAAACAGTGAGTTGGCTGCAAGAATTGAGACACAAGCCAGCCAAAGTTAAGATTGCTACAGTTGCAAGAAAGCCAGATAAAGTGGAATGTTGGGGTTAGCTAAGAGAACAGAAAAATAATCCCCCCCCCCCCCCCCCCCCCCCCACCACCAAAAAAAAATAAAAAATACCAAGCATTTGCTTTATGCTAAACTCACTTTAGAATTCCAAGCTCTTCCATCTATGCTTCAAAAATGACAGTCCTGGTTTCTTGTGCTTAATGGGTTTCCTTTATGCTTTTCTTTTGCTTCTTCTTTAGATTGTGCAGCACTAAGCCCTCCATTCAAATTTCTTGCAGCCCTTCACATACAATTCTCTTCGTTTTCTTTTTCCAATTCTCTTTTTCTCACTTACCTATGCACAGTTCTTTTCCTTTTCTTGTTACTTTGGCTCGGAATATATCCGAATTTAATTTTACAGTTTGGATCTTTTATTATAATTTTAAAGTAGTGTTACCTCAAAAAAGTAGTAGTTAGTATCGTTAGTGTTTCATATATGAAAAGGCAATTAAATTTGTGTTTAATGAGAGTAAAATTGCAAGGCGAGTAAGTTGAGTTATTTCCATACAAGTAGATATCTACCAGCATCATGGAAAGTCATGTTTGCATTCATATATATTCTCAATATTCTTCAACACAAACTTTGATAATAAATCATAAAGGGAGGATTCCAAAGAATAATAGTGTGCTTTTATTTTTATGATTTTTTTGAAAAAGAAAATCTCACCAATAACTTAAGGATGGAAACACAGAAAATAAATAATTAAATAAATAAGGCTCATATTGAATTTAAGTGGGATTATCAATGTGTATATGCATAAAAAAAAAAATAGTGGCAATATCATTCTCATTTGGAATAATATATTTTTGGCTAATATTTATGCTACATTCGATA
This sequence comes from Paulownia fortunei, assembly GCA_019321725.1. Lineage (NCBI taxonomy): Eukaryota > Viridiplantae > Streptophyta > Magnoliopsida > Lamiales > Paulowniaceae > Paulownia > Paulownia fortunei. Next base: position 4,208,879 of record CM033112.1, read on the forward strand.
TATTTTATATTGACTGCTTAAACGATGGATAATTATCTCATTTTATATTATCCACACATTGGTATATTGTCCATCGAGTATAGTATCATCCACACATCGTGTGTAGAAATGCGGGTTCTTTGTGTATTTGCACTAATGAAGCATTGTGATCTATCATCAATCTTTGTTTCATAAATAATTGCCCCATGTAATTTTGGATTAAATCTGCACTTGAAGCACTTTAAATTCATGGATAGGAGCATTGGGATCTATCATCAAACTTTGTTTCATCAAATAATTGCCATTATTAGTAAGGAGTACTTTGGACTACAAACGCCCCTATAACAAAACAAAATTAGAGGGAAAGACCATGAGATGGCCGCGCAAGGGTTACAAGACCTCCCTTTTTTTCACAAAAAAAACCTAAAATTCAATCTTCCTTTTTAGCCTTTGAATTTGTAGTAAAGTCTGACTAGTTGCTCTTTGGGACCTCACGAAGATTTATTGTCAGCACCATTGATTGACTAAGGAAAATTTAATTGATTGAGTACTAATTGTTGGATCTATAATATTTATGTGGCACTGTCACTTTATATTAATCATGGTCTATTATTTAAAAAAATAAAATTGCACCTCTAATAAAAACTGTAGCTTTTGGACCTAGTGGTAAATGCTTCATTCTAATAAATGGTATCAAAGTATCAAAGTCAAAGTTACGAGAATGATTTTCAAAGAAAAACAATTGTTGGGATCGTGATTGTTAGCTTATGTGGCAACAATGGATTATATGACAATTGTTGGGAGGGGATTATTGCCTTGCGTGACTTGTTCTAATGGTATAGTCATAGTAAAAAAATATAGTGCTTGGGTTACTTTAAATTTTAAATATTTGAGTTACATCATTACTATCAAGTGTAAATTTTAAAATAACGATAAGTATTTGTTCTTCCAGTTAGTATCACAACAAGTCACAAATTGGAATTTTCCAAGATAGTTTTGGGGGTGTTGGCATCAACGTAATTAGCTAAGTACTATCCACCCGACTCATAGTCCTTATGAGGGCGTAACCACCTCATGCTAAATATCGTCTTGTATGGAAAAATATAAATTATTGAGTATTAACTGCCCGATCCATAATGTTTATGGGACACAACCATCTCATCTCAATTATTGCCTAGTACGAAAAAACATAAATAATTGAGGATTACCGATAACGCTTATGAGACACAACCACATCACTGCCTCCTAATACGAGGCTTTAATGTAGAAAGAAATAAATTTACACATTTATCAATAATTTGACCTTGAGGTCGCACAACCATATGAGATTCTGCATAGGGTCGATTGATCCTCTATCTGCTACGTCCAAAAAATTTATCTCTTTTAATTGGCTTGCCTACTAAATATCCAACATTTTTGCCCCTTATAATGTACTTTTCAATACTTATCTATATTCAACATATTTCACACAATACAAAACTCACTCACTCACTTACACACACATATAAATATATATATGTATTTATAAATTTTTCATACAAAATAAACACATAACATATTGTCATATTGAACACACATTTTTATCAACACAAATACCTCAATAAACATTCTCTCATTCTTTGTTCTTTAATTTTATCTTCCACTGGCTCCCACAAATGCATACATCTAGAACCTCTCTCAAATACAAAATACTACTATTTTATATATTAAAATTATTTAATTAAATTTAATCGAATTCAAATTAATTACAAGACAGATGTATATTTCACCTCTATTTAAGAAAATATTTAAAGATAAAATGAAAAGCTTCAAAGAGTTCGATTCAATATAATTGGTTCCACTTAACAAACATCCAAGCTTAGCATTGTTCTTAAAATTCAAGTGTTAAATGTGATTTTCCTCCGAACTATTTGACCGGGTGCATTCACCCTTTGAACTATTTTGTGCAACACTTGGTATCCTACAGTCAAAGGATTAAAAAAGCTGAGTTTTGGTGGTTAACTTACGTAAATGCCCTTAAATTTGTGGCAAATTTACAATGTTACCCTACAACTATTTTATTTGCAATCCAAAATTCCCCTTATTGTGTGGAAATCATCTCGCAACAAAGTCGTGTGACTGCGTGTCACAAATTTTTATTAAATTTAAATATCAGTTGGGGATACAATTTCAATTTTCATCATGTGATTTTTTTTTCAAAAATACAATCTTCCAATCTTGATAACTTGAAAATGAAGTTTGACATCTTGATCTTCTTTAAAATTAATTTATTCTTTGATAATATTAATTTAAGAGTTTAACACTATAATATCAAATTAATCGCTATGATTTAATGCACCCATGACGAACCTTTTAATATTCACCTTGAATGTGGTTGATTTTTTTTAAATTTATTGAACTTAAATTGAGAGAATTCTGAAACCTCCTCAAATATCTCTCTTGCTTGAATTTAAAATTGCGTCTAGCTTTTTACAGATCACCTCTATTTATATTTGTTAGATATGAATTCTTGTCGTGATTATTTGATGAGATGATATGATTTAATTAACTTTTTATAATTTGATTGATATTTATTTTCTTAATCGCATAATAGATGTGATTTGGATTATCATAATATTAATATTTTTTAAAATTTGTAAGATACAATTTAAATTACAAAAATATCGTAATTTAACACTTGACATCATTTGATCTACCATAAATTTCATTTATCTATATGCTCCCAGAAAAAAAAAAAACTCATGCCATTGAAGTAGTTAATGGTTCAACTGCGATCTATTAATTCAAGAAAAAACCTGACCTAAAATAATCCGATTCAATTTTTCTCATTTTCTGCTTGAGTTTTTTCACAAAAAAATAAAAATAAAAATAAAACAAAAATCCTTAAAATTGTCAACTTAGGTGAGGACATTAACATTTTAAAATCAAGATTTATTAAAAAGTAACGAAATGTAGTTAATTGGGATGATGACTTACCTTTAAGCAGTATTTTGTTATATTTGTTTTATTTTCACAATAAAGTATAAAATGCATTATTTTGTTTTATTTGTTTTATTTTCACAATAAACTATTAAAAAAACCCATTGTATTTGGATATGTAGCATATGTTAATTTACGCTTAGGTTAGGTACAAATAGTTTAGAATTGTCACTTGAGCTCCAATTTGCCTACCATTATTGGTAGCAAAATACATACTATTATCATAACTTGCTTCACAATTCCAATCACTTTTTGGTACTTGATTAATTGAATTTCAGCTCTTTCAATTTTTGTTTCAATTTCTTGCACCTTTGACCTCATCTCCAATGTTTATTTTTGTGAAATTAATTGTCATTTGCATGTTCATTGCTAACTTAAATCTTCTTCCATTGACAGCTTCCTAGTGTTTGATCAGTTATCCAATCTCCATTTCTTTCTCACATATTTCAGGCTCTATCCAGTGCAAATATTTTAATCCATTTTTTTTTCTGAAGTCTAGATTTTAAAGTTAAATTTAAAAAATAACAAGCAATTTTAGCATAATAAAGTTTATACACAAAAATATTAATTTACTTACATCCCAATTTAAGGCAACTTGCAAATTTTCGACCTTTGTTATTTTAGCAATCTAACTTGTTCGTATAAACTTGGTTGTCTTCACCCTTGCTCTTGAAAAATTATCAAGATAACGGCTTGATCACGAACTACATGGACAACAAGACTATTGTGAATTTGAAAAGCTACTACACATTTTTCAAATAAAAAAGATCGGGCACAAAATTTTAAAATTGCTAAAATTTAAGGGAAAAAAAAAATCTATTGACTGCAAAATATTGAAAAATGAGTGCGTTAAATCCTCAAAATCCATTAATAGCATGAAAAGGGGCAGGAGGGTAATTTCACCAGTAAAATACAACGACTTCAAAACTGTTGAAATGATAAATAATCTATCACGTTAACAGATGAAGACGTACAATTCGGACCTGTAGATGTTGCACTCAATGCATATACATTGATTGCAATATTTATCCTTTAAATATTTTATTTTTTACAAAATAAGAGAATTGGTGAAAATCTATGCACCCAATATATCATGTATTGTGGATTATGTCCAATTAATTTTAAAAGGGTAAGTGTTCTACTGAATATTTCAAGGGGGTGAACTGTGTCACGTCAGATACTTCAGGCGGCAAAGCGTATTTATTCAAAATTCAATTATGGAATCATGTCAAGCTTAAGCCCATAAGAGTAAAGTAGGAAGCCCAAGATAAATAATTGCATTCAGAAAATAGGGTCTAGGCCATTACTACTATGTTTCATAGCCCATTAGCCCATATAGAGCTTCAAACTTGTTGACTGTAAGTGAAACAAACACCACAGAAAAATTGAAAAAATTGAAAAAATTGAAAAATTAAAGAGGAAGAAAAAATAGTAGCAGAAAAAAAAAAAAAAAATCCATGGCTGAGGGTTTTAAAACCCTAAAAGCTAGGGTTTAGCGAGCAGCTCTCACTCAATGACTGACGAGGCAGCTTCAGAGCTCCCAATGGAAGTTGAACGCCAAGTCGAAAACGACGCCGAACCGAATGTGGCTGTTGATTCTGAGGACAGCGGCTTGAAGCGCGCCAGGGAGGAGGATGAGGATGAGGAGTCGGAGCAAAACGGAGAAAAGAGAGCTAAATTCGAGGATGAAAAGTCCGTTGAGGAGCAACGGGTCGAGAATTCAGGTAATGAAGAGGGGGAAGAGGAAACGGGTGGGGCCACCGTCGGCCCGAAGACGTTCGGGTCTTCTGTGGAGATGTTTGATTACTTCTTTAAGCTTCTTCACTTCTGGCCTACTAATCTTACTCTCAATAAGGTGAGTTAAAATTATGATTATATATTTCTTTGTTGGTCAAATGATGGATTTACTTGTTTCTTTTTTTTTTTTTGGTAATGATGGTTGTGTTTTTCTGGCAAAGAGTGTTCTTTTTCATCGTACAAAAATGATTGTACTATTTGTTTAACAAAAAGATTCTTGTATAGAATAGAGCTGCGACCACATGGATTTTTGTCCTCTGGGATTGAATGGTGAAAAGTTAAATAGCATTTGACAGGAATGAGATACATTGTGATAGGATTTAAAAGCGAAATTGGATGTTCGACTCGGTTTTGTGTTTAGATGATTGGCTTGTGATCAAATTGAGTTCAATTTTTGGGGAAGGATGTTCTTGAAATCCCTGGCTTGGATTTTAATTATGGTCAATAGGTATAGACTCACCCTTGATATATATTTTCAGACGTGCTGATTGGGTAATTAGGCCCTTCAATGTTTCCTTTTCGTTGATAACTGAATATGAGGCACTTCAATATGCTTGCCATTGTTTCTTCGTTAGCTTTTTTTCAATCCATTCGCATCAGAAAGATGTCTTCTCATTTATTTATTGATAAATATCAGACCCCAACATGTGCTATAGGTGCTATAAGGATTTCATTTTGGACCCTGTTTTCCGTCCACCTATATGTTAGCAGTGTAGATATATTTGACGTTGCGCTTGACTTTGCATTGTTGAAATGTTATTAGGATTTGGCTAATTTTGTTTATATCACCTTGAGTGTAGCTGGAGTTTACATGACTGTCTTGTTTTATGTGTCTGTCGTTGAATTGCAAGATTGAACAAAGCCAAGCATTTCTCTTCTGCCTTGTTCTTTACACTGTTGATGGTTGTGGGATCGGTGCATTGGATATTGTTAAAATTACTATTAATTTATACCGTACACCAGGTGCACACAAAGATAGTGAAATATGCTGTCTGTTTTAATATGTTTCAGGAAATGCTACGTTGGTTTGAGACAATAAAATTATGATAAAAGTTCTCACTTAAATTGGAAGTGACACATGAATTAAAATTAAAGGAGGTTGAGGTTTGCTATACATCTACAAAGTGGTCATCTAAGTTCTATGATGAAAGAGTTTGATTGTTCTTGTTCTTTTGTTTGACTGCGTGGTCAAGATATAACAGTAGGTCAACAGTGCGAGAAAACATCAGCATTACTTTATCCGTGGCAATCCGGCTATGATTTTGGACTATCTTATGAGAATGGCTTTTCTGTGTCCATTTCCGAGCTGGATTTTTCAAAGCTGTTGTCTTCTAATTGAGTTGCCATCTCTAGTTGGAAAGTGGTGAACATTGTCTAGTAGCAAAAGGTTTGACTGTTTTTATATTCTTATCATAAAAAATATTGATCTTGAAAATTTTAGAACAGTATAAAAAGAATTATACTCACATTTCAGTAATTGCAGTGGATGAGATTGTTTTCACGAGCTTACTTGGTAAGTTCTTCAGATTTATTCTTGTTTCTGTAATTTTTGAAATGAGAAATGACTTTTTCTTTTCTCCTGCTGCAGGTTAAAGTTTAGATAGCATCTTTGTTTAATGAGTTTTTTCTTGTATTGAAGAAGTTTAATTTTCATGATGAAGTATTATTGTATTGCTTCAGTCGACATGATATTTTGATCCTAACTTGACTGGGATTATGTTGTGACCTAATTATTGGAAGTAGAAGTCTGGTATCCACAATATAGTTCTTTACTAGCTTATCTTGCTTTTTTCAGTATGAACACATAGTGTTGCTGGAATTGCTCAAGAAGGGTCATTTGGAGGCAGAGAGAAAGATTGGCAAAGGTGTCAAGGCTTTCCAAGTCCGATTCCATCCTCAGTTCAAAAGTCGCTGCTTCTTCCTCATAAGGGACGATGAATCCATTGATGATTTCAGCTTCAGAAAATGCATTGACCACATACTTCCCTTGCCAGAAAACATGCAACTAAAGCATGATGTCAACAAGGCATTGCGTGGAAAAGGCAGCGGCCGAGCACGTGGTCGTGGCCGTGGCAGAGGTGGAAAATGAAGAAACGAGAAGCTGCCTGTCTTTTGCATCCCGTTATTATATTAAAATTCTTGGAGCATTTTTGGGAAAAGAAAAAGAACAGAAAAAAAGAATCAATACTGGCTGTTACTCTACAGGAGGTAGCTAAGTTCAATTTATGTTTTTACGTGTATTACAAGTCACGGATACACGCAACGTGCATACCATCGCAATCAAGTGTTTATTTAAGCATTGATGCATCTATTATATGAAATAGGAGATCAAACACTGAATGAGGATCAAGATTTTGGCTTGTGTTGCTCGTTTTTGTAGTGAATGACACTTTTGTAATGATATCTCTCCGCTACTGGAGCCCCCAATTTGCAGAACCTGCTCTTTATTTCCATGTTCGAATAAGAAACGATTGCAAATAATTGCAGTTGCTATATCTCACCAAATCAAGGAGAGGGGATGAAAAATGTGAAGGGTTTGGCAGGTGAATAGTATTTTTCTTGAGTAAGTAACTTCCATGAACTTCTGCAACACGATGTCAGTGTCATCTATGGTTACAAATTTTCTAGTTCATTACTTCTCTGACTTTTTAAATTGTTGTCATGTACCATGTTTTACCTATGTGAACTCATTTTCCAAGTAATTTTTAGTATCAAAATAACAGAATAAAAGTTGTGCTGTTATTTATCAGAAGGAAATTCAGTGGAAATTAATGTTTATACTGTAACTTCTTGAGTTAATTATTAAGTTGTAATCAGGAGTGACGTTAAATTGTAATAGTATTTAATTATGGCTTCTAATTTAATTTTTAGTGGAATGATGGTGAGTTCATCATTGGCGGGGAATAATTGGTCCGTTACTATGAACTATAATTAATTAGCAAACTGCTGCAGATATTTATTGAGCTAAAATGACGTACATATATATATATATATATATATATGTATATTCGTATAATAAAATGCTCCAAACTACGCAAATTTATGTGATTTTAAATTGGAATATTTGGATAAACAAAACTATGTACAAATAAAATCTTACCACTTTTGTATTCAAATTGATAATAAAGGTTATTCACAATTTCTTTATAAAATAGTTTATAGCAGAATTTTTTGTCAAAGCAATAAGTTGTAACTTAATCAAATAAGCTTCAAAAAATTTGTTAGCTACCTACTTTCTCTCCGTTCCAAAATTAGAACTCTTAACTGATCGAACATAAAATTTTAAATGAGAATTAAAAAATAAAATAAAATCTCTCTTTGAAATTAATTGTTTCAAGAAACTACTGTGTTTTTCGCTTGTCCCAAAACTGAAAAAATTAGTGTGTTTTTTGTGTAAAGATTTGATGAGAAAAAAAAGTTGTGGCCCCATAACATGGATTGGATTAGCGTGGGTTACAGAGAGAAAAAGCAGCCCCCAAATTGTTGCACGCAGCTCACAGTAACAAATACAATTGGCACCCACATGCCAATCATTTTTCTCAAGTTAGTTCTAATTTAGTTAAAAACAAATATTGTTAGTAATATTTGGAACTCTATATAATTCTTTAATCTTCACTTTTTTTTTTTTTACTTCTCCTAATTTTAATAAACAGTTATTGCAATTAATTCATTTGGAATGACTCAATCAATCAATACAATCTAAATTAAGGGAAAGATTAAAAAAAAGAAAAGAAAGTGAAGGGACTAATCAATGATATACATCATTTTTCTAATCTTTAATCCTCATTCCCTAACCGCTAGACCAAAAAAATAGCATTAATCTTTTACTCTACATTTATATACATGTAACTTTTTCTAGGGTAGACCAAAAAAAAAAAAAGGTAAGTGTATACTCTCTTTGTCTCAAATTTAATATGTTTATTTTTTTTAAACTTCTTAAAATAAGGTTCTGCTTCGTAAAATATTTTTTTTTTTAAATATCCTCCAACTTAACTTAATGATATGATACCACTAATTCTTATTTACTACTTACAATAATGTAAACTTACATCAAGTTCACCCAAAACTTTGGGTGCAATTAAATTGGATATTTAAAAATGGGATACGTCTTAAATTTATCACTTCTATTTTTATTTTGAAACTTCCCAAAACAAGGTTTTTTTTATATCGAAAATTGATATTTTTTTTCCTCCAAAATATCTTTTTACTTAAAATAATGATATGACACAATTCTAAACTACAACAACGTTTAAGAACAATAGTGTAAAGATACACAAATTTTCCCATTTTCAACTCTGTTCTAAACTCTAAGTTCAATCAAATAAAAACAATAAAAAATGGATAAGAGGGAGTAATTAAATTGAAGATATTATAGACCATAAGAAATAGGGTTCATAAGATGCTACTCATTTAGGTATTACAATTAAGATAATTAATCATTAAATCACACATACATAATGACATCAGTATATATATATTCAATCACTCCTACTCCACTTAGATAATACCCAAACAAATAGCATAAAATTTTGCCAAAAAAAGTAGAATAAAAGGAATCTAACTAGTGATAGTTTTAATATTCCAAGTTCCAAATTCCAAGTTCCTAGCCCCAACTAATTCAAATTTTAATTAATTCTGTGTTATCTATCAAATTAACTCTCTCCTCCAACAATCATGTCTACCTCTCACTCGTGAGCAGTGATTCCACACTAATCAACGACTGAATGTCGTAGATATATATATATATATATATACACATCTACACAAACACATATATATACCTATGTATATACATACACATGTACATGCATGCACGAGTACTTGGACGTTTAATCCATGCGACGGCGCACGATCTTCTATGCAGTAAATCACAATAATTACATTCACACCATTTATTTACTTTTACCATGGCCTCGACTTCTTCTCTTCCATATATATTCCCACTACCACCCTCATTATCCTATCGCCAACTTACTCATTGTAAGTGCGTACTTTGAAAAACCAGAAATTACACACACACATACACACACACAGAGAGACTATCTTTTTCAAAGATGGAAACTGAGGCTGTCAACTTGGGATGGTCAAATTATCAAGTAATTGCCAAAGAAGAATATGAAGGTGTTTTCTCCTATGTATCCCAACTACCCCCTATTGATTTCAGGTGATACTAATAATATTTGAATCTTGTTTAATTAAACTAAATTACAGATATAAGTCCAAAAAGAAAAGTGGAGCAGATTATGACTCACAGTGTTTCCTTTCATTTGACTTGTTTGTGTGTGTGTGTTTTTCTTGATGGGGGATGAAACCAGTGGATTTTGTGGTTTTACTGGCTGGGATTTCCAGCGTGAATTTGGCACGCAAGAAACTGTTCTTGGTGCTGTTCCTCTGGCAGAGATATTTCTAAATGACCCTTTTTATTCACCTCTTGATCTTGCGCAAAACCATGCTCTCATTCCAGGTAAATGTGAAAGTATCTGGTAATCATTTTCTCAGTATATACAATGATCAATAATTCCATTGTTCTGACCAGCTTTTTCTTATTTGGGTTTTACTTTCTGTATCTGTCATTGCAGAGGTTTTCTTTTGCAATTCTGGGAGTGCATCAGGGGTTTGGGAAGAAATGAGGACAGGATTTCAGGCTCAATCGCAGCAGCAGAAGTTGCTGTTGGATAACAATAATAACTGGACAATAGTTGATGAGGAAATGCCAGTGGAAGAGAAGAAAGAAGGGAAAAGATCCAGAGAAGTAGTGAAAAACAGTACAAGTTCGAAGAAGTTGTCACGGAAAACCATTTCCCAGTATTTTTACATGCCAATAACCCAAGCAGCAAGGGAACTCAATGTAGGATTAACCCTCTTGAAGAAAAGGTGTAGGGAATTGGGTATTCGGAGGTGGCCACACAGAAAGCTCATGAGCCTTCAAACCCTAATCAAGAATGTCCAGGCATAGTCTCTCTCTCTCTCTCTTTCTCCACCCCACCACCGCCACTTTGTGTTTATGTGTGAAACATATAAGGATAAATATTGACAGAAAATTTAGGATCCAAGATTGTAGTAATACTTGGAAATACAAAAACAACATAGGAAAAATTTGCATATTAAAAAAAAAAAAAATCATACTATTACATGAAATTTGGGTTTATTTCTAGTTGAGGAGAACCATTGCTCTTGCCTGGCTTGAGTAGTTTAAACATTAATGTAACTTGCAAAATCATTTAAGTGATGTGCATGAAAGTAAATAAAGAAAATGAAAGAGAATTAACATTGATTCTTGAGTTTTGGTTTTGACAGGAATTTGGGAAGGAGGAAGGAGAAGGGAAGTTGAGAGAATCTCTAGAGATTTTGGAACAAGAGAAGAAATTAATGGAAGAGATTCCAGACATGCAATTGGAGGACAAAACCAAGAGGTTAAGGCAAGCATTTTTCAAGGCAAATTACAAGAAGAGAAAGCTAATGGGAATGATTAATTCTTCTTCAAAATCTGCAGCATCTACCAGTCATAACCCTGCAATGGCTGATGAAATTGCTGTTAATTTCTGTGGCTCTAGGGAGGTTGATGATGATGATGCTGATGAAGATGAGGAGTTTAAGTACTTTTTATCTGATTGCATTTCTTCTTATTCTAGTGGTATAATGTTCTGAAAGTGTTCAAAATCTATCATGCAAAGTAGTTGCAGGGATGTTGTTGGGAATTGATTAGGGAGCGTTAGTACATTGTATATGTATCTGATTTAGGATAATCAGTGGCATCATATATATGGTTGCTTTTTATGTTTAAAGAAAATGAGGGTGATATTGTTTCTTTTGTTTCTTTTTCTTATTTTTTTTTTCTTATTTTTTTTTCAGATTTTTGGGTAAGGTGGACATTAATTATTTAAAACAAACTAAATATCTGGTGATATATAATAATTCCCATTAGTGTATACAAGACACACACGTATAGTAGCACTGCTATTTTTGGGAGGGTTTAGATTGGATATTCTAAAATATCTAACCTAAATACATATTTACTTAATGAGATGAGAGCCTAATAGTAAGGTCAAACCTATGATAAATCCCAATTTTTTAAGGATAAATTATCGCATAAAATAGGTGTGATGAGTTATCCTAATAGGATGAAAAAAAAGATTTACAACAAAGAGAGTGTGAAAATAATAACGAAGAATATTTTAATCAACATAGTTTTAATCACATTATTTAATCATATAAAATACACATAATAATTTTTTATTATTTTATTTTATTATCATATTTTCTAACATATTTCGTCAATCATTTTTCATTCCAATCAAATAAGTAAACGAGCCCTAGTTGTACAAGTCAATTTATTGTTAGAGTTTTTGGAATCTATTTTGTATAATTTACGATTCCTAATTGAAATCAATTAAGAATGAAATTTGAATATGTATACTAATTTATATAGAAAGTTGTGTTATAATACCAATCCACGTCTCCTAATATCTGAAATTTTGGCAAAGTTCTTCTTCCTCGTACTATTTGGTCAATGATTTTGATAAGCATACAATTAAAATTGAAAACATCCCTTAAATTATCTAGCTTGATTATAATAAGGGAGCACTCTCAGAGCATTAAACCATTCCCAGAAGCAAGTATTATTTGGATCATTTTAAGAAGGGTAAAATGTAGAGCCGATTTTTTGAAAATGTGCCCAAGCACTCCTTAATTCATATACATTGATTATGTTGCACTTTGTCACCTAACATTTTAAAAAAATTGCGCATTTAATAATTTAAAATATTTTAAAATATTACAGTTTACGATCAAATCCTTATTTTGATAGAATAAAGTGAAATATTGCATTAAAATACCGGCGTGTGCTGCTCACTTGTCACTATATTATCGAGCTATCATATAGTTATAACTAATTTATGGTTATATTTTTCTAAGTTTAAAATTATTTTCGTGAGGTAAGTAAAAACTATTTTTGTGGTCACCCAATCATTGTTCTTATATATATTAATTTTTGTTTATTTGTTTAGTAAAGATTATGGATTATTTGGAGTTTTGATTTGAATATGGATAAAAGAGTCGTTGTGGATGTTGGCGGCAAAATGAGTGCATTTTAGTACCAACATGACCTCTCTGCGTCTATTCATAAATTTGAATTGCATTTAGGCATAAAGTAATATATCTGTATCATTGATTCGTGGATAACCATAAAAATAACTTTTAATTATTTTACGAATACATAAATTAAGAGAAATATAATCATAAAAATGATTTATGATTATAAGATAATTCAAATTAACCTAATAATCCATCATTGCCAAGTGAGTAGACCATGACAATATTGTTGGTGAACTAATTCATTTTATTCCATCAAAATAAAGATTTGATGGCAAAGCACGTAATTTTATACTATTTTATTTTAAATGGGTACGAGCATATTTTTCAACGACAAAATGCAACACGCTCAAAAGTATATCGGCATCTCCAACAGAATATTCCGCCAATTAAACAATATCAAGAAATGGGGTGTTGAGGCACAATTAGGGGCTGTCCCCTTTGGACCCTTTTAAGAATGTACTTAAGCAAGAGCCAGTCCAGAAAAAATTGTAAGAAATTCACAAATAAAAGCTATAGAGTTCATATAGCTAAGAGAAAGTCGTGTTTTTTTTAGTTAAGCACCTGCCCTGCTGTCACACGCAAACATGGACTGATTTCGAGAGAAAAGATGAATTTCATCCGTAACGAGTACCAATTTTGAACAGCTACACTGCTCCTGAAATGTTATTATCAAACTGAAAGAGCCAAGTAATGCGCACAACACCACATTCAACAACACTGGATACTCATTTTCTATGCAACAGAAGCATTTCAATACAAAAAGGAGGGAACATGGTTCAGTAAGTTGCCTACAAAACTGGAATCTCGGTGCATTAAGGAATCCGCAATGGCCATGCTACTTTATTTTTTCCTCAAAGAAGCTTCAGCTGTAGTAAAAGTCTATGCAGCCACAGGTTGCTTCTGAACAAAAGCAACGCCTTTCTCAATACTGGCCTTCAGCTCAGGCTTGAGAGCTTCCAAAGCCTTCTGTTCATATTCGGTTAATCCTAGAAGCTCGGATGAAATCACAGCCTCAACCCCATTCCTCCCAAGCTTAATCCTCGAGGCAAAGAATGGAAGCTCAGTCAGGTCAGACTGGATATAAGAGCACTCATAGACATCAGTATCCCCATCAAGAGCTCGGAGTGAGGACTCAACAAACCGTGCTGCAGCATATGCCATAGAAAGAGTGGCAGACCCTGCTCCAGCCTTTGCCTCGACAACTTCTGTCCCAGCATTTTGAATCCTCAAAGTTAGCTCTTCCACTTCGTCGTCAGTGAAAGTAACAGAGGGTTTTGTCTTTGACAACAGGGGTAAAATAGTAACCCCTGCATGGCCCCCAACAACTGGGACATCCACATCAATGAGCTTCAGGTTTTTCTTCTGAGCAACAAAAGTATTTGCTCTGACAACATCAAGAGTAGTAACACCAAAGAGCTTCTTTGGATTGTATACCCCTTTCTGTTTCAAAACCTCAGCCGCAATTGGCACCGTGGAGTTGACAGGGTTGCTAATAATGTGAATGAAGGCATCAGGGCAATTATCAGCAACTGCCTCGATCAAGGTTTTCACTATATTGGCGTTAATGTTAAAGAGGTCATCACGGGTCATACCCGGCTTCCTCGGCACACCAGCAGGTATGACAACAACATTTACGTCTTTCAAACAATTGGCCAACTCAGATGCTCCTGTAAAATCTGCAACCTGAGAGGGTGTGTTGCAGTGACTGAGATCAGCAGCAACTCCCTTTACATTTGCTATATCATAAAGATTCAATGCAGAAACTAGTGGTGACATTTTGATGAGAAGGGCTAGAGGCTGGCCTATACCACCAGCAGCTCCAAGAATAGCTACTTTATAGGATGCATGAGGCTGAACATAACTGTAAGATCTCTGGCTCTGTTTTTGAGCTTTTGCTTTGTATGAACACTCAAGAACTGTGTGGCTTTCGCTACCTAAGAATGAAGATTCTGATTCACAGCTCACAGAGTTTGCTGCTTTAAGGCCACTGAAACTCCTAAGGTAGTTTTTAGAGTTGAACTTGATGCTAAAGGCCTTTGACTGCATAGGCTGACCAACTTTGGAGCCAGCAGATGCAGTAGATCCAATTGAAAAAGTGGTTGCTGATGTAGCTGCCATCTTGCAACCTGCAATGAAAAACCAGATTTCAACCTTCTCAGGACATCAGAGAACTGAAACGTTCAACATAGACAAACTAAGCCCAACTCAAACTACGTTAAACAGCATGATTAATGCTTGAGGAGTTGAAGAGCAATAGATGCTGTTCACAGGATTGCTGAAAAACATAAACTGATGCATTACAGTATTGAAGGTATATACAAGAGAAAACATGTGTACACACTATCTTTTCATGATACATATAAGTAGACGGACTACAAGCACATTGAAAACGATACTAAGTTCTTATTTAGCAATAATTTATGAACTCACTACATGCAATAGATGTATTTCAATGTGATCCAAGGTTTAGGACCACTTCAAGTGCATAATCTAGTAAGAAAACTTGTTTGAAATCTCATTGTAGTCTACTTCGCAGACAGGCTTTGACGTAAAATTGATGGTGTACAACAAAACGTGGGCTATTGCATATGCTATCTGCAACTATTAGCTTACATATCATCAAATAAGTCAAAGGAGAATTGAAACTTATTTAAATTTTTAAGAGTTAAATTCTTCTCCCCTAGCTGATAACAAACTAATATCACAAGCACTTCCAACAATTACTGATGTAAAAATCAACCAAAATTCTAAAAGGCTATAATCCAACACAAGTAATTTATGCATTGACATACACCCCTGTATTCCAAACATCAAATGATAAAGAAGCTGGAGAACCAACCAAATATATTTAACCCAGATGAAATCAGATTGAAACAAGCACACAACTTCATCCAAGATAAAGATGCATGCAGAAATCTTGGATCAACAAAAAGAAAAAAAAGACGAAATTGCCAAGGAAATAACTAAATTCATTTCAATTAAACGAGAATTTTCAGATCTATTATATACCACGAATTCCCGTTTATAAGTAAAGAAGTTGTGCATTTTGTCAAGTGCCCACATTACCTCCAAATTGAGAGATAAACAAGGGCTACGGCAAGAAAATAAAAAACCAACAAAAAAAAAGAAAAGGAACAAAACTGCAATTCAAATTCAAGTTCACATATTCTTATTCAACCATTAAATCACAAACACAACACAATGCAACAGATCTATGAGTAGAATAGGTCAAACAAATCTAACTTTACTCAAGTTATTGAAGCTCAAAAACTCAGCAGAAACGGGATAATTAAACAGAAAAAATTAAAAAAGGAAAGAAGCAAGAAGAGTGCGAGTACCTTTGGGCGTGAAACTTCGCAGTTGAGGTGGTGGTGAATATCAGAATGTGAATGGGGTCGAGGAGGGTTTGGTTTTAAAAAAAAGGACTTTTCACACGCACAAACACGCTGGAGTGCGTGTATTTGAGGAGGAGTTGGTTGGTTTATCTTAATTTTCTCCGCCGAAGGGCCTCGATCAAATCTACGTACATCACATGTATCTATAGTCAGCACAGACAGTGTTCTAAAGGCAAGCCCACTATTATATTTATTTTTCTAATATATTAAGCATAATGGTATAAGAATCTAATTTTTGGGATTAATGATCCTTTAAGGAAAGATCCTGGCCTCACATTATGGAGTCTGGTTTTACGGCTGGGATTGCTTCTGATGAAAAGAAGAGAAAAAATATCAATGGGTGGGTTGGTGTGACTGGCCGAGAAGAGTGGTTGTTTGAGGCCTTTTGGGCCCCAAAGCTGATTTTATTCGGCCAATTTGTCTTTATTTATTTTAAGTTGAAAGAAAGTGAAAGACTTTTCATTACTTTCTGCTTTTGTTTTTTTCGTTTCTTTTTTTTTTCCTTTTTCGCCTTTTTATGTGAAAAAAAAAAGAGAGAAAGGGTTCGTGGCAAAAACACATAAGTTGGTTTATGTTGAAATTGGAGAGGTATGAGGTTGATGTTACTAACCTCTATTTCATGCATCAAATCGTCAATTTCCCCGTATGAAGTGAAGTGTATATTTCATATTGACGAGGATCAAATTTTCTTAAGTATATGATCAAATAATGGATTCTTATTTTTAATATGAATAAATCGTTAGAAGCGTTGGGGTGTAAAGATAACCCTTTGATTGTTAAGTAAGAATTATAAAAAGGGAATATCGATCAAAAACTAAAAACAGTATAGAATAAAATAAATTCAACATACCTCGAAATGAAGGGGATGATGTATTTATAGATGCTCAAATAGGAGTTATGTCCTTGTGTGTTATGTGATGAATATATTACTTAGGTCTTTTTTATTCTTGGATCTATTAAATTGAACCTTTTAAATCACTATTGTGTTTATCATATAGCTCCTACTGCTCGATAAGTTTTGTGGAAGTGAGCTAGTTGAAAGTAATCGTTTGATTGATGGACTTAGTCTGCAGTGGCGTGAACTATAAAAGTCATGGTGGGAAATAGTAATAGATAAGATGGCGTCCATTAGGATGCGATCAAGCACGTGCAGACCAAGATGAATCTTGCCATCATATCGAAAACTTGTTGCCAGATTAGGGTGCGCTCCACAGGAAAAAAATGCTTGTCATTATGCTGGAACTTGTGGGAGTGACCTCTAGGGGTAAACGCTAATCATCATATTGAAAAAGTATGCTCTAGAGGAAGGCATTTGTTGCCATATAGAATGAGGGCGTTGTTGAACCCCCGTCACCAAATAGAGAAGGGCACTCATGGGGAAGATGTCTGTCATTGTATTGGACGAGGGTTCTCCAAGAGGATGCACTCTCATGCTGGAGGAACACTTGGTAAGCTTCGCCACTGCTTCTATCTTTACTTAAATTCTCCTCCTCAAGGGCTATTCATGTTTTTGCTTTGTTCTCTTAGGTAGTCTCTAAATCTTAATAGAAAATGGCTTGTTCTAAGGTTAATGCTTGACTATTTATTGGGCCAATGTCCTTGTTTAGGTGGATGTATCCCCTATGATGGCCATCTAAGCTTCTTGCGTCACCTGCAAGATTGAGGTTAGGGGGTATATACTTCGAAAGTGCTACTGCGAGGAGCATGTACTCCTTCATACTACCTCTTGTGTTGAGTAGTATTATGCGTCGCACTATCTAGAACATCTTTTCTAGCCCTCCCCTCGCATCATCATGAGGAAAAGATACTCACCTACTAACTTTCTCCTGTGTATTGACTTCTCTTCTTAGCAATGTCTTTTCGAGCTCTTGTTACTCGACCCTTATGGCAAGAGACTCGACTATTTATTTCTTTTTGGGTGTCAACTTCTTTTCTTTGTGGCTCTTCATGTCTCAACTCTTCTCGACTCGATTTAGTTCTCTCAGAAGTTAGGGACGAGCCTTGACTTCAAAAGAAAATAATGAGGGGCTCATTCCTAGGTAGGTTCTCGGTGTACTGGGTACCGCCGCTCTTGCTGAGGCATCATTTAATCAACCCTAACAAGGCCTCCAACATAATCTACAACACTACCACTCTAGAGGGCATTCCTTATTGTGG
Source organism: Paulownia fortunei (assembly GCA_019321725.1). Lineage (NCBI taxonomy): Eukaryota > Viridiplantae > Streptophyta > Magnoliopsida > Lamiales > Paulowniaceae > Paulownia > Paulownia fortunei. The sequence continues at coordinate 4,227,280 of CM033112.1, forward strand.
AGTTGGTAGATCATTTTGGGGGAGCTCTCGCTGCTGCTAATCTACCTCGTTGTCGTTAAGCCTCTTCTCCTTGAGAGTGTCTTGGACACTAGCTTCCTGAGCTCGAGATCCTATCTGCATTTCAGTATTGAGGTAGGTCTTTTCACAAATGGCGCTAAAATGATGTTGCTAACCTCCAATCCAAGAGTGAAATTGTCAATTTCTCCATATAGAGTAAATCATATGTCATTTGGGGTCGACAAGAATCAACTTCTTCGCAAGTACCTAATCTAGTAACGAGTTCCTACATGCAAAATGAATAGATGGTTAGGGATATTTAGGTGTCCAACGATAATCCTTCGACAATCAAGTTAGAATCATAGTGAGAGAATATCGATAAAGAATTGAAAACAATGCTGAATATAACAAATTTAACATACCTCAAAAGAAAAAGGAGTGTATTATAGGCACTTAAGTAAATATTATGTTCTCATGTGATATGGTACATGCACTAATTGAATCTTTTTTATTCTGGTAGAGCCTACGCCATTAGAAGGATTTCAATTTTATAATTTGCCTCATCTAATCAAGCATGCTAAGAGTCATTATGGACAACAAAAACAAATGGGACTATTTTAAGTTCTTTGAAAGTAAGACCTATAAGAATGTAGTTTAAATCCTATTGGTACAATTGCTCGAGTCATGTCTAGTGCCACGTTCTCTTCATTAAAAGAAAAATCAAATTCAAATACCATAAAAACAACTGTAAAAGTCCAACTTATTCAATATTTAATTTTTTTATTTTTTTGATATATTTTTTTTTAAATTCGAACCCTTAAACATGGGAAAGGAATAAAGGGACATAATTCATTTTTTTTTTTCAAATTCGAATCCTCAAACATAGAAAAAGAGGAAAGGGGCAGAAATCTCATCTATAAAAGTTGAGGTCAAGTACCATCACTTCTAATGAATATTGGTTCTACAACATAGATGATATTGGAATAATTAAACCATAATGTTTAATTAAGTTAGAGAATACTAGTATTTCTTGACATAGATGATATTGGAATTGAAAGCATATATAAGCAACAATACAAATCAATACTCATGTATGTAGATCAGTTATATTTATACAAATTGGATTATGGATCCATGTATTTTAGATCAAACTCGTCTACACGCCTCCTTTGGATTGAACCGCGAATATGTTTTCAAGTCTCCATACTCCAATCAACTATGGACATATCTTTCTTGTGGGGATAAATAACTACTAAAGTTACTAGAACTATTTATTTGCCTCAAATCCTTAAAGTTCTATGGTGATACTATAAGAAAGACATAGAGATAAATTATGTAGAGAGATAATATGACGAGAGTGTTGGGAGATAAAAAGATATATATAAGAGATATATATTCCTACTCAAAGAAGATTTTCAATCCAACTATAAAACTTAATCTCACTCAAATTGTAGAGTTAACATTTGATTCAAATATAAATGCTAATTGGAGTAATCTCACTCAAATTGTAGATTAATATCAAATTCAAATATGAATGTTAATTGAGTTAAAAATCCTAAACTAAACTTAATTTCCAACAGGAATAATATAATCATAATATTTAATTAAATTAGAGAATACTAATACTTTATGGGGTAAATTCCACTTTACTCTCTCGAACTACCATCAACCTTTTGATTGCATTAGTTTGCCCCTTTAATTAGGTATCTTTAAGAATAGCTATTGATTTAGCAATTTTTCCCTAAGTCCAAAAATAAAGAAAAAAAGGAAAAAAAAATTACCTGCATATATTCGCGGACAAATGTTGATATACGATGATTATTCAAATTTATTAATTATATCAAAATAGTTTATGAAGAAAATTTAGAATTTAAAATATGTTTCGATAAGTGAATGGTCTCATTTTAAGAAAAAAAATATTGACTTTGAAAATTCAGTCTTAAAAATATACGTATGCATTTGATTTGCTCCTGATTTCTAATCTAAATAAAAAAAAAAACTGATTATTAATTAATCAATATTATTGACTCAATTATTTAAAATAACTGAATGTTGTTTGCATTATAATTTCCAATCTTCCATAAAATATCATCATCTGAACTAGCTTGACAGCTATAACTGTACCATAAAATTTAGAGACTGCTAATATTATTTTACCATCTACTACTTTCATTGACTATGAAGAAAGGGGTTCTTTTTTTTTTCCCCCTTCTTTTTTTGGCTTTTAAACTTAAACTTAAAGGGCAAAATGGGTAAATCAAGTGCTATTTTAAAGAAATTTGGGTATTTCAAACATTGTGAACAATTAAAAAGGGCATAATAATGCAATCAAAAGATTGAGTATTATTTTTTATAATTTAATTATTCGTAATAAATTGGGTATTCATACAATATGTTTTAGAGTAAAAAAGAAAATGACATTTTGATAAGGAGTTAATTATAAATTTGCCCATTCTGTTTTCGCGAAAATGCAAAAAGCCCCAGATAAGAGAATAGAATAGCCTAAAATGCTTGTGTGTTAGGGAAGGTAACGGCAATTGTGCAGCACGCGCGTTCTGTGCGAAGATGATTATTTTTTGGCGGATTTTGATTGAATTGACTATGTTAATTGTTCAATATACTCTTTATTGTATATATGTATATACAAAAAATAAAAAATGAAAAATGAAAAAGTATATATGCATGTATTAGTTATTTATAATTATAAAAACGTCCTCTAAAATCCATTTAAACATCATTTTTCACCCTTTAAACATAATTTATTATTAATTAAAAGTAAAGTGGAATTTAATATTTGTAAATTGTGGAATTTAATTTTTATAATTTAATTATAATATTGTTATTATAGAGTTTTAGATATAATGAATTTTAAACATCCATTAATATTTTCTTAAAATTACTGAAAATTCATTAATGTTTCACTAAAATCACAAATAAAATCACAAAAAATATAAAAAATAACAAAAAAATTACAGAAAAAATTTACATAAATTTTAGAATATTCTATTCGGATTACAAATAAAATAAAAAAATATGGAGATTCACAGAAATTATTGAAAAATTACAAAAAAAAATAAAAAAATCCTAATAATTATAAGAAAATTCTTAAAAATTACAGAAAAATAAGAAAAAACTCTTAAAAAATACAAGGAATTACAAAAAAAAAATGTCATTTTTTTCTCTATTAAAAAATTTATTAAATAATAATTATATGTTATACCATCTATTCTTAAATTTATTTTAATAGCTAATATTTTTAAGCATTCATGACATTCATTCAATTGTAAAACATTCATAAAAATTACGTAAAATTGGGAAAAAAAATTCCGTAAAAGTTCCAAAAATTCCAAGAAAAATTTCACAAAAATGACAGGAATTCGAGAAATTTAAAGCTATAAAATTCCCTAAAAGTTTCAAAAATTTCAAAAAAATGTTCCATAAGAATGACAAGAATTCCAGAATTTTATAATTTGTGAATGATAGTTTAAAAACATTGTTTTACCCTCTTATTTTTTTCTCTTTCTTCTTTCTATTTTTTCTCTCTTTCCAATGACCTCCTTCTTCTCCCTCTCCCCTTCCCCACCCACCATCGTAACAACCGCAGCCCACCACCACCAGGCAGAACCCACGAAACTACTGCCAACCCCATCCCCAAATTGGACAATCGCACCACCCCCGCTCCCTATCCCCAAACCTCCAACCCCCAGATCCACTCCCCCACCCATTTTGTATCTGTATTTCAATCCATATGTGTATGTTTATTTATTTGTATGTATATATATGATATATATATATATTTAAATTCAATAAAAATCATAATACTTGAAAAAATAAAAAAAGAAATAAAAGAACAAAATATGAGCCATTGATTTTAATTTCAATGAAATTTAAAAGCTGATTGAATTTAGATTAGATCTATCGATTGTTATATTATTATCATAAATCTAATGATTAAGATTTTAAGAGTATAAAGATTAATTTACATTAAAGTTTAACGCCATTAACTTTCAATAACCCCATGAGAATATGGGAGCGTTTTAAGTTATTTTCTAAATTTGAGGATTTTTTTTGCATTTTCATAAAAATACAGTAGGCAAATTTGCAATTAACTTTATTGAGAAGTATGGTAATATTATCTACAATGAGTGTTGTGTTATTAATATAAAAATCTTTATGTATAAATAAATTATGCAACATATGACACTATTTGAGCACAATTACTACTATTGGATTAAAATGAAATTAGTAATATATTTACACAATGTTTGATTTATTTTTTTCAAGATATTTGTATTTTTCTACATAGAATATACTATTTGTTTTGTTTATTTTTAATTAAATATTTTTTTTAAATCTTTCAACATAATTTTCAATTCTATATTCAAAATTTACATCATATATATTTTTTTAAATAAATGTACATCTTATTTAGAAAATAATTTTTATTAAGTAATTTAAAAATATTTTTCTAAAAATGAGATATCGACTCGACCTAACAATTTTATTGGCCAACACTTCTTTCCAAAAATATGGTAGATGTAATTATTAATTATAGATTTAGAACAAGACATTTTATTATAGAATAAAAGAATTATTAGGGGACCTAACTTTAAACCTTCATAAGTTCAATCAAAATATTAGGTTGAATTTCACTTTGCCCCGCATGTAACACTATATTCTCTCAAATTAAAAACATATATACTTTGCCCTATTTAACTAAGAAAATATTATATAATTTTAATTTAATCTTTATTTTCAAGATATTTTGAAAAATATTGAGTTAAAAATGTTAATTTATTTGAACTTAATGATATAAAATAAATAACTTTAATTAAATCAACTATAAATGAATTTTATATTAAAGCAACAATTTTTATTTAGTAAATTAGTTTTACTCATAATTATAATAAATAATTTTAAATAATTAGTACTTTTGAGAAAGCTCAAATTTCCTTGATAGACTTTTAAGTAAAATGACAAACTTACCAAAAACCTATAATATAGGTGTGTAGATAAAAAATATATTGGAATGCAAGACAACTTTGTTTTTGAAAGAAGGGTCGAAATGATCCTTAACTTTTATCAAAAACTAAAGTTTTAGCAAGTCACAAGACCAACTTTTATCAAAAACTTAAGTTTCAACGAGTCATAGAACCATATATGAGAACTGCCGCCTATTTAGTGTTAAAAGGTTAACAAAGTTGGCAACTTACTATATATTTTCATTCTCAATAAGACTATTTTTTTTATACCATATAACAAAGGAATTTATTTTATTAAGAAAAATCATTTTGAAATTATATTCTATCTATAAAATTCAACTATGAAAATTTATAATTGATTTAGTTTATATTATTAAGTTCAAGTAAAAAATTAAAGATTCAATATTTTCTCAAGTATTTTACAAAGAGGGGGTGAAATTTATTATTTCTTAGTTTTCCGGGGCAAAGTGTGTAATTTTATAGTTGAGGGGAAAACTGTTACATGCATATAGTTCAGGGGCTGAAGTGAAATTCACCCAAAATATTACCCAGGGCAATCCTTATGAATGCGAGCTCGAAACTAATTAAGGGCCAAAAGACTTCATGGCGAGCTCTCATCGAGTAGTATATCGCCGTACACAATTACAACTCCAAACTTTTCGGATTTAGTTCTTCATCAATTAACAGTAATCTAATTAACACAGCTTTATCTTGCAGGCTTCAATTACAATAATGATATTTCAGACAGAGAAGGTGTAATTAACATATAGCAACGTACAAAGCTCTAATAGGAAGAAATCAACAATCTTCCTCGCACAGATCAATTCCCTCCAACAAACAAATCACAGACTAATTATTCAACATCCTTCAACGGGTTCCTGGGTACGACCCGCTCATACACTAAGCTTCTCCATCTCCTTCCTCAGCGCATTAGCCCTTACCAAGCTTCCAATGGTATTCACAGCCAATTTCAAATCGTCCAACGGGTTCCCGGGCACGACCCGCTTGTACAAATAGCTGTCGAAAGTCATCTTCTGCACATACTCGTCGGCGCACATCTCCACGAACGCCTCCCTCGCCGGATTTGATCTGTAGAAAACCTTCTGCAAAATATCCAAAACCTTGTACGTTGGCCAATATGTCTTGTCCCACTTCTCCAAATACACCCTCAAATCACTCTCGTCCACCATTCTCTTCCCGTTCTCAGACCCCTCCACCACCGCCTCCGCGCACATCCGCCCACTCTTAGCCGCGAAGTATATCCCCTCGCCGGAGCATTTAGTTACATACCCTGCGGCGTCGCCGACGAGCGCCACCCTGTCGAGAACTCGCCTTGGCCGCGGGTGTTCTGGGATGGGATGGGCTTCCACACGGATGATTTTTCCACCCTCGATTTTGTCGCGGGCGCGGAGTCTAGTCGCGATTTGGAGTTTCTTGATGTCGCCTTTGTGGGTCACAGTGCCGGTACCGACGGCCACGTGGTCGCATTTCGGGAAAACCCACCCATAAAAATCCGGCGAGACATCGTCACCAACGTACATTTCTGCTAAATTTTCATAGTACTTCATTTTGTCATCTGGGATTTTGATGCGCTCTTGAAAGGCAATGGCGTACTCGTAGTCACCGGCGTTGATGCCTTTCGCGACACGGGAGTTAGCGCCGTCCGCGCCGATGATAGCGTCCACTTGCAGTGTCTTCTTCTCGCCGGCGGCCCCTGTTTTCGCGTTGTAGTCGGTGTAGTGCAGAACGTATGGCGCGTTCTTGGACTGGGGAAGGTCCATTTTCAAGAAAAGGCCGTTGATGACGGTGGCTCCGGCGGTGGCGGCGCGGTCTCGGAGGTAGGAATCTAGTACTTCGCGGCGGACCATGCCGATGTACTCGTGCGGCTTCAGGGTTTGGCCAATGTCCACGGCCACATTAGACGGTGAAATCATCTTCATTTTCGTCACTCTACGGTCGATGATGTCCAGCGGAAGATCGAATTCTCCGACCATGCAGAGTGGGATAGCACCGCCGCAGGGCTTGCAGTTGTCCATCTTTCGTTCGATGAGGAATGTCTCGATGCCTCCCTTGGCTAGTGTCTCCGCCGCAGAGCCACCAGCCGGGCCTCCTCCCACCACGGCCACTCTAAGGTTGCGGCCATTGACTCTTGGGCTAGATTTCGAGGCGTTTACGCGTAGCCTACGGTGGGGGAAGGTGGTGGCGGTGGTGGGCTTGGAGAGAACTATAGAATTGTTGTCCGGCGTGGACTGGCGGAGGCCGACGAAGGATTTTAGGGCGATGGAAGCCATGAGTGATTGTTTCTTGAAGTTAGTGGCTGAGAGTGTAAAGAGTGTGTGAGGTTTTATGAGTTGAAGTGATTTTTTGTAGGATATGGTTAGGGGATTTGAGGAGGGGAGGGCCGTAGGATGGATGGTAAGGGAGGGTGGGGATTGATTGAGGATAATGGGGATAGATTTTTGCTTTGTTTGTATCGGTCTATTCTATTGGAGTAAGGAGTACAGTCAACTTTTCTGATTGTGTAAGAATGAGGGGACTGATTTTGAGTGTTCTTAAGTGGCTCTTGTTCGGCCACGTAGCACGACGTGGGGGTAAAATTTTGATTCTCGGGGGGGGGAGTGTACGGGGGTTGTAGTCTTTGAGGGTCGGAGGTCCGAATTAAATGTTCTTAAGACAGATGGTTGAAGGATAGGGGGAGTTTATACTAAACAAGAGTCATTGTTGCTTACAGGGATAGCAATGAATTGGTTCAATCTGAATTCATTACAAATTTGTCTTATTGTGGCTGAGTTTTAAAATTATGTACGAATCCTGAGCTGAGTTTTGAGTTGCAGTTTATGTTTTAATTAATAATTTATACTTTAAATATATAAGTATAAAATTAATAAATAGTTTATGTTTTAAATATATATAAAAGTAATAAATATATTTGAAAATTTAATTTTTTAAAATTAAAACATAAACATTTAAATATGTAAATAATTAGTTTTTTATTTATAATATTATTTTCTTATATTAAAAATTATGGTGATATTACTTAAAAAAATTATTTTTAAATTATAAAATAAATTTAACGGTCCAATAAGTCTAATATGTCAGGTCTTTGGTTTGGGGTGTGGGTTCCAAGTTCATGAAAAATTTGGCAGGTGGGCTATTGAATTTTGGCAATTTCATCTTAAATTTGACCTGTTGCTATCTTTGTTCTTGCACCCTCCTATTTATTCCTAGTTTTACATCTATTATTCCTACGAGGCCCTTTACTTTATTGATTGAGATATAAGATAATTGATAAAAAAATATTATATTATCAATAAATAGTGTGGATGCTTGGGTTGATTTTAATAATGATGTGTTATTATACAAAATTTGTTCAAATATATACTTTATACAATAAATAAGTGTAAATATGAGAATATAATCAAAATGCCCTTAATCAAGTCAGACCAACTTTCACAAAGGAAAAACAAAAACAAAATCTGCCAAATAATTCAACCCCGACGGTAGTAGGATAAAATGATGCGGATAATATATTTGCGGACCAAAACCATTTTTTTTTTAAATTTAGTTATTCACACTTAGCCGAACTAATTTTGTAAGCGGATAATCTTTTTCCCTAATTCATCGGTCAGGTAAATTTGGGAATGAACACAATTTATATATATTTATGATGAATATACGCAGATGATATTTATTGAGTCTCAATAACAACACTTTATATAAGGTCCAAAGACAATACTTTGTGCGTGGCGCACCAAACCTTTTTTTTTAATATTTATCTCTTTCCATTTCACCTAACTTTACACCTAAAAGCAGGGTAAAACAGAGTTAAACACTTTGGTAGAAGCAGAAAATTAAGAGGGTGTCAAAGAAATTAGAAAACCATTGGAGTTTCACTACTATATTGAGAAAGTAGATTAAAAGGACAAGGAAAATTGTTTCTTTGTGGGTTTTCTTTCTGCTAATTATTTAAAAACAGAGGACCCCCCCCTTCCTCTGTTATTTAATGAAAGAGGCAAAAAAGGGTTCAGAAAAATGCAAGCAGATGAGTAGTTGGAGTCATAAAATCTTGAAGCACAGAAAAAGAAAACTTGACAAGATTGGCAAACACAACTTCAATATTTTTTGGGTGAAAATCAATTCTCCACCTTTTTGTAGAGTCTCAAGTCTTAAAGTAGTGTTATTTTTAGAGGGCAAATTTTCTAATTTCACCTTGATTTTGAGGGACAAAAATGATAATTTGCTGGTTAACGAGGGTGATGGCCTGTAGTTGGATTCATATCCAATCAAAATTTTGAAATTATACGGAGAGCCGAGAGATGTCCATTGAACCTCCATTGTTCAAATTATATATTGGACTGGATATGATAAAATAGTAAATCAAGCCTAATGGACTAAAGTAAATTGGGCCTGAAGAATTTAGTATTGGACCTTGATAAACAATCCTATGAGGTATGAAAATTTAGCAACTAATCACTTGAATTATGTTTGATCATTAGTCACCGATTAAAATGTGAGTGGAATGACATTTTTGCCCTTGGCATTCAACTAGTTGGATTTTTTTTTTTGTATACATACTTGCACATTTAATTACGTTAATATCACTTTTATTCATTTACAACTAAATTTAAATATATGTTATATATAATATATTGTATATATAGTCTGAATACTTAGATTGTTTTACATTTCTTAATATTTTGTGATGGCATAATTAACCTTATATGGCAAATATGTGTTTATGAAATCTAATGGTAAATAAGTAATTCACCTAATCATAATTATTAGAACTAGACTCCTACTTAGACATAAAATATAAAAGTGCACATAAATATACTTACTTTAAACAACAAAGAGAATATTTTGATTTCCTAATTGTTTTCTTGCTGTCCAACTACTATTAGACTCTAAATGAATAACCAATTAAAAGTACCTAAAACTTCTACTCTAGGATTTATAAAGTATTACAAACTCACATTTACTGAAAAATAACTAAAATTTATATTTTAAAAATTTAAAAATATTACAGACTCACATTCAATATAAAATGGGGTAACAATTATCTTCAACCTCAAATTTTCATACTAAATTTATTTTGATTTACCTACTGAAATTTATAGAGGTTGAAGTTTACAGAGTATGTTTGCTCATCATCTAAATAAACTAATATGAATTCTTAAGTTTGAATGACTCGTTGGGACAACCAAATAATGGTGAATCATGGAAAATAATTTTTTTGAATAAGTATTAGAATTATAAAATGATAAGAGAGACTAAGTATTGAATTGCAAATGTTACCAAAATGTGAGTTTGTAATATTTTTGGATCATAGAGTAAAAGTTATAGGTTTTGATTTTTTTTTTTGTTTTAGCTAGACTATTCATTTGGAGTCCAATACTAATTGGACGACAAGAGATTAATTAGAAAAAAATATCTGTTCTCTTTTTTCTTTAAAGTATATTTATGTCTTTGCACTTTTATAGGTTATGTCTTAAGTAGGAGTCCAATTATAATGATTAGGATTAAGAAGATTACTTATTTACCATTAGATTTTTATAAATATATATTTTATTTTAAGGGTAATTTTTATTTACTATCCGCTCCTTATCTAATGATGGTAGATGACCAGATATTTCCAAAAATTTCACGACCTAATGATGGTAGATCGCCACATGAATAAAATTTCACCGCCTGATGGTAAAGATCATATGACATGTATACGTATAAAACGTTCATGCTTGTGATGATTTTACGCTTTGGTATAAGAACAGCTTCTGTAGGTAAGAATATTTCATAAACCATTACTAAAAAGATGAAATAGTTTAGATTTAGCACTAACTTCATTCTAAAGGAAAAAAAGAAAGACAAAAAGCTCATTTAGTATTGTTGATCAACTAATTTAATTATTTTTTAGTACAATTATAAATTATCTAATTAATTTATTATACTTAATTTTTAATGATATTATTAATATGATAAATATTAAGACTTGAAAGTTAGTGTTAAAATACTAAAAAAATTAATGTTATAAGTCGGTTAAAAATTTAAAGTGTTTCACTTCATACAATGACAAATAGAACAAATACTTTGGGATACATTAAACGCTACCCACTTGAGAATTATTCTAGTGGAGTTATGATTTATTAAATTACATATGATTAGATTAATATTTTACCATGTAATACATATTCAATACAAAGAGGGAGTATTATATAACATAAAACTTTTTACACTCTAGATAATAATAGCTAAATAGTGACTGGGAATTTCTTTTTTCTTTTTTTGGATAATTACTAACTGTGGAGTTTGAATTCATCTTAGGTGGGAATTTGTATAAACTTTTAGAATCTGTCAATGGGAGTCAATGTAGTATGAGCTCATGTACATATATACACACAGACACAATGTATATATATATTATAGTAAAATCAAACACTGAAATACTCCATACTATTTACTGCAACAATAGTACTGAGACATACATGTCAATTTAATAATCAAGAATTCTCCTATCCATCTATTTCTACTTTCAAAAATCCCTTCCTGAATTCTGCAAAAAAAATTTCTGCTAAGCAAATATTTTTGCAAGACAAATGAACTAATCATCTCCAAGTACTTGAATTATATCCTTCTCACCAAAAAAAGTCAGAAGAAGATGAAATTTTTTTGGTGCTATCATCATATACTATAAAGTATAAACTTAAACCAACAAAAATGCAAAAAAATCAGATACTATCTTGATTCCTATGACATTGTTGTATCCATTAATTGATTTGAACCAGGGCGAAACACAAGGCTGAATTTCTCCTGAATGACCACAACTGAATAATCATCCCTTGTCTTAATGCATTCCTGCTGCAAACCTCATTCCAACCTCCGACCAATGCGTACATTGAATTCGACTTCCAATTTTTCAAACTTATCGGGCATTCTTCAAGACAAGGTTGAACAAGAGTCGCCAGAATTTCCCCCTTCTCTAAATCCAATAGATCTGCTTCATTTGATTTCAAGAACTAGTTCTTAACTTGGCTGTAGGGTACAGATAATCTACCTTGACTTTTGCTGACATCAGTTTTATACAAACCTTTCTCAATAACCAAAAACACGCTTTCAAGACAACCCACAGTATTAAGAATGTGATTCTTGAACGTTTCAGGAAGAATGGACCCTGGATGTGAAAAATTCATGATCTGAGTTCTTTTCTTGTATCTCTTCTCCGATGTACCATCTTCATATTCAAAACCTATTCTTCTTTTACATGTAGAAAGAGGGTTTTTGTCAAAATTCTTTAATCTTTCACTCATTGTCGACGTTTCTGGGGCTTCATCAGTAGATTTCTTGATGGTTATTTTCTTGGAAATAGATTCTTGAATGCAAATAATAATAGGGTATTTTCCAAGATTAGTTTTTAAAGTTACTTTCAGGCCTGATTTTTTTTTAGTTCTTGCAGTAGCATCGACTTCAACAGGAACAACAGTTTCTACCAAGATTTCCTTCTTTTTTGGTCATCGCTTGCCCTTCTTCAAGAAACCACGATCAAGAGGATGATCCGCAGCAGCGTCATCCTTAGATTTTTCCACTTCTGTCACCAATTGCTCTAATTCAATCTCCCATTTAGACAGTAACTTAGACAAATGAATTAAGCATTTCCACCATCTGTCGATGGCCGAGCAGCCAACGTCATCAAGATCATCAAATTCCAACATTGTTTGAACTTTCTAGGTATCCTCAAAGAAAACTTTAAGAAAAGTGGAGAGAGATTTGGGATAGTAAATGAAGGGGTTGCGCGTCTAAATTATGTAATGTAAATAAACCAATATCTATGAATTATTTATATAAAAAATATAAAACTTTATGTATATGACATATTTTTAGATAAAATTATTATATTTTGTATGTCTATATGGTATATATAATTTATACTGTATATATACATTATGGTCTACCTAATTTTATATAGTATACCCCCATCTTTATATATTGTTTAGTTTTAATATTTATTTGTACATATTACTGTTTTACATATCACATAAAAAAAATTAGCATCCCAACCATAAAAAATACTTATAAATAATATTTATATTTTATATTATATTGTGTATTAATAATGTAGATTGCACATGTATTCAACATTTGTGTAATATATATGTAAATGTTACACTCTTCATGTATATATTATATATATATATATATATATGTGTGTGTGTGTGTGTGTGTGTGTGTGTGTGTGTGTGTGTGTGTGCACATATCAAATGAAGTATTAAAGTATATAACATTAATAAGGTTTAGATATATATATATTATACACACACACATATTGTATTTTTGAATTGTAAATAATAGTATATATATTTTATGTATTATTTAATAATAGATATTGGATTTAATTGCAAAATTGGTCTAGTAGAGGAGGTGACAAAATCAGTCTTGTAAAAATAGGAGTTGACAATTTTAAGACAAAAATTGAAATTTTTTGCACAATGATAAATGTGGCCGAAAATTGAATTTTTCGTTGGGAAATATCACGTGATTGGCACGTGACCCTCTCAATTTAGGAATTTTGAAATTTTTTGAAGATTTTTTAATGACTCAGCTTAAATTCTCCATGTGGACATGACCTAAGATATGTGGTGCTCAGGTGGAGGAAAGAGAATATAACCCACCTAAGCATGTAAAAAATAGAAAAAAAACGACTAGCTAAACATGCCAAGTTGGAAGAAAATGCCAGATGTCTTCTTTTTTATACTTTGTTTAAATAATGAATATTATTTACTATAATTTTTTTTACTTCATTCGTACAATTAAAAATAACTCTATTTTCTATTTATTAAGTTAATTCATTAAATATAATTTTCAATCATGAAAACTTTATTTCATTTGTAAAATTAAAATTAACTTGAAAATATAAAAAAGTAGTATAACAAAAGTATTATATCTATTTTATTCCATTTTTTTCTCTTAATTAATATAAATCAATGTTCCATCTTTTCTATTAATTAATATAATTCAATTCATAAATAAGCTTTAATTAGTCCACTAATTTATGTAATACTAACTAACTATTTCAAAAATATAATTAATTAAATAAAGAAAATAAAAAAATATATTTAAATTTCTATTATTGAAGGGCTTTTTTGAAGATGATTAAGAAGAAAAAAAGAAATAAAAAAGAATGAAATATAAAATTCTTCTTTACCTTATATTTTTAGAGTAGTTATTCTTAAAATGTTTACTCCCTAACTGTTAATTAACTAGTTGATTAAATAAAGATTAATTTATAAATATGAGTTTATATTTAATCACTAATTAATTATCAATTTCTAAAAAAATTATATTTCTTTTGTTTTATTTGCTTAATTAGTTATCTTCCAAATTTGGCCACTTGGCCTTTTTTTCCATGTCACCTGGTCCATTTAGGCTTCAATTTTACAAATTGGATGGAGTATGCCATGCCATGAGGTTCACATGGCTTATTTTTTCTAACTCAACTTTAATTTTAGTCCATGTAGGCTTTTATACGTACATGTCATATAAAATTACCAGAATATCCCAAATCCCATATTAAAGGGTCACGTGCCAGTCACGTGATATTTTATGGCGAAAAATCTAATTTTTGATCAAATTTGTTCTTTATATATTAATTTTTTCTTTAACTTTTGTCCATAAATTGCCATTTGTTTTTACTGGATTGATCTTCTCTCCTATAGACACGGGACTAGTTTGCAATTAAACCTAGATATTGTATACCTTTGTACATTATATCATAGGAAAAATTATAATTTTGATCATATATTTTGGCCTACTTAGGGTTTTAGTCCTTTATTTTGGGGGTATACCAATTTTAGGACACTAGTTTTAAAAACTTGTTAATCTTAATTTTGGTTGGATATTCTTGATTTTGGTCAAAATTGCCCTAAACTTGTCATTTTTTTGATACTAGTATCCTAAAATTGGTACACCTCTAAAACAAATCCTAAAATCCTGAGTAGGCCAATATACAAGACCAAATTTGCAATTTTATCTTATATCATAGGTATTTGTCATACAAAGAGTTAGATTTCTTTTTTTTCCATCTAAAAAAGAAATTGGCTGGAATTTTCTGGTTAAACAAGTGAGTTAACAGCTTCATGCGTGTTAAGTGTCATTTTCAATAAAAGTTAATAGTAGAATGCTGATATATGAGACTAAAATTAATTTTTTAGGAAGCTTGGTACCAAATTTGCAAACCCTCTTGTATTATGGGGATTAGAAAAATTATTTCTCTTAGGAATACAGTGGTACATGTGCATGTCACGTGAAATTTTTCCTCCATGTTGGTGAGTTAACGGCCACGTGTGCTACACATGCCCATTTTTCCCCAAAACTTAACGTTGGAACTAAAATTGCAATGAAAAACTAATTTATAGGACTAAATCTTGATTTCTTTGGAAGCATGATACCAAAATTACAATACTCCTTAAACACATAGAACTAAAAATATATATTTTTTCGCAATCTATATCACTCATATTTCCTTATTACAAGAACACATTCACTTCATTAGTGGAAAAATGCATTTTTGGTCTTACAGTTTTGGAGGTGCTGAATTTTGATACTATACTTCAAATAAATTTCAAATTTGTTCACATATATAAGGTTTTCATTGTAATTTTAGTCACGATATTAAGTTTTAGAAGAAAAAATTGTTGGTGCTGTTAAGTCAACAAAGTAGAGGTAAAAATTGACTAGAAAACTCATTTGGAGGGAAATGTATCTATTTTCAGCAAAAAAAAAAAAAAAAAAAACTTATTTTGCAGTCACGTACCATTTTCACATGCAAAAAGTTTAAATAAAAATAAAAAAAATAAAAATCTTGTTAGGAAAATATTTTGATCAAAGCAATCAAACGTATTAGCAAAACAAAGTAAATGTATAAGTATTTTTATTGTATTGCATTTTTTCAAAAGTGGATTAACGAGACCTTTAATGAGATAGTAGAATGTACCTTTGAATTGATATAAAAAAGTTAATGTTATTTTAATATTGATTTCGATGAATTTAATTAGATTAAATATTTTGAGGTTATTGAATGTGTTCACAGTAGATATATTTCTCACTAATATAATATTCTTTATTAAATTTTTGTTACTCCACTTGAATAATTCTCAAGTGGGTGGCATCTAATGAGTCCCAAAATATTTCTTCTATATATTATTGCACGACGTGAAACACTTTTGATTTTTCTATCAGCTTATGACATTGATTGCTTTTATAATTTTAACTCTAAACTTTCAAAATCTTAATATCCGTTATATTACTAATATCTTAAATTATTTATTAATAAATTAATTAGATTATTTAATATTTTACTAAGAAAATTAAGTAAATTGATTGATTAACAATACTAAATGAACTTTTTGTTTTTTAGAATGTAATGCGTGCTGAATCTAAAAATTTTATTATTTGCTTGTCACATTTAGGAATGCTGAGGTATTGAACTTTTTCAAATAACCTCATATGGTACGAAATGTTGGCAAATAACCTCTTGAGCTAAGGTTGGTTGTTAGTCATTGTTAAAGTGGGGGATAGTAAGACATTTTTGCCGTTAATTATCTCTCAACTAGTTGGAATTTTTGACTTTTTTTTACACTTATATTTTTAAATTTAATTACCAAAAAATCACTTCTACTCATCTATAGCTATTACTATATTCGAGAAAATTTCACTTTTGGTCCCATAAGAATTGAGACCATTGCGGTTTTAGTCCCCATTTGACACTTGTGGTCTCAAATTAGATTTTATAGGTAAATTTGGTCCATAAGAAAGTTTTAATTTCTTACAATTTTAGTCCAGGTCCATCAAATAATTAATGGAGAAAAACACATGCAGGTCACGTGGCCGTTAAGTGGTTGAAAACACATGTGTAGTGCATGTGTATAGGGCTGAAGTGAAGATTAACATTTTTTCCCCAAAATCAAACATTACAAGAAAAAAAAAACTCTAACTCAATTTCTCTCCATTTCTCCCAAATTCTCCCATTTCCTATTATTTCGTTCTTTGATTTACTTTTAAAACTATCATTCAGCTGCAAGATCAATAAGAAATCTTGGTGGAACTAAGAGAAAAATGGTTCGACCCATTCATTTAGTTAAATTTCTACATCCAAACTGTGGTACGAATCCTGAACTGATTTAGGGTTTGATTTTTTTTAAAAAAATTGATCATTGTATTGTTTTATTAGTATAATATGGATTATTTTTTTTATCTTATGTTCCAACATGTCATTTTGTGGAATTTTTTATGTTTATAGTGTGATTTTTCAGCTTGTTTTTTTTTTATTATAAGTTTTCTTGTTTCTTGTATTTGTGTTCTCCTTTACCATGGGAAAATTTGCCAGTTTATGTTATGCTTGATTTTTTATTTACAATGTACCAAAAGTGTTGGGTCCCTTGCAAAAAATAATTTAGTTCTAGAGTATAGTCCCCTCTATGGCAAAAAGTGTTCACAAAAGTGTTGGGTCCCTTGCACAAATAAAAAAAAAATAGTTTCAAAATATGGCCTCTTCTTGTATTTGTTGACTGTTGGTTGTTATTATTATGTGGTGTATTATATTGTGTGTTTTGGATTGTAAATTATATATTCAGTTTTTTTTTTTTTTTGGCTTGCAGGTGAATACAACTTTCTATTGATAATTAAACTTCACCATAGGTGAGTGTATTTGATTTTGTTGACATTCATAAGCTTTCAATGAATTATCTTGATAAGTTATGTGAACAATTAGGCTATTTGGGGACTAAAACATATTATAGGGTTGACATGTTCAAAAAAATTGAGGATGGTGCAGTTAGAAACTGATTTATGGATATGTGTGTTGGGAAAGAGAAAAAAAGTTGTAATATATTTAGAGGTTGAACTGTTAAACACAGAAAATGATCTTGATTTTAATGTTATAGTTCAGAATAAAAAAGGAAAGGGTGTTGTGCAAAATGATAAGGGCAATACTGATCCTAATTTTGATCACATTGATATTGACTTTTATATTGATAACTATGATGATTTGAGTGATATGGGGTACAAAAAATAGGTTGGGAATGAGGTTGAGATTGAGTGTGAGAATGCAACTGGGGAAGAAACTGGTGATGAGAGACAGTCAGGGACTAAGGTTTTGAATGTGAGGGGATGAGGGAAATCTCAATGAAGATTCTAATGAAAATGATAACTACAATTTAAAGAATGATGAGGCTAGTTATGAAAATATCCTTGATGATATCATGTTTGATGAGAACATAGATAGAGAAGTAGAGTGGACAAGCACTAGCACACAAAATAATGATGCAATAAATAATGCTGAGATTATTGCTTCAAGTGACTCTTCTCAGTTAATTGTAGATTCTAGTGAAGAAGATTTTGATAGTGAAGTACCTTTAGAAGTTGATAATGTGGAGAAGACCAACATTATATTCAAGTTGTCTAATTAGTTTAACACTATGTCTGAAATTGGGATGATCTTTAGCAGTAAGAAGTTGTTCAGAGAAGTTGTGCATTGTCATGCAATTAAAATAAGAAGTTTGAAAATAAAAAAGAATGATAAGAGAAGAATTTATGTTAGGTGTGTGGATGAGGGTTGTGATTGGCATATTAATGCATTGAAGATAAATAATGAAGAATCATCCTAGATTAGAGAGTGCAACCCTAATAATAGGTGTGGGAGGTCTTATCATGTGACTAATGTGAAATCTAAGTGGCTGACAATAAAGTATAAGTAGACTTTTAGGTCTTATCCTAAGAGAAATGTCAAAGGATTTAGGAATGATGCCATTAGAGATATCAGATGCCATGTTTCCCTATTTCAGGCATATAGAGCAAAACATAAGACATTAAAGTCAATTGAGGGAAGCTATGATGACCAATATGCCAAACTGTGGGATTATATAGAGGCACTAAGAGGAAAAAAACCCTGGTTCCACTATCATTCTAGCTTTAAGTAATGCACTTGTTCCCAATGGCACAAAAAAGTTTAGTAAACTCTACGTGTATCTCAATGCTTTGAAACAAGGCTTCTTTGTTGGGTGTAGACCTATAATAGGTGTCAATGGTTGCCATTTAAAAAGGTCCACATGGTGGAGTATTTCTCACAGCAGTGTCCATTGACCCTAACAACAATCCATATCCATTAGACTATGCAGTTATAAGGAGTGAAACAAAAGAGTCATGGGATTGGTTTTGGAGACTTCTGAAGGAAGACTTGCTTATAGAGAGTGATGATGTGTACACTTTTATTTCAAACAATCAAAAATGATTACTGCCTGCCTTTGAGTGTGTATTCTATGGTGTTGACAATAGATTTGTGTCAAACACCTACATGGAAACATGAAGAGTGCAGGATTTAAGCAGAATGTATGGGTTGCTGCTAAGGCTAGCACTGCTATTGAATTTTATAGGGCAACAATGCTAAATTTGGTGAACTTGATCATAGATGCTTAGATTGGTTACAAGAGAAGCCTGCAAGATAGTGGTAAAGATCACACTTGAGCACTTATCCCAAGTGTGATATTTTACTTTATAATATATGTGAATCATTTAATACCAATATATTACAGGCTAGGGAGAGCCAATTTTAACCATGTTGGAGTGGATAAAAGAGTATTTGATGATCGGGCTACAACAAAATAGGAATAAGGCTGAAAGAAAATGGGAAGGAAGAAATCTATGTCACAAAATCATGAAGATTGTTCAGAAAAACATGGATAAGGTAGCTGATTGTATTCCTATCAAGTTTGATGATTGGCACTATGAGATCTCATGCTTTGATGGATCAAGGTATACAGTGGACTTGAAAGCTCATAGTTGTCCTTGTAGGAAGTGGGATTTGTATGGGATTCCATGTAAACATGGAATTAGTGCATTATGTGCTCAATCACTTGATCCAAAAAATTATGCAAATAATTGCTACTTAGTTTACATGTATTGCAGAGTATATGAGGATGGTATCAATCCCATGGATGGGCCATAATTGGGATATTGGAAGAATGAGAGGCAAACCTACAAGATCAAGACGACTTGAGCCAATCCCCTAAAAAAAGGATGAGATATAGCCAGAATGCATTGACACTACCAAGATAGAAATTTACAAACTTGCAAGTTTTTGTGGAGAAAAAGTTCATAACCCTTGGGAGTTTCCACCTGAGGATGACATTGTGCAATTTGTAGACATGCCACAGATGGCACAACCAGAGGAGGATATGGAACTAGCTGAAGAGGTGATGGCACAAGCTAAGGATGTGATGCCATAAGCTGAGGATATGATGCCCCAAGCTGAGGATGTGATGCCACAAGTTAGGAGATGACAGTGGCTACTAAGTTTCCACAAATGACACAAGATGATGAGATACTAGAAGATAGGAATGAGCCTTTAGTTAATGTACCCGTGACAACAAAAACTAGACAGACAAGAAAAATGACTGTAAGTGAATGTGATTGTTTATTTAGGAGCTAAACCTGATTTTTTATTAATTGTAACTCAATTCTTGTTTTATAAATTAGGCAAGGAAGAAAACTAGAGCTGCTATCTATGAGTCGACTCATGAAGCCACAACTGATGATGTGAATTTGAGTTAAAAGATCAGTCACTTGTATTGTTTTATTTTGCATAATAATTCATGGGTATTTTTAATTTGCATTGACAAATGCCAAGAACAAGATCACATATACAGGTTATTGGTGGACTCTCCTCATTCAAACCACCTAGGCAAGTGAATCTGCCACCATCTTGTTATCCTTTTCCTACTACCACACAACAAATGCCACCAAGAGTTCATATTAGGGCACATCCTCCTTTGGCTTTCCATCCTCATCATTATATGTCCACTCCTAAACCTATAATTGGTGTAACTACATCAGAAGGCATTAAATTAATCAAGAAAAAGGGTAAAAAGTTTGTTACCATGTCAAACTTGAGTGTTGTAGCATTTGGAAGAAGAAGTAGGAGATATTTGAAATAAGTGATTTTTGATTTTTTATGTCATCCAGAGAAGAATATATTTTGGTACACTATTTCTATTTTATTTGGCATGTTAAGGCCAAGAACTGCAGTAGAATTAGTGCAGATTAGAAAATGGGAGTAAGAATATGTTTAGTACTCTGTTTCTAATTTCTTTGGCTGGTTAAGGCTAAGAATTGCAGTAGAATTAGTGCAGATTAGGAAATGGGATGGTGTATGTTATATTTACAGCCTAGAATTGCTATTCTGACTATTGATTTTCCACAAACGTAAATTCAATAAGAATTTATCAATTTTTGATAATTCAAGATGTTTTGGATAGGGTAAATTGCTATTTCTTAAAAATAAGTAAAGCACATATAAATCACAAGCAAAGCTATTACATAACATAATATAAAAAATTTCATTAATCCAAACCCAAGTTAATAGAAGAAGGAAAAAAAGATTGATAGTTCAATTTCGCAATGCACGACTGAACAATCAGTAAGTAGTACTTTACAATCCATATCTCTTATCAATATATAATCATCATATCAAAGTCGAGATATGTTCAGAAGTGACAATGGTGAAATATTTTTACAAATATAATTATAAGGGACTGACAGGGTGGCAATTCATATCACCTACAATGATAATAAAAATCTAATTGATGAAATTAAATAGTTTCAAGATGCTCAACGGGTATCCGCTTAAAAAACAATATGGAGAATTATTGAATTTAATTTAATTGAAATATACCGAGTCATTATTAACTTGCAACTTCACCTCCCAAATCAACAATGCATGACTTATTGAGCAAATTAAGATTTAATAAATATTTTGAGATAGGATCTTCTCTCCAAAACAATGCTCAGAAAGTTTTTCTATGTGTTCTAAAAGTGAAAAAGTAATAAAATATTTTTATAAGAAATTTCCGGAGCACTATGTATAGGACAAACAAGGTAAATATTGGAAAAAATAGAAAGAAAAAAGATGTGATTGAGGGTATAAATGTTGCAAATCCAATTGAAGGTCCAAAATATTATTTTAGGTTACTCTTGAATCATATCAGAGGATCAACATATTTCTAGGATACTTTCCACCACAAAGTCATACCACGACTCATGGCCCTTGACTAAGTGAGGTAGCATCATCATGTCATCTACTTTTGATTGTAGGTATAGATTATTGGGTCTAACCCAATTTTATCCATATTCGCTTCAAAATGATTTTTTTTGATTATGCGATGATCCAATTTCAAAGAAACAATACAAAAATGAGAATTGCTAGAATCTAATCTAAGTATCATTGAATGTCTAAATGAAGTTGTCACTTTTCAAATGCCACATGAACTTTGAATACTATTTGGAATCTTCTTTATATATTGTGAACTAGTAGATTTGAGAGTTTTTTGGGATACATACTTTGAGTCAATATCTAAAAATTTCAAAAGAGAATCAGAAATCTCAATTAAACTACAAGTTGCCAAAACTTTAAAAAGTTTGAATTTTTCTCATAGAGCATAAAAAATAAAAAAAATAAAATACATTAGTTCATATGATCTTCCAAACATTCTTATAAATATAGATAACATGGACAATGATTTTCCTACAGAGATAACATGGACAATAATTTTCAATTCTTTGATTGAGGTTGATTTGTAGGGTAACAAAGAAAATGACTCAATAGGCTCAACAGGGGACAATAGGGATTATGCATAATAAACAGGGTGCCTTGAAAGGCTCAAACGGTTCAAAAATGTCCTAATTCACTTTCCTAATATTATGAAGCCTAATATTTTGCCTTGAGTGACAATCAAACAAGTTCTAGAATTATATGAGATCGCAAAAAAAATATCTAGTTCACATAAATATTTTCTTAACATGTAGAAAATTCAAATATTCAAGGCTATGTGCTCAATATGCCAAAGGATTATAGGAAAAATAAAAATTGCCATAAGAGTCAAGCACATACATAAGCACAACATTCATCAATTTCCAAAAGTTATAAACAAATAAAACCAAATGAAGCACATACATCCATCCCCAAACATAGAACTAATATTGTCCTAAATTTTAAATAAAACAAGATAAAGTATAGAAGACTTCTCTGAATGAGGGTAGTGTTAATTCTCATCAACTTCATTATCATCCTCTTCAAGAACATTGATGAATGTGCATTCATTATTTGGAGGCATATCACTCCTTATTTTACAGATCCTCCCCCAAACTTAAGTTGGATCCTGAAATGAAAGCAAACAAAAATTCATCAAACTAAAATAAAAAATGAGTATTAAACAAGTAAATAATAAAAATAAAAAATGTAAAACACTTGGGTTGCCTCCTAAGAAGCGCTTGATTTATAGTTTTCAGTTGGACTTCTTCTTTGTTCAACCGGGGTCGAAGAATAAGTGTTTCTCATGCCATGCCTTTGTATGCTCCAGAAGTGTAGGTGATCCCCAAAGATAAGCATATTGAGCATAATCTGGAATGGGATCAAGATCCCTTTGTATATTATTGAGTGCATGTCCAATGACCAAAAATAGTTGTCCTTGTGTGAGAGAGATGTTTCTATCATTTTCAATGTCAGTGATGATGAAATCTATATGGATAATAGATTTGTCAACATTCTCAAATACACCTTTATTTTCCACCATAGAATGCTTTAATGAGCAATCTCCCAACTCGTGATCCTCCAATTTATACTTGTGTGATGAGATCCCCATATCATTCTCCACAACATTTGATATAAGCTTGTTTTTTTGTAGAAGATGGGGATAAGAAACTTCGAGTGATGACTCTTGAGATGCGCTTGGTTGAACATTTTCTTGATCTTCTATTTTCCGCTAGAGGTATTTGTATTGATACCTCTTATTCATACTTTATTAGTTTTTCAATCCACAAGATAGTTTTAATCTCTTCATCACTTAGAAAACTAGCATCACAATATTTTTCTCCCACTCCATTTGCCTTGGGTGTATAAGGTAAATTATCTTGATGTCTTGTTGGAAACATGTTATCCATCTCACAATTTTGGATCTCCGAGTTTTGAAGTTATGATGATGGATTTTGGACATCAGTTATAGCTTTCAACATGAATTGGCTCTGAGTGTTTGCTAATCGAGCCATTGCTTCATCAAGAAAAATCCTATCTGGTGATGGATTACTAGGTTCAGTTCGCAACATGATTCGGTCGGTAGTATGTTCGAATGGTGGGTAACTAGGTTCATGCCACATCATATTCTCATCATTTCTTCATGAAATATTAGAATGATTTAGCGATCCTTGATAAATGTTGGCGAAAGGATAATTTTGCAGCTTGAATGGTGAATGATTAACATTTAGTGCAAAATATTTCTCCAACTCTTTTGAAAGGATTTCTACTTGAGCACCTAATGCATTAATGACATCTACTCGATTCATTCTAGAGGCCTGAGTTGAAGCTTGATTTGTCATGTCATATTAATTTGGCTAATAGTATGAATTATATGCCATCTTGTCTACCACTTTCCACTTATCTCACACACACAAGAAAACCATTGCGATTATAAACAAGGACACATTCAGACAATGAAATAAAAATAAAAATAAGAGAAAAGAAAAATATATATACACAAGAAAAATTCAAATTTAAATCAGAGTTACTTGGTATCGATATTAACAAAATGAAATAATCGCCAACAATGGCGCCAAAAACTTGTCGTGGATTTTAGTGAGCGCAAGTGCACGTTGTCATTAACAAATAATAAAATGATGAGTATAATATCGTTCCCATGAGAACTATTGAATTATTAAGTATCGAAATTATGTTAACTCTAATTTTATTTGAATAAACACAAAAAATACGTGATGATTATGAACTAAATTCAACTAAACTAAATTAATAATAAAAAGCAATTAAAGATGAATTTCAATAACTAAAAAGCCTAGGGTTATGATTTCACCATAATTAATCCAAATTGATTATTTTATCTCAACAATCTCAATTTATTTCCCAAGTGATAGTCGAGAATCCCTAAATTATTTACTAGCCTCTCACAAAGTCTAATGAAAATATTATCAATTGCTAACCCACTATATTCCTATGTGAATTACAACAATCAATAATTCATTAGGTTCTATGGATCTCAAACATGACTACACAAATCATGTAAGTATATTCCTATCTCACATGCAATTTATGATTTTGTACACATAGAACTTGATATATATATCATCTCCCGGGTCAATATGATTAGCAAATTATTCAATTAGTGGCCAAGTAATTGAAAGCATTAAGAATAATGTAGAAAATTCAACTTGAAAATTAAATCAAAAATTGAATTGATACAAATATTCAAAACATTATAACTAGATTACATCACAACTCTAGAAAAAGAAATTAGTTAATAATGGTAAAAATAAAAGATAACTCGACAATATCCATGAACATAATTAAAGAAAGAAAGAAGAAAATAATATGAAACTTAAAAGAGGATGAATTTCTTCCCTTGTAGATGTCTTCTTCACAAAACTATGGAAGAAATCTCTCATCTTCTCTATTTTTTTCTTTCTTTTCTTGGCTTGTTCTTTCTTCTTTCCCTGTCTCTATATGATTTTCCTACTCTTGGAGGCTTTTGGAATGTTAAAAATTAGATGAGAGATGCTCTAAAGAGAGCAAATGTCTATTTTAGCCTTGTTTGTCCGCTTGGCAGCGCCTAGGCGTTGACTGGTGGCGCCTGTGGTGCCTAGGTGCTACACATTCTATTTTTGGCACCTAAGCGCCCTATTTTTGGCCTCTAGGTACCGTGCTCTCTATTTTGTTTGGCGCCGAGGCGCCGTTGTTGCAGTTTTTCTCCTTCA
The DNA here is from genome assembly GCA_019321725.1 of Paulownia fortunei. NCBI lineage: Eukaryota > Viridiplantae > Streptophyta > Magnoliopsida > Lamiales > Paulowniaceae > Paulownia > Paulownia fortunei. The sequence goes on from CM033112.1 coordinate 4,253,055, forward strand.
CTTCAGTATTTTGACAGTGTTTAGTCCCTTTTAACTCATTTTTAACCTCTTTCTAGGATGAATTGGCTTTTTATGTATTCTAATGAATTGTGTCTCTCTGTCTTATATTTCCATAGCCACTTGAATCAACTTGATATGAATCTGTAGAAAGAGTTATGCCCACAATACCAAGATGTGTTATACAAGAAAGTTTCAGTCAAGTGCAGATTTTTTAACCCAATTTTTCTCATTGAAATTTAATGAAATGGATTTTATAGTAAACATAAAAATTATATATCTATCTCTTATCTTTCCAATGGTTCAAGAATCAATGAAAAATGATATTGGAGCAAAGCGTTATGATGAAAATACAAACGCTGCCGTTAATAGCACCATACAATGGGTTTTCTAAATTTTAACCAAGTTTTATGTTTCTTTCCATTTTCATCTCCTTTTACCATTACCTACAAAATTTCAAACTAAATGTATATAAAGTAACATAAATGCTTGAAAATAAACCAAATGTTAATCAAAAGACATACGTATTATTAGTATAAAACCAACTCAACATCTAGAAAGCGTGGTGTTGGTTATTGAGAAGGGTTTATATAAGACTGATGTCAGGAAAAATCATGGTAGATTATCTGTGCCTTACGACCAAGTTAAGAACTAGTTCTTGAAATCAAGTGAAGTTGATCAATTGGATTCAGAGAAAGGGCAAATTCTGGTGACTCTTGTTCAACCTTATCTCGAAGAGTGCCATATAAGTTTGAGAAATTGGAAGTCAAAGTCAATGTACGCATTGGTCGGAAGTTGGAGTGAGGTTTGTACCAGGAATGCATTAACAATAGGGATGATTATTCAGTTGTGGTCATTCAGGAGAAATTCAGCCTTGTGTTTCGCCGTGGTTCAAATCAGTTGAAGGCTTCAACAATGTCACATGAATCAGGATGCTGTTTGATTTTTCGCATTTCTATCAGTTGAAATTTATAGTATATGATGACAACACCAAAATTCTTTCATCTGACTTCTTTTGTTGAAGAGGACACAATTTTAAGTATTTAGAGATGATTAGTTCATATGTCTTGCAAACATATTTGCTTAGTAGAAAATATTGTTGTAGATTTGGGAAGGGATTTTTGTACTAATCCTAATGACAGGTTGGATAGGAGAATTAATGATTGTCTTGATCAATTTATTTGACATGTATGTCTTAGTACTATTGTTGTAGTAATTAGTATATATGGAGCATTTCAGTGTTCGATTTTACCATAATGTTATTTTATAACTATCTATACTATTATAAAAGTGTGCAAGAAAGAATTGACGATTCATGGCGGGTCATACAAATGGATGATTGTCCTTACGGTTTTTCTATCTATTGGTTCTTCTATGTATTGTTTATAACTCATTTTCATATTTATTATTTTTATAAATTTCTTTTTGACCCATCATGTTTCTGTAAATTACTGTTATTCTGTTCGTGCAGATTGCTGGAGATATAAATAATTGTTCCATATATTTTTTTTATTATTATTGGACTTCTAAGGAAGTAACTTTATTCTTAAATGTTCAAACTGTTCATAATGTTTGTTTTCTCATCTAATCTAAGGTCATTCAATCTCTGGACGTGATTAGAATATAAAAATATTTCGAAGATCGCCCATATCAAATTCTTCATCAGATAAAATTAATTTAATATTGAATTTCTCAATATAAATTTAGGAAGATGATTACTTTTAACAATTTAAGTATTCAAAATACATGTATGATACTTTTATAAATAAATTTATAATTTTATGTTACAGTGACATATGTATATCAACAGAGTAATCTTGATATAATAAAAAGAAAATATTCCAATCTAAGTATTAAATAGATGAGGGAATACATAGATAAAGTTAAAATAAGAAAAAATTACTTGTTACATTGCTTTTTAAAGTCAAATAATTCCATGTGATTTGGAAGGTTAGTAATTTAAGTTTCTTAGTAAATATAGTATATTGAAGCAAGCTTTTTACTTTACTAAAATGTAGAATATTTAATTTTTCCTTTTTAGGTTCAACACTTTATGAACATGTATTTTCGAAGGTACATGAACTGAAAAAACTACCCAATTGCATTCATTGTGGTGTTGTAAGATTTGAGTATGAGCTTCTGAGTTTTTGCTGCAACAATGGAAAGATTATACTAGCACCTACTGAAGTTTCTAATGAATTGTATGAGTTATTTACTTCTCAGTCATAAGAGGCCCTCTAATTTTGAGCAAATTTTCATCCATTCAATTCCATATAAGTTTTACCTCATTTGATGTGAAGGTAAATAAAGAACTTGCATCTGCAAGTCGAGGGGTTTATAATTTTCAAGCACAGAGAACAGTGTATCGTGACCTTCCAGGATTAATACCCAAGGAAGACGGTCCTGGTCATTTTCATTTGTACTTCGTTGATACCAAAAATGAGGTTGAGAATAGAATGAACGAACATACTAAAAAATTCGACTTTATCTGAAGTTACTATGAAGAAATTCATAAACAATCTAAAGTGAAATTCATTTGCAAAAATCCTCAAATGATTAAAGGATTAATGAGTGTATAGTTCTGAAACGGCTCATCAAGTTGTAGCTATATGGTTGAAGAAAATATTGCTAATATATTATTTGAATGAGACATTGTTGTCCATGCAGATTCAGGCCATAGACATGGAATAAAATATTATTGTGGATGTTATAACCCATTGCAATATCCATTTTTTCTTGAAAGATGAGATAGGATGGCATGAAAACATTAAAAAGCTTACCACCAAGAAATCCACTATTTCAACCCATATTACGAGTTGTGTTCAATTGGCATCTACAATCATTCAAATATATTGGACAAAAACAACTTACATAACACCTGAATTTATGTTTATGATTATGTACTTAAATTAAAAGTATTTCTTGTGTAAATATTATGATATTGTTATTAAATTATCAATTCTTCTTCTATTGATCCAACTCATCTTTAATTTTTGTGTCATAAGTGACATAGGTTAAAATACAAAGATGCTATTATAAATAAATACATTTAATTATATCTTTTGATTGAAATTGTAAGGTGTGCTATATTAATTTACAAATAACAAACAAGTGATTTGCATTTTATTTATTATTTATTAAGTATTATGCACTTATGATTTTTAACCCTTTATAATGAAATCGTATATCTTCATTTATTTTCATAAGTTTCTATAACAAAACTTAAGTTACACTATTAAATACATTTTAGGGAATAACTAATAATATTAGTTTTTTTAGTGAATAATCTACAAGCTAATGATATTTTTGCCCCATCAAGATTTCATTATGTAGAGAATGTTATATCCAAGAACAAAAAAATATATTCTATAATAAACACCTCTTTTTATTCGCTATTCACGCACTTGTGATGTTTCTAGAATAGACACTTAAGATATACATATATATATTCATAATACTATTGAAACTCTGCTTTATTTTTTTATTTTTTTATTAAATTATTATGATTCATTCAATAGCCCAATTGTTGATGATGTTTCTACAATATCACAAATTTCTTCTGTGGAATATAATCTTTCCCAAAAACAAGAAGGTATTTACTTATTAAAGATTTAAAATCATCTCAATAATATCATGCATATACTCCTTTCATATATGCTGAAATTACTACTTTTAAATATAAAATATCATTTATCATCCATGTTGAAAAAATATTCGAAAAGTCTCCACTTTCTGAGGTTATAATATTTTGCTAACATAATTAATACTTTTTTCATTAAAATTAGATTTTTTTTCTACTTTATTAAAATTTCTTCTTCTTATTTTATGTTTGTATTAACAGTTTTTTGCAAAAAAAGTAATAAGAAGGACTCATGCAGAGAATATAATTGGTACATATTACAAATTAGAAATTCGAAACAATCTACACTTCTCTTGCAAGAAGACTATTGCAACAATATGAAGCTGACATGTACATAAAATTAGAGACAACAAGATTTATCACTACCCCAAAACCTATCAAATATGAGAGGTGAACTCTCTAAGGAATCATGGACAATGTGTTGAAAAGAGAGGCTAGAGGGAGTGAAGTTGGTAAAAGAATTGTTCTTCCTACATCATTTATTGGGGGTCCAAGAGATATGTGTCCTAGATATCTTGATGCATTAGCAATAGTATAAAATTTGGAAAATCAGATCTATTGATACACTAACTTGCAACCCAGAGTGAAAAGAGATACAAGAGAAACTATATGATAGTCAACGAGCTCATGATCGACTAGATTTGATCTCAAGAGTATTTCGAGCAAAATTACAAGATTTGAAATATCAGTTATTTAAGAAGTAAATATTAGAAATGTAGTTGCACATGTTCTTGTAATGAAATTTCAGAAGAAGGGATCGCCACATACTCATATGTTGATAATTTGAAGTCTGAGTATAAAACTAAATTCCTATATCACTTTGATAAGTTTGCCTACACTAAACTTTCTTATCAAGAAAAGTATCCTAAACTATATGACTTAATTGCAAAACATATGATGCATGGACCATGTGAAGATACAAACTTAAATAATTCTTGCATGGTTGATGGAAAGTGCTAATATCATTACTCACGATCATATTGTGAAAGCACAATACACGGTAAAGATGGATATCCGGTTAAAAGAAGAAGAAAAAAAGGATTGACAATTCAAATTCAAAATGCACAACTGAACAATCAGTAAGTAGTACCTTACAATCCATATCTCTTATCAAAATATAATTGTTATATCAAAGTCGAGATATGTTCAGAAGTGACAACGGTGAAATATTTGTACAAATATAAATTATAGGCGACTGACACAATGATAATGAAAATCTAATTGACGAAATTAAACAGTTTCAAGATGTTCAGTGGGTCTCTGCTCAAAAAGCACTATGGAGAATTATTGGATTTAATTTGATTGAAATATACCCAGTCGTTATCAACTTGCAACTTCATCTCCCAAATCAACAATGTATGACTTATTAGGCAAATTAAAATTTAATAAATATTTTGAGATGGGATCTTGTCACCAAAACACTGCTCACAAAGTTTTTCTATGTGTTTTAGTAGTGAAAAAATAATAAAATATTTTTATAGGAAATCGGAGCACTATGTATGGGACAAACAATGTAAATGTTGGGAAGGAAAGAAAGAAAAGAGATGTGATTGAGGGTATAAATGTTGCAAATTATTGAAGGTCCAAAATATTATTTTAGGTTATTCTTGAACCATATTAGAGGGCCAACATATTTCTAGGATTTGCTAACAGTGAATGATATACGATGCTCCAGTTTCAAAGAAACAACATTAAAAAAAGGATTGCTATAATTTGATCTAAGTGTCATTCAATGTTGAAATGAAGTTGTCACTTCTTAAATACCACATGAACTATGAATACTATTTGCAATCTTCTTGATATATTGTGAATTAATAGATTTGAGAATTTTTTGGGATACATACTTGGAGGCAATGTTTGAAGATTTCAAAAGAGATTGAGAAACCTCAGTTAAACTACAAGTTATCAAAACTTTAAAAAGTTTGAATTTTTTCTTAGGGAGCATAAAAAAAAATAAAAATATATCCATTTATATGATCTTCCAAACATTCCTATACATATAGATAACATGGACAATGATTTTTCAAGAGAAATACAAGATATACATCAATCGTTACTCAACTAAAGATTATTTATTTATCTCTTTCTTTTTTTATTTATTTTTTTAGGTATGTATTAACATAGTAGATTGATGTACATTTTGGTAGAATCATGTATATAATATAAAAATTATATACTTTTTAGTTTGAAATATTGTTCGTTTTATTTTAGAACCAATTAGTTTATTATATCTTGATTTTTAAAATTTTAATATGTTAATTTGTTTAGGAGAACATGAGTCCAAATACTATATGAGACTGAGATTGTAAGCATAGACTAAATTTTACTCATTCCTCTTAACAAACAGGCACAACGAATCAATGAAATTGTAAATTCATAGCTGATGCAATTAAATAGATACAATCAGTATTAAAGAAAGGCATCTAAAGAAAAACATGAGTTACATCAACAAATTGTGCACATGTAAACAATGCAACCAATCGTGATCAATTGAAGAATGCAACCAACCATGATCAAGTGAAAAAAACAATTGAAATTAAAAAAAAATGGTACATCAATTGATCTTGATAAGAAACAAGCTGCAATTTTCCTATAAGAGGATGGGAAAAAAAGGCGAATAAGAAAAAAAAAATGGAAGATTACATTAAGATTCAAATTTCAAGCAATGATTAAGAGACACTTAACAATTTATATATATATATATATATATATATATATATATACAAAAAAGTTTGTAAAATCAAGTAAGAAGAAGACTTCTCAACCATCAATATCAAACAAGAAAAGAATTAATGAGAATATGAATTCACATAAGAACTCATTTAGTTATATTGTTATTTAGATTTTGAATTTTTATTGAGTTTAGTTATTTAAATATTTTTATTTAATCATTCATATCAACCAATAATTAGTTCATGAAGTACTCTGGAATTTTTTTATTTTTATTGAGTACATTTTTATTTAATATTTATTTATTTAAGAAATATCTTGTAATATCTTAACTTTAGTTAATTAAATTATTCAAAAATAAAATTAATTTATTAAAAACATATGAATCATGTGCGTTGCACGTGTTACTTACTGGTTCTCTAACATGACTGAATAATGATGATTCATTTAGGCTAACTATTTTCTTAATGATGCTATATATTTGGTAGCTGATAAGATGGATATTAAATCAGAACAATGCTTTCCAAATCACTTTTACTGCTAGATATGTGTTGAAGAGGAAAGGTTTAAATCGAACTGGTTGGCAAGAGAATATTTTCAGTTCATGGACTTTCCAATGTTCTTTGATTTGGTACTTCTACTTTAGTATAGTTTTGACTTTGTACCGTACACCTTAAAAATATGATCACGTTGTTTCTGACTTTAAGGTGTAACACGCCATTTTCACACCTTAGTGTACTAATCCGTGGATTTTGTCAATGTACAATGTCAAAATTCTATTTATTAAGAAAAATATTATATATTGTCGAATTCTTCACCAATTTTCATCTACCCTTGATTTGCAAATTATTGATTTATTAAAATTATCCAAGTGAATATAACGCAGTTATTTTTTAATATAATTAGAACAGGTAAAAAAAGAAAATTAAAGTTAACCAATGATGTATAACACTACTCATTTAATAAATTATAGGACGTTTTTAACCTGTCTCCTATGTTTGTTTGAGTCTCTTTCAAGATTCAATATTTTAAACCTTCGAGGCCTTAAGAGTGTGAGACATCCAATTCATCAATTGTTTAATATTTAATTATTATGCACAATACCCTAAACTTTTCTTAAATGACCGAGGAATTTAACATCTAATGGAACATGCATATATATATGTGTGTGTGTGTGTGTGTGTGTGTGTGTGTGTGAGCTCATATACAAATTCACCAACTGAGAAGAATTTGTATTAATACAAACTCCACAGTTAGTAAGTATCTAAAAAAATAAAAATAAAAAAGCCCACTTTTACTATTTAGCTATTTTTATCTTGAGTGTAAAAAGTATTGTATGTTATATAATACTGCCTCTATGTATTGGATGTGTATCATAAGGTAAAATACTGAATCTTTTCTTTACTTGAATAACACTTAAGGGGATAACATTTAATGTGTCCCAAAATATTTGTTCTACTTATTATTGTAAAAGTGAAACTCTTTAGATTTTTTACCACCTTATAACATTGACTTTTTAGTACTTTAACACCAATTTTCAAATCGTAATATTTATCATATTAATAATATTGTTATGTTAGTTAGACAATTGAATATTGTAATAACAAAAGTAATTAAATTAATTGATCAACAATACTAAATGAACTCTTTTTTATTTTTTTTTACGATGAAATAAATGTTAAATCTAAAACATTTCGTCTTTTTAGTATCGGTGTGGGAACATTCTTCCCTATATGGGATGTTCTTGTACCAAATAGTAAAATCATCACAGACGTGACCCATATTATAATTTTGTCATATGATCTTCATTATCTGTTAGTGTTTGACCAAAAGTTGAAGATAATGAATGATTTTCCGTATCCTATAAGATGAAGGATAACCGGTAACAGAACTTAGCTGAGAAACTATGTAGGGTGGATGGAGAAGGAAAACTTGTAAGAAAAGCAAGAAAGTAGGATTGGTTGATAGATTTGGACGACTGATTAATGAAGTGGACACAAACTCGTACTTGGATTAAAAACCTTGTTGATGTGGAGAAGATAGCCCAAATAAACTTGATGATGTGGAAAAAAGTATACTAAAAAAACCAATTAATGATGAAATCGTAAATCTTTCCCCTTCATTAATTATTCCAAATTTCTCTTAAAATCCTACATCTTTCTCTTTCATTAAATATCCCAATTCTCTCTCCAAACCCTACATTCTTGCTTAAAGTTTTTCTTTGACCATCCTACGGAGTCTCTCGTCTAAGTTTTGTCACCGGTATTCTTCATCTTTTTATTAGGATATAGAAAATCATCAAAGAAGAAAACCTATCTCTGAAGAGCAAAATAATGTGGGAAGGTGATGGTCTCGATCATGTTGGCTCCTCAACCAACGATAGACGGTGGGAATGTTTGATTCATTTGACGAAGTTGCTATCTGAAGGAGAGATTGAATTGGAGCAGCCGGTGACAGAAGTAGAAAAACCTAAGATAGACGACACTGCTAGTCATCCTTTTGATCATGGTTTCTTGAAGAAGAGCAAGCGATCACCAAAAAAGAAGAAAATCATAATACAACCTGTTGTTCCAGTTGAAGTTGATGCTACTGCAAGAACAAAAAAAGAATCAGGCTTGAAAGTAACTTTTAAAACTAATTTTGAAAAATACCCTACTGTTGTTTGCACTCAACAATCTATTTCTAATAAAATAACCTTCAAGAAACCCACTGATGATGCCCCGAAAATATCGGCGGCGAGTGAAAGTTTAAAGAATCTTGACAAAAACCCTCTTTCTATGTGTAAAAGAAGAGTGGGTTTTGAATATGAAGTGGGTGCATTAGAGAAGAGATCCAATAAAAGAACTGAGATCATAAATTTACCACATCCAAGGTCCATTCTTCTTGAAGCGTTCAAGAATCACATTCTTGATACTGGGGGTTGTCTAAAAAGCGTGGTATTGGTTATTGAGAAGGGTTTATATAATACTGATGTTAGCAAAAGTCAAGGTAGATTATCTGTGCCCTACGGCCAAGTTAAAAATCAGTTTTTGAAATCAAATGAAGCAGATCTGTTGGATTTAGGGAAGGGGGAAATTTTGACAACTCTTGTTCAACCTTGTCTTGAAGAATGCCAGATAAGTTTGAAAAATTGGAAGTTGAATTCAATGTACGCATTGGTCGGAGGTTGGAATGAGGTTTGCAGTAGGAATGCATTAAGACAAAGGATGATTATTCAGTTGTGGTCATTCAGGAGAAATTCAGCCTTGTGTTTCACCCTGATTCAAATCGGTTGATGGATACAACAATGTCATAGGAATCAGGATGCCGTCTGATTTTTTGCATTTTTTTGGTTTAAGTTTATAGTATATGATGATAGCACCAAAAAAATTTCATCTTTTTCTGACTTCTTTTAGTGAGAAGGATATAATTCAAGTACTTGAAAATGATTAGTTCATTTGTCTTGCAAAAAATATTTGCATAGTAGAAAATAATGTTGTAAATTTGGGAAGGGAAATTGATGGATGAGAGATTTCTTGATTGTCTTGATCAATTTATTTGACATGTATATTTCAGTACTATTGTTGCAGTAAATAGTATGGAGCATTTTAGTATTCGATTTTACCATAATGCTTTTTTGTAATTATTCTCTAAAATGACTGAATAAAAATGATTCATTTAGGCCAACTATTCTCTTAATAATGCTATATTTTGGTAGCTGATAAGATAGATATTAAACCAGAACAATGCTTTCCAAACCATCTTTACTGCTAGATATAAGCTGAAGAGGAAAAGTTTAAATCGAACTGGTCTCAAGAAAACATTTTCAGTTCATGGACTTTCCAGTGTTCTTGATTTTGTACTTCAACATATTTTTTATTTTGTACTTTTACACCTATAAAAAACAGGATCACATTGTTTCTAACTTGAAGGTGTAACATGCCATTTTCTTATCTTAGAGTACTAATTGGTGCATTTTATCAATATGCAATGTCAAAATCTTATTTATTTAGAAAATTATTATATATCATCGACAACCCTTTACCAAAATTTCATCTCCCCTTGCGTTCAAAAGGAAATAAAAAAGTGAAAATTAATCAATTATCTATTAAATTATAGGACGTCTTTAACCTATCTCCTTTGTTTCTTTGAATCTCCCTCAAGTTTCAAACGTTGTAAGCCTTCATTTACTTTACGCACACTATTTAACACCGAATGTAGCTCAAATATATATATATATATATATGTGTGTGTGTGTGTATATAATGTGTGTATATAATGTGTGTATGCACATAGCTCATACTACATTCACTCCTTGTGGCAGGTTCTCAAAGTTTATACAAATTCCCAACTGGGAAGAATTTATATTAATACAAACTCCACATTTAGTAATTATCCAAAAAAGGACAAAAAATAAAGCAATTATGATCTGGAGTATAAAAAATAGTATGTTATATAATACTCTCTGCATGTGAGTTGTTGAATGTACATCACAAGGTAAAATACTAATGTTATTATAAGTTAATGATTCATAATTCAACTTGAATAATACTTAAGTGGATTGCATGTTGTATTTGTTTTTGCACAATGTGAAACTCTTCAGATCTTTCACCAACTTGTAACATTGATTTTTTTAGATTTTAACACTAAACTTTTGAATATTAATATTTATTATTTTAGTAATATCATTAAATTAACTATAGTAAATTAATTAGATGATTAAATAATTAATTAACTAGGAAAAATAATTAAATAAATGAATGGAGTGAGTAGTAAAAAAATCTAAAAGCATTTCATCTTTTTAGTATTGGTGTGGGGAACATTCTTACCTTATATAGTTGTTTTCTATACCAAATGATAAAATCATCACAAGTGTGACCTCTCTCTCTCTCTCTATATATATATGTACGATATGTATGTAGATATAGTGTGTATGTGTACATGAACTCATACTATATTGACTCCATGCAATAGGTTCTCAAAGTTTATACAAATTCTCAGCTGAGATGAATTTATATTAATACAAACTCCATAGTTAGTAATTATCCAAAAAATGAAAAAAAAAACACTTTTATTTTTTTAGGTATTATTATCTAGAATGTAAAAGTAGTAAGCCGTGGAATGTATATCATAAGATAAAATGCTAATATCATTATATATAATTTAATAATTCACAACTCCATTTGAATAATAATTAAGTGGGTAGGGTTCAAAAATATTTGTTCTGTTTTTTATTGCATGAAGTGAAACTCTTTAGATTTTCTACCAACTTATGACACTGATTTTTTTTAATAATTTTAACACAAAACTTTTAAATCTTAATATTCGTTATATTACTAAAATCTAAAATTAATAATAATAAATTAATTAGATTACTTATTATTTTTCTAAGAAAAATAAGTAAATTGATTAATAACAAGACTAAATGAACATTTCTTTCAGAATTAAGTGAGTGCTAAATCTAAAATTTTTATTGTTTTAATATCGGTCTGCGGAACATTCTTACTTATGGGGTGTTATCAAATGGTAAAATAATCACAAGTGTGACCATATTATGTTAATGTCATTTGATATTTACTATCTGCTGGTGAGATTCTTGGAGACATTTTGGCCATCTATCATGAGTAGATCAAGGAGTGGATAATAAATAAAAGCCACCATTAAAATTATGGGTTTTTTGCATTTACCACTCCTGAAGTATTGAACTTTTTCACATAACCTCATATGGTATGAAATTTTGGCAAATAACTGTTGGGTTCGCTATAATCGCAGGGGTATACGCAGTGGAAAATTAAAATTTTTATCAAACATAAATTTAACCCCTTTGATTCGAAAGCGATTTTAACGATCGCGCTTATTCAAGTGAATATATAAATAAATATAAAATCGGATTATACCTTTCGTGCACTTCGGTTGTTGTAGGGAATGAAACAATCAATTGCTTATCTTGGACTATCAGAACTCGCAGAGATCAAGTGTCTCCCCTCTATCAGGTCCACGATACGGAAAGCAACACCAATTAAAAGGATTCGCTAGTATCCTTTTAATTGTTTACTAATCTAGAACCGGAGTATATTTTCAAGAACAATAAAGATTGATTCTTTAAGTTCTTGAAACAATAATATGAAGAAAATAACAAGAAACTGATTTTCTTTTTCTTTCTTTTCTTTTCTTGAAGAGTAAAAATAGAAGAGTTTAAACAAAATATTTTTGCTCAAATTTTTGAATTGAATTATGTAATTTTCATCCCTCATATATATAGGGCTGAAAATTTTAATCCTTTTCCAACTCTTGAAAAGTTTTTCTATTTTGAACTACTTCAAAACCTTATCTTGGAAGGATTTCAAATCTTCCAAGAACTCTTCTTTTTCACTCTTATATTGTATGTGGACTAATTTGAGACTACATTAATCATCAAAATTGTCTACATACATTGTTGATATTAATTTGAACTTTTCAAATAATATCAAGATAGATATATATCATATATATATACTATAATTATATTTATACATAAATTAAATCTTAGTGGCCTATTTTATCCTATAAAATTGGTCACTATATTTATTTATCTATAAATATGTTAATTAAATAAATCATATTTATTTAATTTATTCTTTTCATACTTTAGTGGGCTTCTTAAGTGATCCACATTTATTTTGGGTTTGGACTCAAAAATCCCCAAATCAATTCAATTGATTCAATCCCAATTTAATCAATCCAATTGATTAATTTAATTTACTCCAATTGGGCTTCCTAATCAAATTAGGTCCAATTAAATAATCCAATTACTTAATTGAATAATTTAATTTAACTATTAAATTAAATAAAACTCTTAATTAATTAATTGATCAGTATTAATTAATTAATTTCCAACCATTGGATAAAATCTAAAATTAAAAATGTTATTTTCCATAAAGATGTGTGACCCTCTTAGGTTCACTACTAAGCTAGTAGTGGGTTTGCAACATTTGCAACTTATGAATAACAATTATTCCAATTAATTAATCTAATTAATTAATCCGCTTGGAATCAACTCCTTAATTCCAAGAACCTCACTATCCATGAAAACATCTAGCAAGTAATCATGGCAAACTAGTCTTAGGTGAAATAGCGAGTAAACCTATTTCAGTTGCGAGTACCATATACGTACGGTCCTTTCGACAGCTAATCTCCTGATTGAATCTAAGGCATGGATTATAAGTCGAAACCCTAAATGATTCAATTGTTGTGATCCCATTTCAAGTTCCAATGATTCTTGATGAATCACAATTCATTCTGCTTGGCAAGGTCTTTGAATCACGAACTATGAAAACACTGGAGATTCCCTTGTTTAAAAAAACAAGTGTCGAATTCTATGTTGGCCACTGACAAACCTCCATGCACACCAGTGCAACACCCAACATACCCCCTTTGTGATTGTCAAACAATCAGAAGATATATCAAAGTGTTGCAGGATGCACACAAGGCTACCATCGTGCCTCAAGTCTGAGGACTAGTCGTGTACTATCGCAACACAGAAATTCTTATTTCGACGGGCAAAGCCTCCAACTAAGAATTTCTTGCGGGCCATATTCGGTATACTTGTTCCTAACAAGCACCCACATATATGCACTTACGTCTCTACGCTAATGCAATGGAATGTGGCATCCTCGTCTCACGAGCATGCATTATATGTACGAGTCTTACTGAGCTATTTGATGTCCCATCTCAAAAACTCTCGACTCGGAACTTATTTAAGACAAAAGCCTTAGAGGCATGTTCCATGATCGCCATCATATGCGCGACCATGCCCCGTAGCTAAATTTGGTCTAAGGACTTTATCTAATGTGCAGAAATAAAAAATGCAAGACATAAGATAAAGAAAATGCCTTTTTATTAATATGATTTCCAATAAGATTGTCTTTACAAAAGTAAAAGAGTATAATACACCCAATTTAATTGGGGCGTTGGGCATCCTACTCTAACAATCTCCCACTTGCCCTAGCTCCAATTGCCCATGTATCTAAGGCCCATCTTCTCAAGATGTCCGTCGAATATCTTCTGTGCTAAGGGTTAGTAAGTGGGTCTGCTACATTTTCTGCTAAGGCAACTCGATCCACAATGACGTCGCCTCTACCAATGATCTCTCTGATCAAGTGATATCGTCTCATTATGTGCTTGGATCTTTGATGAGATCTTGGCTCTTTTGCTTGCACAATAGCTCCATTATTATCACAGTAAATCATAACTGGATCAACAATGGATGGAATTACATCCAACCCTTGGATGAAATTTCTAATCCAAACAGCTTCTTTTGCAGCATCTGATGCAGACAATATATTCAGCTTCGGTGGTAGAGTCTGCAGTCGTCTTTGCTTGGAACTCTTCCAACTGACCGCACCACCATTCAAGGTGAATATGTATCCGGACATGACTTTGAGTCATCTATATGGACTGAAAACTAGAGTCTGTATATCACTCCAGTTTTAGTTCTCCATTGCCGTATATCAAAAAGATATCCTTAGTCTTTCTCAAGTACTTGAGGATCATCTTAACGACTTTCCAGTGTTCTTCTCCTAGATTGGACTGATATCTGCTCGTGACACTCAGAGCATGTGCTATATCAGGCCTTGTACATAACATTGCATACATTATGCTCTCTATTGCAGAAGCATAAGGTATGCGAGCCATCTTTTCTCTCTCTTCGGGTGTCTTAGGAACATAACTTTAGAGAGTGAAACCCCATGACTCATAGGCAGAAATCCTCTATTGGATTCCTCCATGCTAAACCTTTTTAGCACTTTGTCTATGTACATGGATGGGATAGTCCGATCATCCTTCTGGATCTATCTCTATAGATCTTTATCCCCAGGATAAAAGATGCATCTCCCAAGTCCTTCATGGAAAACTGATTAGATAACCAAGTCCTCGTTGACTGCAACATCCCACATCATTCCCAATGAGTAGGATGTCATCAACATAGAGCACAACAAATATAACTGCACTCCACTAACCTTCTTGTAGACACATGTTCATCCGGGTTCTTATGAAAGTCAAACGTTTTGATCGTTTCATCAAACCGGATGTTCCAACTCCTCGAACTTTGTTGAGTCCATAAATGGATCTCTGGAGCTTGCAAACCTTTTGCTCGCTCCCGCTGGATATGAAGCCTTCTGCTACTTCATATAGATCTCTTCCTTAATGTTTCCATTAGGAAAGCGGTCTTCACATCCATTTGCCATATTCTCATAGTCATAATATGCAGATATGGCTAACAGTATCCG